>OZ010737.1:155330594-155355321 GCA_963932295.1 Tipula lateralis | reverse complement strand
GAAACTTTTGTTGATGGTGACCTACTGCAAAGAAAATTTTGTTCTGATCTGATTATGAACGTGCTACTATATGTTTGAATCACAGATTACTTTCCCAAATCGTATGAAGTCGTTCTAGACGAATTCGAGTTGGTTCCGAATGTTACAGTATAATAATTGAATCAATGTTAAGTTTAATGAATCAGAGATACAGTTCGTAAGCGGGATCATTACAATTACCTATGCTATTATAACGAATCTGTGACGCAAAGTACATAAAGAGTTGGTACTGAAAGGTTCACTACTGAATATTTCCATGCATTATACCATTTGAGCCCTGCGGTTGGGGGCAAACATGTTTCGTAAATATTTCGAACGAAACATGAGATCCCTAGAATACCACTACAGTATCCAGAGATTGTCGTAGAAGGCGACTAAATCTGGTTGGATCGCTGGGCTGACGACCCACATCCGTAAAACCCAATTACAGTTAAAAATGTCAACAAAACCAAAAATATCGGATACCGCCTAAATAACAATGACCCCCCGCTTAAGTACCCGGATACGAGAATGAGGATCAGTCACTAAGAAAACCTGGCGCATTTGACGGCCTTATCACATGTATGAAACAGTATCGGCTGGAACTCGTAGCGCTCCAAGAAACTCGATGGCCTAAAAGTGCGGAGAACATGTGTCCCAAGACTATACGTTGCTACACAGTGGAGATGACCTCGGAAATCTTGGAGTTGGCTTTCTCATTGGGCCGCAGGTAAAAAAGGCTGAATATGTGTAAGCTTCGCTTGCACATGAAATTAGCCAACTCCTGTGAAGGTCTAAAAAATGAAGAATCGCAACGAAAATACCAAGATCTTGTCAGCAATAGCATTTTACGATCCAATCACCAATCTGATGATGTGAAGTGTCTGGGAAGTATTGAAAACCTCGGTTGTCGATGCTGCACAGCACACTCTCGGTATAGTGAAAACTAAGCCCAAAAATGATTGGTTTGATGAGAAGTGTCGTCTTGCTGTTGAGCAACGCAATATAGCCCACAATGAAGCGCAGACTCGGGTAGTTCTTGCTAGGAGGACAGCTAAACGCATTTGTAGACAGAAGAAGCGCGAATGGTGGAAGGCCAAGGTCTTAAGAGTACAACAACTCAGCAATGAGCACAATTCGCGTGGTTTCTTTAGAGGAATCACCGAATTGCACCATACCTTAAGATCTCGGTCAACTGCCATTCGGGACCAGGATGGAAACCTCTGTGTTAACGTCGATGCGGTACTCGATACATGGCGTGAACATTTTTCTGATCTACTTAATGTTCTACATGTATCACAAGCTGTATTTGAATACCCTCAAATACAGACCGCGGAGATGTTCATTGAGGATCCATCCTATGAGGAAGTCACAATGGCCATGCAGAGACTAAAGAAAAATCGTTCACCAGGGGTTGATTGCATTAATTCACAGCTCTTGATATTCGGAAGGCTAACTTTGTGGAATTGTCTTTTCGACCTTGTTCGATTGGTATGGCGAAATGAAGTTATGCCGAGAAGGGCGATCGCTTGAAATGCGAGAATTATCGCGGTATAGCTCTCCTTTGCACAGCATATAAGTTACTGTCATACATTATCTTGGGAAGAATTACTCCTTTAGCGGAGGAAATTGTCGGTGACTACCAAGGAGGATTCCGTCCAAATCGGTCAGTCACTGATCATGTTTTACGCTGCGGATTAATCTTTCCAAGTACTACGAAACATCTAGCGATGAACACCAGGTATTCCTAGATTTCAAGCAAGCCTATGACTCGATCAATCGAGAGAGGCTATGGTATGCGCTTGAATATTTAGGTATACCACAAAAATATGTACATCTGTGTAAAATGACAGTAACGCAGTCACAATGCTGTGTTAAAGTTGAGAACAGGCTATCGAGAATTTTTGCAATTACTTCTGGTGTTCGACAAGGAGATGCGCTGTCCCCGAAACTTTTTAATCTCATGTTGGAATACATCCTTCGTAAAAGTGAAACACCTCAGGACAATATCTTATTCCGACAATCCAATCAACTTCTTGCATATGCAGATGATATCTGTGTGATTGGATTAAATGGCAACGGAGTGAAAGAGATACTTGATCCACTGGAACAGTTTTCAGCTTCCGTTGGTCTCAAAATCAACGAGTCCAAAACCAAATATCTGATCTCTGGTTTTCGAGACCAAGACGCAATTGAATCTTGGATCTCTCATTACTCACGATAATAGTGTGGGCGAGGATATCAAGGTTCGTCTTGCCGCTGGCAATCGGGCTTTGTATCCTCTACGTCCACTGCTGAAATCAAAATATCTTGCAAATACGGATAAGCTGAAGCTGTACAGAGTGTTGATCAGACCCGTTGTCATGTATGGATGTGAGAGTTGAACCTTGACGGATGAGTACGAAAGATGGCTTCTAACATTCGAGAGAAGAATCATGCGTGTGATATATGGTCCAAAACGCGACGTTGATGGCACATACCGAGTTCTATTTAATCACGAGATCAGGAATTTAATGCAAATTCCTGATATCGTGCATGAAATCAAAGGACAGCGAATACGCTGGCTCGGTCACGTTCTGCGTGCTGATCCGAAACGAATTATACAGCGATCTTTGAAGGGAGAACCGCCTTTCGGTAAGCGAAGAGGTCGCTGTCGGCGACGATGGCGCCACGGCGTAGAGAGCGATCTGGCATCTTCAGGTTGCTTGCAACTGTATGAAGATCTGGCTCGTGATCGAAACTGTTGGAGCCAGATTGTTGACACGGTACGGGCCAACAATGGCCTGTAAAAACCGAAAAAAAAAATCATTTGACATGTCAATAATTTGACAGTGTTTTGAATAAATTTGCTGATCATATAGAGTGCAGGATATATTTTTACGAGATTAAGGATAGGCGCGTCGAACGTCCAGTCATTTAGAAAATCTGGTGCCTGTAACCAAATAATCTAATTTCGTTACTTTTTATACCAAAAAAGCCGAACTGCTCCAATTTTTCCTATTATGAAAGTGAAGGATGCTGTTGAAGTTAGCCGGAAGTTTTCAGCCGAAAAAATAAAAAAATCGACAATGCAGATAGTGTCTTTGCTATTCCAGCCGAAAGTTAAAAATTTTATATTTTTTGATTGATTCCCAACCAAAAATTTTTCAACCATTTTCACCTCTAGAGTGTTATGGCTGGATATAAGTTTATTTTAGGCGGTTTGCCAATGGCTATCATTGGAAAAAAAATTTGGCTCAAATTTCATGTGGGGAGTCCGGGAAAATTCGATTCGCCGAACCCGCTTGGGTTCGGTGAATCGAATTTTTGACAAACCGCTTAAAATAAACTTATATCCAACCATAACACTTTATAGGTTGATTTTATAGAGATTTTAGAAGTTTGCATTACGGGTTCAATGAATCGAATTTTCCTGGACTCCCCACATGAAGCTTGACCCAAATTTTTTTATAGTGATAGGCAATTACAAACTGCTTAAAATAAACTTATATCCAGCCATAACACTCTAGAGGTTGATTTTATAGAGATTTTAGAAAAAAAGCAGTCGGATTAGACATACGATTTTAAGAAAATCCGATTTCGTTTCATAATAGCGGATTTTGTGATATCGGATTTTCACAATAGCAAAGTCCGTTTACGGATCCGATATCGAATTTTTGATAGTAGTCCGCTGGTGCGGATGACTTATTACATACACTCCAAGAAATTCACAAGGCCTCTTCACTTAGAACCACCTGTCTCAAGGCTATAAATTGGATATGACCTCGGAAATCTTGGAGTGGAGTTCCTCAGTGGGCCATAGGTGAGAAAGACTGTAATAGACCAAGCAGTAGATTATCGAATGTATAAGCTACGCTTGCACATGTGATTAGCCATGCTGTTAATTGAAAGTGTACATCTGCCCACAGATGTCAGTCTGTCAATCTAACAACAACGACACATTTTAAAATAATGTGAATTGTACGATTGCTCTATCTGAGCACGATGTCACATTATTAATTGATAACTTTAATGCTAAGGCTGAGTGGGAAGTTCATCATTATCCGTCATGAAACATCCATTTTGAAACATGGTTACATCCACGTAAAATATCCCGAAGCCAAATTGACCATGTGTTGATTGCAAAAGGGTGGGCTCGGATTGTCCACGATGTAAAATTGTAATCGGTCTTTAACAAAATTTATTATCTGATCATTTCAAAATTACAATAAAAATTTTGGTACAAGTCAGGGAGAACAGAAGGCTTTACAACGCGATTGTTCTACAAAGGTCTGATAAATGAATAAATCCAACAAAAATATCTGTAATGGTATTGTGCGATTTAATTACCAGTCTGATGAAGTGAACAGTCTGAGAAGTATTTTAAATCTCTGCGTGCTTATTCGGAGAGAAGGCGATCTTATTATATGACAAGGGTCTATTGCATAGAGAGCGTTCTGTCAACATCTAATTGTTTATAACAGTATAGAGAGCTGGCCATTGTTCGGGCCTGTAAAAACGATATAAAAATATCGCCCGGTACTTCGCATCCAGCAAATATGCAAAAATAATCCATTTAAACTTATTGGATAATAAACACTACATGATTGCCAAAAGTTATAAACATACAGCATAAAACATATAGAGATTACGATTTACCTTATTGATTAAACATTTCAGAGCGGTCTCGAGGTTGGACATTTTGATGTGCTTTAGTGATGTGCTCACTAAACTTCAACAGAGGGTGGTAAATGTGTTCATATCCTTAACTTGTAGGATATGATAATAGCCGCGTTTCACGATACTAACTGATCCGGATCATATCACATTTTCCACGCAAACCAATGACACATTTTGAGCCAAACTGAAATTTTGATCAAAATGTGTCTTTGGTTTGCATGGAAATTGATCTAAATCAGTTGGAGTCATGAAATGTGGCTAATGATGTGAAAGTAATAGCTGATAGGAGTAATACCAGAACATTGGCATTAAAAGCTGGCACTGAATCAACCAGTCTAGCAAGATATTTGTCTTTTTTAAATGTATGGCATCTTATGTGATCTATAATGTTGGTTCGCTCGGCCATTTTGGATCTGATGTCGTCATTGCTTAGCTGTGAGATCAAATCCATCTCATGATTCTTTGTTGCAACAGTACTAGCGAATCACAGATATTATAGATGACGATATGTGACCTGGAAGAGTGAAATTTATTTTCGATATTTTACATTGGTATAATTATACTGTTGGGTTATTTTTCGGTTATTTCGAATAAATACTTCACATTCATCATCATTTGGCAGTTTTGCAAAAATGCCTTAAGATTACATTAGAATTTCGGAAAACTCGTATTAATAAAGGCTTAAGCACATTCTAGAAAAATATGTGATATAGCAGGGAGCAAACTTATACCTAGTCACCTACATCCTTATTTCCGCTGATAATCATGATTTACCGAGAATACCATAAATAAAATTATGATTACCGCTTACTGCGAAAAGCAGCAACTATATATTTAATAACAAAATATAAAAGCTATAATTAGTTACAAACAAATAAATAAACAAACCATGTCACGTAGCAATATATATATCGCTGTCAGATACAGAGATCGCTTAACACGATAATACTGATCTAAAAATACTGATCGATAATTTTCGAAGAAGCCAATATGCATATCCACATTTTGCGCTCGATTATTTTGCATTACAACAAAAATACAGCGCTAATTGTTATTTTATTTTATCATCAATTAAAATCTATATTCTTGATTTAAAAATAAAATATATTTTTACTCCAGACACAAGTTGTAAATTAAAATTTATATTTATTATAATTAACTAATCAAGTTATATAATTTTATATGAATATGTATGTAAGAAGTATATTTCTTGCGTCCAGTAGATCAAGTCTAGCAACACTGTCTTCCTACTTCCACCCTCACATTTATATTCTGTCATTTGAAAAATTTATGGTTTACAATATAATTTTTATGTTTTTCAATTGATCCTCGTTTTCCACACTTTGCGCGTCTGTGTGTTGAAAATAATGAAAAATCTGTCATTTTATTGCGCGTCAAATGTTCAGAATAGTAAAATTATATATTTGTTGGGACGTTAATGCTACGGTAGTTGTTAATAGTTGAGAATGTGATTACTGATTATATATACTTGATTACTGATTAAAATATATATATAATCTATGGCTTAGAGGCCGTTAACGGCCCTAACCGCGTCTCAACTGAGACCTTACGAACCAGTTTTAACGATTGGTGAACATCCCAACGAATGTTGGGTCAGCCCAACGAATGTTTTTACAAACAAACGCGGTTGTATGTTAATGATTTGGTCAACGGCGGGAATCGAACTCGAGACCGCGGCGTGATGAAAAACTCTCTTAACCATTAAGTTACAACCGGATATATATATATATATATATATATATATATATATATATATATATATATATATATATATATATATATATATATATATATATATATATATATATATATATATATATATATATATATATACAGTACTGTGCAAAAAAAACCGGACAGTTCGAATTCCTTTAAAAACGTTAAATATTTATTGCCTGGTGTTTTAACTTTTTTTTAGATTCCAATTTTAAGATTGCATTTGGTAATTCACTCGAACTCTGAAAATATAAGTTGTTAAAGTTATGTTTATGAGCTTTTGAGACCAATGAGCTTTTAGTATAAAAAAAGCGAATAAAGTACTTAAAATGTCTAAACTGAAAGACAAAGAGAACATTGTTGTTATCGCGTTATGGAAGGAAGAACTGCCCGTGCGTGAAATTGGTATAAAAAAATATAGGACTACGGGAAACACAGAGCGGTCTAAACGGTCTGGCAGACCGCGAAAAACCACAACAGTGCAAGATAAATTTCTGGTTCTTCGTTCCAAGCAGAACCGATTTAAAACTTCACCGAAATTGCAAGCCGATCTTGCTACAGCAACAGGTATTGAAATTTTCAGTTCAACTGTTCCGTGAAGGTTACTGAACGCAAATCTTAAGAAACGCCGCTCGCTGTAGAAACCTTTTCTAAAGATATCTTCAAAAATTTCTCGGCTTCAGTTGGCCTGAGAGCACTCTAACTGGACCAGAGCGTTGTGGAATAACGTGGTATTCTCTGACGAAAGCTAAACTGCATGTAGGAGATGGATGGCTAATTGTGCGTAGAAAACCAGGTGAACGTCTCAACGATATTTGCATTCAACAAGTGCCTAATAAAACTGAGGGTGTAATGGTTTGAAGCTGTTTTAGTAATGCTGGTGTGGGTCACTTGGCGTTTGTCGAAGCATTAGTAACCGGTAATGTGTACCTGAACATTCTGGAAAGGCGTTAGAAAGCATCAGTTTCGGAGCTATTTAGTGTAACTGAAAGCTTCATCTTTCAACTTGGAAACCCGCCAGCCCACAGATCAAAACAAATGACTATGCACTTTTTTTTCTTTATATAAAACTTCTGTATAAGTTTCAGGTAAAAAATAATAATCAACTTTGTTACATAACATTTTATTTCTATTTGAAGGTGTAAAAGTACTTGGTTGGTAATTCCATCTACACATCAAAATGACCCCCTTATAGCCCAGATATGAACCCAATTGACTTGAAAAATACATAAAAATGACCCAAAATACTTGAAAAAAATTTGGCTATTATGAAGCATAAAGTCCCTCAAAGTAATCCAGAAACCATCCAGCATCTGAATCGCCAAAACCAAATTGCGTGGGATGATATAAGCAATGACGTGATTCAAAATTTGATTAACTTCATGAGCAACAGGTGTGCAGCGGTTATTAAGAAAAACTGGCGGTCATACCAAATATATAAATTAAAGTTTAGTGGATAATTTATACATTTTATATTTTGAAATATGCCTATGTTAGCTGTCCGGATTTTTTGGCACAGTACTGTATATATACTCCCCAAAAAAATTAAGGGATCACGGTTTTTTTTAGTACAACTTCACACGATAAACTAAGTAGAGAGTTATTGTTTCATAACGTTATTGCATTTGTTTGTATCCGTTGTTTTGTGAAAGCAATAATGAGTGAAAACAGAGGTCACCAAAGATATTTAAGTGATATTGAGGTTTTCTTGGACTATCACTCTGCTCGATGAAGAGCATAGATGGAACTTCGAATCTCATGTCTTAGCCGTTTCATATTGAAATCTGTAGGCTGTGATTGCGATATATAGTGATTGGTCGTTTCACTAAACAGCTCGGGCAAGGTCGTCAAAGAGAATCACGAGTAAAAATTATGATTGTTTAAGATTCTCGTTCTTCGACGTGCTAATCTTTCGCGTCCTACATGATAACTCGTTCTTGAGCAAACTATTCAAAATAGAATCAAAGAGGTGAAATTAAAATCAAACCGCAAAATATTTTCGCTAGGAACACTTTACTTGGGAACTAAGACAGTGGAGAGTTGTATTAGTACATGCACGTGCAGAATGGAGAAAACGAAACTAGTGCTATCAACAAACAACCATGGAACCCCAAGTTCAACTGAAGATAGGGATGAGGATATACCATATATTTATGTAAGCTAGAATCGTCACTGAATATATGGAATTCAATAAAACTTTATCATGCACTTGTAGGATCATAAGTGCATGATACATTTTTGTTTTACCGGGTGTGGTAAAACAATTTAGTAACTGTCAGTGAATCACTTTGAAGTGATTCATGAAATAACAACCTCGTTATCAAAGGAAATGCGTTAAGGCAAGGTTATATTCAAATGCAGTAGGTTCGTCGATGAAATCAATATCAAATGTTGAATTAAAGTAAAGCAGGAATAATAAAGTGAGTCCCAGAGAACCAATCCAACTCAAAAAAATTTATTTTAAAAAAATCGGATCCTGGACAAATGTTTTTGTGCGACGATTGTGTTCTTATCAATCTTGAGAAAGCGCATTGGCGTATTACTTTATGTAAATCTGAGTTAAGTGTTCTCTTGTGTCTTTGTAATCCACTAGGCCGGTTTCAATCTGACGATTGTAACACGCCACCAGCTATTTACCTACTATTGGACTTTATACCACCAAATTATTCTCTCTCTGAAACAGCGCAGACAACTTAAAAACCGAGCTTTCCGATAACGTTATAATTGTTTTTTGGGAAAACCCAAGATAAATGAAAATGGTATACACAATTAATAATTCTACGTTAAATAAATTATTGAATAAATAAAAAAAAATATATTTTGTTTCATGAGATGAGCCTCTGCGGAAATCTCGCCTATCTGCGATGTGTGTGTGTGTTTTTTTTGTGTTTAGTTTAATGAGGTGCAGGGGGAACCTTCAAAAGATACTCGCCTGGATGAACCGTCTACCTGCCAGGCGAGTTATGTGGGATTCTTACCGCACTAAACCTACCCTAACACCTCTAAACCTACTCCTGGAACGGTGGTTCCCCGGCGGCACTCTTTGTAAATACTACTTCGCCGGGGCGTTCTTATTTGATGTTTGTCTATTCTTCGTACTTAGTGCGAAGGTCCTTGATGATGGACTCCGCGTACTCTGCTATCTTATTCCATGCCGATTGGCTCATCAGCATACATTCCACTATGTTTTCTGAACTGATGGCGTGGTCCAGATTCTTCTCCAGTTCAACCCGTGTCCCTTCGTAGAAGAGGCATTTGAAGAACACATGATCCGCATCTTCGGTCGCATCACGGCAGTGGTGACAGTTTGGGGAGTCGCTTCTCTTGAATCTGTGAAGGTATGCCCGTAAGCATCCATGCCCAGTCAAGAGTTGGGTGATGTAGTATCCGACTTCCCCGTGCTGGCGATTGACCCATTTGGTGACATCTGGGATCAGCCGATGTGTCCACCGACCTTTCGTCGCGCTGTCCCATCTCTCTTGCCAGAGACGAAGACTGTCAGGTCCTTCATCGTCACAGAGGACCTTTCGCTGCTCTTCTTTCTTCCTCCGATGTTGCCGTTGTCGTTCTCCTACCAAGATGTCGATAGGCGGGCATGATGCAACGAAATGGACCGCATCATGTGATACCGTTCAGTAAGCTGACGCTACTCTGTTGTTAATTCTAGCGATGTAGCACACAATGGTGCTCCGTACAGCAGGATGGAGGTAATTAAGGTTGCCAGTAGTCGTCTCCGGTTTTGCCTGGGGCCTCCTATGTTGGGCATTATTCGTGACAGCGCGCCCTGAACTGCTACTCGCGGTAATGATATGCTTCTTGTAGTTGAGCATCGCATCCAAGACCACTCCTAGGTACCGGATGTGTGGTTGTGACTGGATGTCGTGGTCGCCTACCCTTATGGTGATAGTCTCCATTGACTCCCGGCTACTCACTAGAAGAGGTTCGGTCTTATGCTCCGCCAAAGACAGGTCTGTCGATCGCATCCACTGTCTTATTCTCCTGATGGTGGTGGAGAATGCGGCTTGTAGCTCCTCAAGTTGATTCGCTACAAGGACAACAGCCACGTCGTCCGCGAAAGCCACCAGTGTGGTTTTCGCCGGTATCTCCAGGTGGAGGAGGCCATCGTACATGACGTTCCACAGGAGTGGCCCCAGGACAGAGCCCTGCGGCACCCCTCCTGTGACCCTATGCACTGCTGGTCCTTGCTCCGTCTCGTAGTGCAGAAGTCGATTGCTGAAATAGGATCTGACCATTCTTCTTAGATAGTAGGGCACTCCCATGCGCTCAAGAGCCTCCAAAACCCGATCCCAGCGGGCCGAGTTGAACGCGTTCTTGATGTCCAGTGTGATGATGAGACAATATTTCTTGGAACCACCTTTCCATCTCTTTCCTGAGATGGCTTCCTTTGCGATGTTCGTGACGAGTTCCAGTGCATCAATGGTCGATCTCCCCTTCCTGAAACCGAATTGGAATTCAGAAAGTTGAGGATCGATGAATTGCTCCAATCTATCTACCGACGAAAAGATGCTGGGTCGTCCGGTGGTTTCTTCCCTTTAGGGAGAAGAACCAACCTTTGCTCCTTCCATCGGGTCGCGAACACGCCTTGTCGTAGGCAGTCATGAACATGTCTGGTCTGGCAGCAATTGCACTTTTAAGTGCGATGTTGGGTATGCCGCTTGGTCCTGGTGCCTTGCCATTCTGCAATCTAGTGCAGGCCTTCGTAAGCTCTTCCATGGTGACTTCGGGGATGTCCACTACTTCTTCCTGGTGGTAATCGGGGAGTTCTGGTTTCTCCGGGAATAGGTGTGTAACTATTCTGAGCAGCATGTCAGGACAAGTTGGTGTTGTTGCGGGTAGGCTTTTAATCCTATGCATGACCGTTTTATACGGCCTGCCCCACGGGTCCCGGTCCACTTCCGCGCAGAGTTCCTTCCAACATTCTCGTTTATTCGAGTTGATGGCGTTTCTTAAAAAACGCCTTTTTTCTTCGTAGTTTCGTCTCAGTTCCTCTGTTGATTTCCTGTCTCTCTTCCGAGCGCGCTGGTGTTGCCTTCTTGATGTGTGTGTGTGTGTGTGTGTGTGTGTGTGTATGTGTGTGTGTGTGTGTGTGTGTGTGTGTGTGTGTATGCATGTGTGTATTCGTATGTGCAGCTCTCCACTGAGCTGAGTCCCTTTATCTGTAGGACGAAGGGAAGATTACTACCGATCACGATTCACGACTTCTGGAAATAATAGATTAAACAATCGAAAGGTCTGTTTGAGCTGATGGTGCCTTCTAAAAGTGGACAGTAAAATATTTATAAGGCGCCAGTCCGCGCACGTGCATTTGCCCGATTGAGATTCAGTCGTTGAAGCTTGATACTTACGGGTCGGCTTTGGCTACCATCAACACAAATTAATATTAGTTAAACATAGAAGAAAGGAATACTCACCGAGGCTGGCATTCACTGAACCCCTAACCACCACGCTGCATCATCTGCTCCGACACAATGATTAAACTCTGCTGTTCGCCGATTAAACTCTGCTGTTGCTTCCTTTGCATAACAGTTCATATATATTTCCAAACGTGAATGTTTGGTTTTGTTGTTGCTCTCCTGTCGAACCCTACCACGGCACAGTGTATTGGTAGGTATTTATTCGCACACTATAAAATTGTTTCGTCTTTCCAGGCACTTTTGATGATAGGATTTACTGACTGATTGAATAAAATGAATAATTACTTATGTTCACTAACCCAAAACTTAAAAAAACACAAGCCATACCAGCTTCAAACGTTACTACTGAATAGATGAATCTATCAATGACGTGCTCAAATATTTTGTACACTTGTGATACAGCCCCGCTTTTTATTTTTTTTTTTAAAACGAATATTTTAGACGATTTATTTTATCCGTTCTATGTATCACGACTGCTTAACTGCTTCCCGTATACCTTATATGCACGTTTACCCTTTTCGATGTTCTTAGTTTCGTTCCAAGTTGGTGTTTTCGATAACAATCCAACTTACATCACTAAGCACAATATGCGCTCACAGAAACCTACAATTACCTACTCACAGCAGTACATGTTCAAGAACACGTAACACCAAAGTAACGCGGCAACACAAAATAATCCGGAATTTATCCAGAAAAGATGTGGTCTGGTATACGAGTGGTATACGAGTATACGCACGTTCAAGCAGCAAAATCCAAGCGGCCCCCTTCTTTGTTATCCATGACTTATATAACTTGTCAATAGGCGGAAATGATGATTAGAATGGCCCACTTTACGCCATTTAATGCGTTCGAAGTATGCAAAATTAATACGGATAGCATCGCCATCTCTCCACAAATTGCAATAACATCATAAGTAACCCTTTGATGACTATTTTTTTTATATCATGAATCCACCCCGAATTTGAACTTGTGGGGTTTGAAGTAAACACCAACCTTGTGAGTAGGGAATTTAAATTTGGAATAGGATAGGAATATGGTATGGGACATTATTAACCCGACCATTTCCTTCACCTGACCCTTAACCCAAGTAGACCTGTGTAAACGCGAAACACGACGTCACATGATGACGTCATTGGAAGACTGCGTAATCACAAAGATCAAATCCATCTCATCAGGCATATGCTACCGGAGTTGCGAAGTCGTGACGCGACAGTACTAGTGAATTACAAGAACTCAACTCGATATATTTTATTAATTAATTGTGGCGTGAGATAATTTTTAACTGTATTTGTTAGAGTTGCTCAGAACGCCACAATCTCTTATTCGGCTTTGAATAACTTTTATAGTCTTTCTCTTAGATAGCTACTATACATATATCTATTATAGTTTTTCTCTTCATATCATCAATTGGGAGAGTCTAAATATTTGTCATTAGCATTAAGACATATTTCAATATAGATTAATGGGCAATATAGATTATTTATAAGCGAATCGTGACTACGTTCCGAATAATGTTTTACCGATGAGTTTCTAGAGAGAGACCATTCATTCGTAAGTATATATGTCTTTTGCGTGCTTGTATAAATTAGGAGGTGAGAATCTGTCTCTTGCTCTTGTATGGTTTGAGGACGTGCAGAAGTGCTTGGATTCCAGATCATGTTTCCCAAACAACTTTGTCTTGTTAGTATTGCTGCACCGCTCTAAAGTCCTATCTTCGTATATAGTAAAAATATTATTCTAGAGCAGTTCAAGTCCAATCTTAACTTTAAACTTTTATTTTTCCTTTTCCATAACACAATTGTTTGCCATCCCACCGTTTTCCGAGACGTCCAAAAATAAACAGATAAATTATCCCGGATTCGGACTATTTGGAAACAAATCAACAAAACTAAGTTATTATTTCGACAGTTGGTGAATTTTTGACCAAGCCACAAACTTTATCTCTTACAGCATATAACATTTTTAGGAAAATTAGGACCACAAAGAGCTGATAATCTGGCTCAGACAATCTTAGAAGAGTCATGCAAACTATTTATACGAACGAGTCGCCATATAATATTCGATAATTATTTTACCAGTTACGAGTAATACCATAGACACATATCTGGTTTCGTAACCATGATTATGAAACTATGATTTTGGAAATGAGAATACATGACACACTACAGTTCTCATTTCATTTGACAGTTTATAATAATTCATTTAAATTCTTACTTTGATAATGTGGTTTAAAAATATTTTTGATTCGCCCTCCGCCTTAGTTGTCATATTTTCTTTGATTTTCCTTTGTTTTTCTTTGATTTTCCATACATTTTTCAAATTCTGTATAACATATTTTTTTCTAAACTTCAAATTTTATAAACAAATACAAAAAAAAACAATATTATAGTTTTCGCTATTCACTAACATTATAACTTGGCACTGTCGTCATTAAAATGCCATGGGATGAGAAAAAATAGCTCATTCCGAAACCATATTTAAACCAAGTTGCAAACCATGGTTACAAGTGACACATTACAACGAAATCATAGTTAAATCGAAACTGTAGTTACGAAACCAGATATGTGTCTATAGTATAAGCGAGCAATAAAATGCAAAAATAGAAGTGCATCAAAATATATTTGGAAAAAATGTAAAAGTATCTAGAGACGTAAACTATTCCTGAAACATTTAACACAGATTATAGTTGAGGATCAAATCAGACTGCAAGGTCTTTGATGCATTTCTAAGCTACTTACTACTAGAGAGTATCCCATTATAAACGCAAGATTTGAATTTGCCGCCATTTTTCAGGAAATTGTTGACCACCCTGAAAAAGACCAATTCGACAGCTGAGAGTTTATGGTTAGTAAAATTGGTGCGTGACACGATACAATAACGTGGTTTCATTATTGAAGTTTGGCGTCCGCAGTTCGAAAATTGTATATACAAAAAATGGTCAAAACAGTTTTAACCTCGTCAACTGTGGAACGATTAATTGAAAAATACAAGAAGACTGGATCAGTTGGTGGCGCTAACCACATCGGTAGTCAAAAAACATGTCATTCAAATGGCAATATCGAAGCAGTACGTGAGAATATAGGTGAAAATCATAACACAACAACTGAATCCTACCTAGCCCACATGTTGAACTTTGAACATCAAATGCACCTACAGGACCTCGATATCGCGACATGATAACACAATTCTTCTTCTGCCGAAATTAGAACCTATTTCTTCTTATCGGGTTGTTTGTAGTTAACAAGCCTACAATCACCAATGCATTACAAAAGGACATTAAACGCTGCATCAATGAAATTCAGTTACAATTATGCAGAAATCATGAACAATTTCGAAAGCTGGGCGTTCAATTTGCTCGATGAGATATCCCATAATTTATATACTAAGGGCTCGGCCTCTAAAACCTTTGGTACCCCAAACCCGCACTACAATGATGTTTTATTATACAAAAAACTATTCAAACAACTCTTCAGCTAGGGTCATTCTTATTCCAACAGCTTCATACTTAGGGCCTTTTCGAAAAACAACATTTTGACGATTGGACAGGTTAAAATCAAATCGAATAATAGTATGCAATTGAAAGTGCATGGATACTGAATTTGACGTTGTGAAACGTCAGTGAAATCAACATACCACTCATTTTAGATATTTTGTATCTCGCCTACAGTTGGTAAGATTATAGATTTCTGCACGTAAAGAAACCCGATTTTAAGAAACAAAGTGCAAGCAACCTTGTACCTTCATTCGACACGTACATATGAACCATCTATAGCAGAAATAATTTTTGCGAATGATGCAAAACGCTTAACACATAACGAATTGCGAGTCGATAAGAACTCAATCGGAGAAGGATCTAACGAAGAATCTAAAGCAGAAGTATTTCGAATTGCGTTTGACAATTTTGAACTAACAAACCATATTTTTCTTTTGAGGTTCACCATTATCATTTTTGAAAATTGTCGAGGCATCAGTCTTAACGGAATCATTAAAACGACGTATATCTAGATCTAAAAGTTAAATCAACAACAACTCGTTCTATACTGATTATCAGTATCAAAATCATCCAATTCTAATTGTGAATACCACAGTTGATAGCCATATCTAGATTTCAAAATCCAGCTCGATTATGAACCGTTCAAAAGAATATTAAATAATTAAACTTCTGAACTTATTTCCATCTTAAATTTTATAGTGTGTATTCTGATCAAGTCTAACCTTAGCGGTTAGGGCACTTTATGACCGTTAAGCCATAGATTATTTATTTCTCTGACCAAGAAAGCAAATCAATGTTAGCGTAATAGCAACATAAAGATAATGCTTTATAGGTCCACCCATATGATACTCGTGGCTTAGATAAGAATATCCAGGCTACCCTGGAAAACGAAATAATTGACAGTAAATGGAGCATTAAACGATACAACAACGTGTTTTCATTATTGAAGTTTTGGTCCGCAGTTCGAAAATTGAATACAAAATATAGTCAAAATTATGTTTTAACCTAATCAACTGTGAAAAGATTAATTGAAAATTCAGGAAAACTGGATCAGTTGGAGACGCTAAACACAACGGTCGCCCATTCAATGGCAATATCAAAGCAGTGCGTGCGAATGTTGGTGAAAACCCAGGCATATCAAAATGGGTAAGAATTGCAAATTTCAAGAAGCTGTCTACAGCGTATACTCACAAATGTCTCCATGCTTACAAAATTCAATTAACACAACTGAAGCCTAACCTATATGAGATTGTCCAACAACAAATGCATCAACAACGTGACACTGTTTAGTTTGGACCATACGTTTTGGTAAATGAAGCTGGTGAGGCAGTAAATGTTACTGGAGCTCGATATCGCGACATGATCACACAGTTTTTCTACCCAATTTGGATGCTAATGGTGTGCCCAATTTATGGTTTTAACAAGACGGTGCCACATGCCATACAGACAGTAAGTAAAACAATTCAATTATGGCATTTCCTGGTTGTGTAGTCTCTCGTTTCCGTGATCAGAATTGGTCTCCTAGATCGTGTGATTAAACACCATTAGATTTCATCTTTTGGGGTTATTTGAAGTCAAAGTTCTATTTCAACAAGCCCAAAACCACCTGTGTGAGAAAATTAAACGCTGCATCAACGAAATTTAGCCACAATTATGCATAAATAATCTATCCTATGTGCTTTATGATTCAATACAAAAAAATAACAATCTTACGACTAAAAACTTTTGGAACACTCTTTATAATTAATAGTGTACAGGCGAATCCATCTAAAACATCTAAATTTTCATCACAATGTTGCAGTCACGTGTTGCAATACGCAAGAAGGGCACGTTCTAATTTTCTATCTAGCAGTCCATTAATTTTCTATCTAGTAGTCGATGAGTTGCACTTATGACACTGTCTCAGAAACAGCTGATTGCGGTTTTGGTAGTTTTAGAATAAAATTGTTATTTAATAATTGTAAATCTGACCGAAAGGTGGCGAGTGGCAGTGAAAGGCAAGGCGACAAAAGTTTTACTATTGCGTCAAGCAAAATTAGCTTGGGTTAGTACACATTTAGGTGAACGCTTAGGAATAGTCAAATCATCTATTTATAGCAGGTGTAAATACACCTGGACTTCACCAAATAGGAGAACTAAGAAAATTAAATCGGAACAAATACGAAATGCTCTCGTCAAAACTGCTACCAGTGTGCTTGGCCGTCAAGACCACTATAGAAAATCATATATAACTGATGAAACATGGAAAAAACTCAAAGAACGTCACCAACTTACTATTTCCCAGGATACAACGGATACTAGACGGCTTTATCAGGACACAGCAAAAGAAATTAAGAAAATGGCAAGGAATTTTCGCAGAAAATCACAGAGGCTACAGAAGAATGTGTAAGAAATGTCAATGGAAAAAACAACAATAAACTCTTAACCAAGATGAGCAATAACTAAATAACTGCACAAGCGAATCGGATTACAAACTTCCAGATGACAACTATAACGATCCTCTATGTAATGTTGCAGAATGTTCTTAGTTAACGAGTTTAAAAGATCTAGCTGGTTCAAATGCCTCAAGTCCTTGTGTTTTATATGTTGGCAACTGGCTGAAACCAAGATTGCTCTTGAACTTTTTTGCACCCAAAAATTCAATCCAGTGATGAGCCTCGTTTAAGCACGTTGGAAAATCAAAAATGGACTTAAAGGGAATGATTATACGAACTTTTTAAACAAGACGGAGAAATATTTATTTTTGAATGGCAATAAGCCTACGTAAATCCTAACTGAGTAAGATGCTGTGTATAGGGAGGTTCTGCACCATCATCTAACTCCGCGAAATGCTGGGCTACTTAATTTAAACTTGGTCATACCAGCAACGGCGATAATGAACTCAGCAACTGCAACAACTGACGTAAAATAACTGTCGAATTATTGTTAAAGCTATGAATATGTCCAAAAAATGTGCTTGCTACATTTTGGATCAAATTTAGAAATGAACAAGCTGTTCGAGCATTAACTTGCGTGTTTGCTCATTTTAGACCACTGACGTCCAAATAAACTTTCTCTTGGTGGAGGATATCAAAAGCCATTTATTTTTAAAACAAGCAATGACGTGATTATGGGATTGCTGAGAAGATGATATAGATGTTTTTTTGGACAGCCAACGAATTTTCTTAATCGAGTTTCTTCAGAAAGGGAAGGACTATGCTACAGCTTTGGCAGTTTGGTGACATACTGTCCTATTCATCAAGAGGAATCAATTGTGGTTACCTACTGTGTTATTTTAGCTTTTAGTTGCCGACGTTAAACAGATTTTATTTTGTACTGACAGTAATACTGCCCTTAACTCCTCGTACAATCTTCTAACTAATTCTTAATGGGAACAAATTGTTGATCTTTTTGATTTCAACGACCAGATAACGATTATGTGGGGGCCTGTCCACTTTGACATCGAGGCCAACAAAATTTCACACTGTTTGGCTAAAACTTGGTTGTGTTTCATAGGAACTGCACCAGTTGTATAAATACTTAAAAACAAATAAAAACCCTTTTGAATCTGAAGCTGTCGTAGCCAGCTATCCCTACTTGTAAGGCGAAATACTTTATCATGAAAAGAGACCACTTTAGAATATTGGTTCCTAGACTTACAGGCCATGGCCATCTTCATCGCATGGGTCTTGTAAGTAATGGCGTATGCGACAATTGCCTTGAGGATCTTGATGATAGCTGACACTTCATAAGCAGTTGTCTGGCTTGCGTTCACATCAGATCTCTTGGGTTCAATTGCAGGAATATTCATGTACAACTACTGTCATCTCTGATGAAATCCAATAGGTTGGTACCATAGGTGCGTTGTGGCATTGATTGGAGAATATTGAAGGGTTTAAGCAAACTTTAAGAATAATTTTACAGAAAAAAATCTTGCTGCCATCAAACCAATGTGCCGTCTCCCACCTACCCGTTGAAAACCCAAAAACGATCGGTTTGAGACTACTCTCCTTACTCATCACAACTAACCCCAAGTGAATTTTGCTGCTATCGAGGCAATCGAAAACGAGACCGTGAAGTGATAAGGAACTCTAACTATTCATGTACAACCGACGACAATTTGGAATGTGCAAAAATAAAATAAAAAGTTACGTGCCAAAAAGGCCTTGATTGTATTAAAATTAAATTGGCCCATTTAACGTCATATTATCATCAACATCCCACTTAAAAGACTAACAAAGTGTGCTCACAAAAAGTACTAACAATATATCATATATAAATTGAACGAATGACAATAATTTTTGCAAACAACTTTAAACGTAAATCTTATATAAAGACATTTTATAAAATAATATTTTTATTTTATAAATAAATAAAAACGAGTATAAAATTATAATAATAGCACAAGTTGAATTATAACTAAAGCGATTTTAGTGTTTTTCCATCAACTATGACCCTTCAAATTATCAATCATGATCCGATCGAAACAATTGTATTTCGTCAACTCAACACTGTGTTCAATCGATAGTAGTTGATCTACGAACGAAATTGAAAGTTTCCCGCCAAAATACTAATATACGACGCGATCGTGACTTTGTTTTGTTTTGAGTTGCAACTTTATAAAACACTAGATAAAATAGTTTGTTGTATTGCTATTATCTGTATACAACACAAAGGGAGAATAAAAACTGTATTACGAGTGTCGAGAGTAAAACTACTCCGATATACACAATTTAATAAGAAGCAAGTCGTACGAACGAATAAAATAAGATTATAAAACAAAGAAAATATAACTCACACGTGTTTGACGTTACGATCACTATTTACTTCTTCTTATTCTATACGTAGTTTTACTTTTCTTATATATATTGCATACGAACTTCTTATTCTTATTCTTTACTAACTAATGTTTATTTTCGCAATCGACTGTAATATTATTACTATTTGTTGTACTCGTAAGTGTAGTTTTTTTTTTGTAGTGTTTACACAAAAATAATTTATGCATTTTAGAAAATAAAGTTCGCGATCATTCAATCATCGCAGTATGTGTGCGTTTGTTTATATTTTGACGTAACACAAAAATAGAACACGTAGTGATCGTATATAAGTATACAGATCATTGCTATTGATGGTACAGGGGTAGGTGGGGAAGGAAAATTATATTTAACAGTAATGTTCATTTTTATTTAGATCTTTGGAAAATGCATAATATGTAACACACTCGAAGTTGTATTAGTGCTACATTGCCGAGCTAGACATAGTGGAGGCAAAGTTATTTATTACTCTAGCTTGTGTAAAATGAAATTTGGCTCATGTTCAGGATTTTGTTGTGCACATTATGTTATTATTTAATTGTATCTTGCATAAAATGAAAATACTTTAATAATTTATTAGGCAGATATATATATATATATATATATATATATATATATATATATATATATATATATATATATATATATATATATATATATATATATATATATATATATATATGACACAAAGTGTTACCAACATCTGAGTGTCACTGCTGTCAAACCAGTGATAATGGAACGCTCACATTTACACTTATGACAGTTCATTCCATTGTTTACAAGCGTACAAAAGCATTTTAGTGGGAAAAAAGAGTATACGCAATGGAAGCGTATTTGTTTGATTGCTCTATATTTGGCTGGAAAACCACAGCCACAGATTGTTAGCCAGTTGAAGCATCTGCATGTAAATAAAATGTTTGTTTATCGCACCATAAATCGTTATAATGATACTGGCAGCATTGCAAAACAACATGGTGTGGACCAAAACGCACTGCAACATCGCCAGATATCATTCAAAAGATGAAGGCCAAATTGCCTCAGAATCTGCGCAGTAGCGGGAGTAAAATGTCACGTGAGGCAAATGGATGCAGCACATATTAAAGGATCATCTTGAAATTCTATAAAACGCATGGTCTCACCGATGCTCAAAAAAAATAAAAAGTGGAAATAGCAAACGATTTGTTACGCTTGAGGAGATTTGGAGAAATTTGGTTTTCTCCGATGAGTCACGGTTCGTTATTGAGCAATATGTGAAGAAGCAAAACAACCGGATTTACTTGCCCGGCTATTTTTATGCCAATTTGGACCAACGGATCGCCAATGAACATCAAGCGCCACTGACGGTGATGATTTGGGTAGTGGCCGAAATCCGTTCGCATCTCGTTTTGGACCATGTCATCAACTGCAGAACCACTTTCGTGCTGCATGCAATAGCTTCGTCGGCCGTTTGAAGACCATAATCGCGGATCACGGTTTAGAGTCGCCAAATCGCAAACTTATAATGTAATTCGGAAATTTAAATGTTTGTGAAGATTTTTTATTTTGATTCAATAAAATTCATCAAAAAATAAAAATTCTGTGGCGCTTTGCTTCGGTAACACTTCGTGTCAGTCACCCTCTATATATATATATATATATATATATATATATATATATATATATATATATATATATATATATATATATATGTATATATATATATATATATATATATATATATATATATATATATATATGTATATATATATATATATATATATATATGTGTGTATATATATATATATATATATATGTATATATGTATGTATATATATATATATATATATATATATATATATATATATATATATATATATATATACATATATATATATATATATATATATATATATATATATATATATATATACATATATATATATATATATACAGGGTGGTTTAGACCAAGTGTTACCAAATGAAAACGCTATAATTTTTTTAATTTTGATTATTTTTTATTGAATATGTTGAAAACATATTACATTTTATGAAAAACATGTTACTGCTCGATATAACCTCCTTTGGCTCTGATTATTTGATTCAGTCTTCCACAGAAAGCATTGCATGCTGACCGTACGTGGGCTTGCGGAATTTTATTCCATTCTCGAACAAGAGCTGACTTCAATGCATCAACACTTTCGTATTTTTTAGTGGACACCTTACTGTCCAAAATGTACCATATGGAGAAATCAATTGGATTCAAGCCTGGTGAATTTGGTGGCCATTCTTTCGATGAAATCAGTCGCAGAACGTGATTTTGTAAAAATTGCTGTGTCGCTCGAGCTTTGTGTCACGGTGCCGAGTTCTGTTGGAATGTCCAACAGTTCGTACCAAAGTGCTTACGTGCCTAAGGTACATCTCTTGGTTTACCTTGACTCCATGTTCGATGAAAACCAGAGAGGAGTGCGTCCTTCTACAGTAACTGCAGCCCAAACCGTTAACATAAGCTATGGTGATTGCTTGCGCATGGCAACTCTTGTGTCCAAATTATCGTTGGACTTGTGCTCTGACTAAACACGATCATTTTGTTTATGCACATACTGTTGAATGGTGAAAATTTTCTCATTAGTAAAGAAAATTTTTGGAATCTCATCAGGTTCGGCCAAGGCCTTCAATGCTCGTGTTCTTTCAAGCCTAACTTTTTTCTGTGCCTCCGTAAGATCTTGAACTTTTTGTATCTTGTAGGGCTTCAAGTGTAGTTCATTTTTCAATATGGTTTGAATGCGGCTAATTGATTGGCACTTTGACGAGGATTTCGTTGGATTCGTTTCTTCACCTTTCGTATCATTTCTTTTGATGTTGCTGTCATTTTAGGACCGCCTCTGTTGCGTTTAGCGATGCTACCAGTTTCGTTGTATCGAGTTATGGTTCGAAACACAAACATTTTCTTAACATTCAAATGCTCGAGTGAATTTCCACCCAAATACAGTGCAATTACACTATTACGTTTGAATTCCATTACGATTTTTTTATCAAGATATTAATTTAGAACAATTATTTATTGACAACATATAAACAACTAACCAAACTTAAATCTGTCAAAAAATTGACGCGCGAAAAATGACAACTACACAAATGACAGCAGAGTGAAGTTAGTAACATTTGGTCTCAGCCACCCTGTATATATATATATATATATATATATATATATATATATATATATTTATATATATATATTAATATATATATATATATATATATATATATATATATATATATATATATATATATATATATATATATATATATATATATATATATATATATATATATATATATATTTATATATATATATATTAATATATATATATATATATATATATATATATATATATATATATATATATATAAATATATATATATATATATATATATATATATATATATATATATATATATATATATATATATATATCTGTGGCGTAGCGTGACCTTACCAAGCGGGTGTTCAGTTATAAACAGTTATGGATTTCAATTATAAATAGTTATTGATTGAAGTAAACCGGGTCTTAAAACTGAGGGCGAACCCTTCGCTGTACTAGAAGGTAACGTGTTAACTGAACAACAAAGTTTAAAGAGTTCTCCAAACGTTAACTTTAAGCCATTACTTAGAAGGTGTTTTAACATACCCTCTAATAAAAGTTTTTGAAATGAATCCGAATTATACACAACTATCAGTTCATTCTTTTAATTAGCAAAATCAAAAATTCGCCATACGCATTTTTAAAGAGTTGCATTAAGCGGAAGATTTGAACTTTATCTACTGAACCGTTGTGAATTTAACAATTCTATAAAAAATAATTCTTTCAAGCTCTCGAAGCGAGTATCAATCTGCATCAATATTCTATAGATTATTTGATTGTATAATTTTAAATAGTACAATTTAGGATCATCTTGTTTCAGCTTAGGACATGACGGCCCTGATTCAGCTTCTACTTCAACATAGATATGGTCAAAATTACCACGAAATTTTTCTATATGTTTGTTTGGTTCACCGCCCAGGTGGCGCAGTGGTTAAAGCTGCGGCAGTTGGAGCGGGAGGTACCGGGTTTGAATCCGATTCGAGGCAGGATGCAAAATGGGATTTTCACCTTCGAACGTTTGGGCGGTGCGATTGGTGGTGAAAAATGAACATATCTGTATCCTCTGTCGTGTTTAGAATCCTTGGGCCAACCCATCTTCCATGTCAGTACTATACGCATGACATGGAGCTATGCAATGCGCAGATGGTTCTACGAAAAGACTCGGACCTATAGCCATATAGAGTGGTATCACAACGGATCAAAATTGGTCTAAGTGTGCGATAGCAACCACAACAACTTAACTTTTTTAACTTTTGTTTGGTTTCGAATATTTTTGAGTTACAGAAGCAATTATCTAAGCTTTTAGTTTGAAAAATATTAAATATAGAACAGCCGTAAAACTGAATTAGTTACCAAATAATTATAATAAAAATGTTGTCTCAAACTTTTGTATAAAATGAAGCAATCCATACCAGCTGATAGTATTGTCTCGTGGTCCCAAATATGAGGTGATATTATTATTGCTTCAAA
>OZ010737.1:155253094-155325594 GCA_963932295.1 Tipula lateralis | reverse complement strand
AAAAATATAAATGTGCTATCATTTGATACTAGTAGTAATAAAATTGACCAGCGGGATTTTTTTTTTATTACAAAAAAAAATATGCGTTAATTTTATCCGCGAGTGTACATTGAAGTTTATTTCAGTTTGCCATATTGCTAGTATAGCGTTGTCGTCAGCAAATGTTGCTATTCTTATGTGATCGAACTATGGTATATTACGAATATATAATGGGTATTGGATTGGGCCGAAAACGATGCCTTGCATGACTCCTACCCTTACCTCTCTCGGTCCAGAATACTCATATTTTTGTCTTATTCTAAAATATCTTTCAGATTAATATCTCAACAATCAACATATTGTCCCGAAAGCATAACCTTTAGTTTATGTATAAAACCCTCGTAAATATCTGTAAGTCTGTGAACCTGATCAATTGTTAATTGTTTGCATCTGACTTCAAATTCGTGATTCGGTATTAGTTCTCTACTTTGTTTTATTGGCTTCATTCTAATAACTGCATCAAATTATCCCATTCAAACATCATATTCAGGAGCCTGTGCTGTTTTCAGATTGAATCTCTATTAGCTCTATAAGCCTCTATTAACTTATTTTTGGGTTGTTACAGTGATCTACCCCCATAATCGTTGCTTTCATTTTTGATTATAATATCCGGTTCGGCCTCAATCGGTTTTATAATATCAGCCAGATGATTTGCAAATTCTTCAGCTTTTGATTTGTTAACCCTAACCCACGAGACATCACTTCGCTTAAGATAGGAGGGATCTGCGTAATTTTGGTTGCTATACTTTTTGTTGTCTTCCACAGTGAGTAGTTCATTTTTGTCACCAGCGGTCAATTTCCCAAAATACAAAGATCTGTTGTGATTAGTTATTCAAAATGGTCTTGTCAGATGAACTTCTTGTTTGTTTGCATTTTCTGCTAGCTTTCATTTTTTCCAAGACATGATTCCAAATTTCTCTTGGGAAACTTTTATCAATAGGTTTGAATGTTGCTCCTTTAGTGTTGCTCACGCGGCTATCTGAATGATTGAAGTTCCTGAACCGTTTTAGTCGCGTGTTTGTAGGTTGGTATTGCTTTCTAATTCAGATCGGAAACTTTTCATGAAGAGCCATGCTTTACATTAAAATCACCCCCTAGTATATATCTACCATTGAAATGTTGTAGGATATTCAAGTAGTTCGGTTTTTTCAGGTTACATATAGGTGGACAATACTGCGCTCCTATCTTCTCCCATCACCACTTCTTGCTTGCTTATCCGGATGAAATGTTTCATAAAGTTATTCCTGAATTTTTAAGTAAGAATGCCTAGTAGTGTGGGTCTCAGACATCAGACACACATCGATATTTTGTGTGGTGAAACACGAAGTTTCATAGCAACGGTGTAACTACCAAATACTTTTATCAAGAACGACAAATGGTAGACATCTAACTATATTGTTTATGTTTGTCCCTAGCACTTTTTTTTAAGTATGTCTCAGATTTAATGAAAATTTTGTGGACATTCATTTCAACCAATTTAAGATGAACTTTAACCAACCGAAAGCAAAACAACAAAACCAAAACCCCTAAAAATATCTCCGTACCATTTATACTGACTGCCTGTCTTATTTTTTCACATGGACGATAGAACTTTCGTCCTATGTTACATAAATATCCCAATTTCTATAATACTCTAAGAAATATTATATTTCAATCAGGCCTGGGAACGTTGTGTTCAATTGCAGCCAACGTTTCAGTTGTAAAAAATTAGACTACCTGGCAGACGATACACTAAAAACTCTTTCGGAACTCTTTCGGAAAACACACACTGCCGACTTATTTTCTCTGGTTAAATATTTTAATAATTTATATAAGGTATTGTTGTTAAAATATTAGCCAGCGGCATAGTGGCTCATCACTTAGTATAATTGAGATAGGCAAGTGTGGCGAATTGAGATAGGCAAGTGTGTCGTTATTTGTTCATCTATGCTATAGAAAATTATTTCATTAAAATTGTTTACAAGTAGCAAATTCATAATGGGCTTAGGGTATGGCCTATAGTAGAGTTCAAAAAAATGGTTTTTAGTAGAAGCTCAACTGGATAATAAAGGGATTAACTAAGTGAGTTAAGGGAACCGCTTTTCATTAAGGAAATTTTTTGAGGTAAAAAATATTTTGAATACGAATATCATATAGTGACTTGGATGTATAATATTTTTAATCAATTAATGCTCATGAGATATGATTTCGGCCCTGTGGTGTAGAAAGTGCAATCTCGAGTTTTTACAGAATTTTTCAGAGCAACTGTGGCCATATCTCGTTAACAGCTCGCCAAATATTGGGTTCTTAGTGTTCAATCGTCACTGCTTTTTCGAACAGAGAAATAAATTTAATGTTAGACCACACGACCTCGGTCTCCATTCAATAGCAGCATTATTTAAACAGTATGCCATGCTGTGGCCTTAGGCATCCTATTGGCATGACAACCGGGGTACACAAAAATTAGAAATCATGTGTCTATATCGCTCACTGTACTGTCAAATTCCGCCCATCATTGTTTTTGAAAACATATGAACCAATTATTCAGCCGGCACCAAACAGTGAAAAGGTGCACCAAACAGTGATTGTTTTTAATTGATTGTTATGTATAGCGAAGACCACTATGATTCGAAGCTAAGGTGTTTCCATATTAACATTACTGCCTGCAGCTGTTTGGCGGCTGAAAGTGGTGATTTGTTGGTGTCCATTCAGTGTCTTGTAAAGCAGCCTTCGTTTATATGTATTGTTGGATTTAAAAAGTCATCCACCAGAAATATGCTTGGGGATTATTATAATATCCACTTCACTGTAACTTCCTTTCATTATTTCCGATTTAGAGGTATAAGGGTGTATTACCATAGTTAGAAAACACGTCCAAATTTTTTTTTTTTTATATTTTATATTTTATTCTATGCTATCTTTTTTGGGGCTCAAGGCTCTCCCAGCTCTTTCGCGGTTCGCTTATTTACGTCCTACTTTACGCCTTAACGGCCAAATCGAGGACGTACGGTTATAGGTCCGATTTTCGTAGAACCATCTGCGCATTGCATAGCTCCATGCCAGCCTATAGTACTGACATGAAAGATGGGTCGACCCATGAGTTCTGCACTCCAACAGGGGGTCATAGATGTGTTCATTAACACCACCGATCGTAATCAGATGGTGAAAAATCCCTTTTGCATCCTGCCCCTATCGGGATTCGAACCCGGTGCCTTCCGCTCCAATTGCCACAGCTTTAACCAACGAGCCACCTGGGCGGTTGTCCACAAGTTGATATATTTATTATAATTTTTTGCTTTTGTTTCGTTTGCTGGTTGGTATGGTTTAATTATTTCCCATTAATTTGAAGCAAAAGTTTATATTTAAAAGTTTACCACTTAATTTTTTCACCACCAAACAACCGACGTTTATTCCATAGCGGAACTCAACTAAACCTCTAAATCATCTATATTTGGATTAAATCAATTCTAATATTTAGATATGAAAGTTTTAAGTAACAAATCAATGTTCGGTGTCAATTTCTATAAAGATCAAAGCTCAGTAATAGCAGCAGTTCAATCATAATACATTCCAGTTCAAAATAACTTTTTTATTTTTTTATTTTAAGGCTTGGCTCCAATTACTGACAGCCATGTCGCCACTTATCTATAGTTTACATTTAATAATATTTTTTTTAATTACAGATAACGGAAGAGAACTGGATATTCCCCATTTACATCTTGCTGTTAATCTTAAATTGTTATATTGCTCATTTTCACAAATTCATACATTTCCTTATAAGCCAAACCACCCCCACTCATTACTCTGGTTAAATTATTTGCATTGTGGAGGATGCTGAAGCATCATCTGACACGATTATATTTCGGACAGACTACTATCAAATGTTCAACATCCTCCACCATGTCACACAACACACAATCTTTTTCCTCACTCAATCGACGTTTCCACAAGCATCCTATTGGCATGACAACCGGGGTACACAAAAATTAGAAATCATGTGTCTATATCGCTCACTGTACTGTCAAATTCCGCCCATCATTGTTTTTGAAAACATATGAACCAATTATTCAGCCGGCACCAAACAGTGAAAAGGTGCACCAAACAGTGATTGTTTTTAATTGATTGTTATGTATAGCGAAGACCACTATGATTCGAAGCTAAGGTGTTTCCATATTAACATTACTGCCTGCAGCTGTTTGGCGGCTGAAAGTGGTGATTTGTTGGTGTCCATTCAGTGTCTTGTAAAGCAGCCTTCGTTTATATGTATTGTTGGATTTAAAAAGTCATCCACCAGAAATATGCTTGGGGATTATTATAATATCCACTTCACTGTAACTTCCTTTCATTATTTCCGATTTAGAGGTATAAGGGTGTATTACCATAGTTAGAAAACACGTCCAAATTTTTTTTTTTTTATATTTTATATTTTATTCTATGCTATCTTTTTTGGGGCTCAAGGCTCTCCCAGCTCTTTCGCGGTTCGCTTATTTACGTCCTACTTTACGCCTTAACGGCCAAATCGAGGACGTACGGTTATAGGTCCGATTTTCGTAGAACCATCTGCGCATTGCATAGCTCCATGCCAGCCTATAGTACTGACATGAAAGATGGGTCGACCCATGAGTTCTGCACTCCAACAGGGGGTCATAGATGTGTTCATTAACACCACCGATCGTAATCAGATGGTGAAAAATCCCTTTTGCATCCTGCCCCTATCGGGATTCGAACCCGGTGCCTTCCGCTCCAATTGCCACAGCTTTAACCAACGAGCCACCTGGGCGGTTGTCCACAAGTTGATATATTTATTATAATTTTTTGCTTTTGTTTCGTTTGCTGGTTGGTATGGTTTAATTATTTCCCATTAATTTGAAGCAAAAGTTTATATTTAAAAGTTTACCACTTAATTTTTTCACCACCAAACAACCGACGTTTATTCCATAGCGGAACTCAACTAAACCTCTAAATCATCTATATTTGGATTAAATCAATTCTAATATTTAGATATGAAAGTTTTAAGTAACAAATCAATGTTCGGTGTCAATTTCTATAAAGATCAAAGCTCAGTAATAGCAGCAGTTCAATCATAATACATTCCAGTTCAAAATAACTTTTTTATTTTTTTATTTTAAGGCTTGGCTCCAATTACTGACAGCCATGTCGCCACTTATCTATAGTTTACATTTAATAATATTTTTTTTAATTACAGATAACGGAAGAGAACTGGATATTCCCCATTTACATCTTGCTGTTAATCTTAAATTGTTATATTGCTCATTTTCACAAATTCATACATTTCCTTATAAGCCAAACCACCCCCACTCATTACTCTGGTTAAATTATTTGCATTGTGGAGGATGCTGAAGCATCATCTGACACGATTATATTTCGGACAGACTACTATCAAATGTTCAACATCCTCCACCATGTCACACAACACACAATCTTTTTCCTCACTCAATCGACGTTTCCACAAGCATTCTTTCCAATTTCCGTGGTTCATAATAACTTGTTTTATAATTAATTATGAGAGTATGGCAAACTTTGACCATCCCATTCAAGTTTCTCAATCTCAATGATGAAGCAGCTCTAAAAATGTTTAGAGTTTAGACAAAAGTGACCAGCAACAAAGATATAAGCTTTTCATTATTTTAACACTTTTTTTTATCCCAAAATTTAAATGGCAAAATCTAGACTCTTAAATTATTTAAACTGGTTAAGAACATTTCTTTCATCGGTTGTAATATGAAAGTTGGAAATTTGTGAGGGCAGAAACTGTTCCAAATACTAAGCAGATAAATCTAGATCAGTAAGAGCAGATAAGACCACACGTAACATCTGAAAAGAAATCTGTGCTAAGGAAGCGAAAAGAGTTGACAACAAGAAAGCCGCTAAGGCTTCCGAGTTGGAAATATCCAATCGCAACTTTTACCAGATGGTCCCATCGGTTGCCAATATTTCTAAAACATCTATTTCAGCATTGAAATGTGCAGATGTTGCTTTGGTGGTGGATCCATATTTGCAGGCCGACTTACGGGCAAGCATCTTCACTTCGAACTCGACCTTAGTTGTCTCGGATGGAGTTACAACTCCATCAATTCCGTATTGAGGTTCCAAAATTGATCCTGTAAACATCTCGGAGGAAATTGTATTCAGGAACCTGAAGACAATGGACATAAATAAGGCCACCGGACCTGACGGAATTCCTGTTCGAATATTGAAGGAGTTTGCCAGTGACTTGGCTCCAATATTAACTAAAATTTTTGCCCTTTTTTTATTAGCAAGGTAAATACCCGAACGCCTGGAAGAGTGCGATGATGCAACCGGTCCTTAAATGTGGTTGTGATTAACCAGAAATGCATTAACCAACAACTGGTGCATTATCTTAAGATTAATAAAATAATTTTAGATAAACAATATGGCTTCCGCAAAAGCCTCTCCACCGCCAATCTTTTGACGTATGTTACAAACAAATGGAATCTCGCCTTTGAGCACCACGGCAAAGCATGGATATATCAAAGGCTTTTGACAAGGTTTGGCATGATAATCTCGTTTGTAAACGTGTGGCATACGGCTTGGATTCGATGACCATCAAGTGGATAAAAAGCTTTCTCAAACACCGAAAGATCAACGTTGTGCTAACTGGGAGATCATCAACGACACACTCCCCAAATGTTGGAGTCCCTCAGGGATCAGTTTTGTCACCAACTTAGTTTTTGTTATTCATTAATGACTTGTTGGATAGCCTATCCACAGTTTTGCCGATGATGCAACCTTGCACTCTTCTATTTCATTCGAGGTCGAGCCTACTCTTTCACAGTTAAACGGTTAACGGCTAGAAATTGTCACTTGGCTTAGTTCCGATTTGAGTACAATATTTGAATGGGAAGTTAAAAATCAGGTCAAATTTACCGAGAAAAAAAACGCAAATACCCATTTGTGGTAAAATGCCACGTTCTCGTGGTTTGTGACTCAATTCGTCTGCCTGGTGTTCAAATTAGCAACAATTTAAAATGGAATGAACACATTATCGCATTGGCCTAATCAGCTTCACGTAAACTCGTGTTCCTCAATAGATGCAGACGGTTTTTAAAATCGCACCAGGTTCTCCATAGATATATTTATAAAACCTTTATAAGACCGTGTATAGAATATTGCTGTCAGGTTTGGGGTGGAGCTTATGGCATTGCTCTCCAGTTGCTGGATAGACTTCAGCAGCGTGCCAACCGAATCTAGACAGCCTATAACACCGCAGAGATGTTGCAGAACTCTGCGTGTTCTTTAGATTAATAAATGGTAAATGTTCTGCAGAATTAAAGGAGAAAATGCCACCATTTGTTACGCCAGGACGGGTAACACGAGGAACGGTTAATGCGCATAGGTTTACGGTGAAGTTGCCGAAACCTCGAACAGAAGATGAAAAGCGCGAATTCATTCATTCACCAACGAAAGGAATTCGTTGGTTTTCAGTTTCCGTTGAAATATAAAATGCACAAGTTTTAGGCGGCTATCAACCTTTACTTGAAGGATCGCGCGTTGGGTGCAGGAGCTCTGACAGTTACAAGGAGCTAGGAATGTCTACAAGTCCGTCCTGCACCCAAATAAAAGTTAACGTAAAAAAAAAGATTTTCCATCATCTAATCACAATCGGTGATGTGGATTACGGACAATCCACTAAAGAATCAGCAAGTTGTAGTGATACTAGATAAATTGAACAAACAAGGCGCAACTAAACGATCTACAAATTCTTAACCAAGCATCGGTCATAAAAAAAAAGCTTAATGATCCTAGTCTAAACAAATGTAAAGTACGAAAATCGTATAAATTAAAAGTAATTAGATTTAATTAAACGAAAAATAGCAGCTGCTCAATGGAAAATTTCTAGGTACTATGTATTGCAACGACAATTACACATTAACTTATTTATTTATTTATTTATTTATAATAAAATATTTTTTTTGTTGTTGTATATAAGAATTTTTTAATTTACCTTTTTAAGGGATTATATACAATAACAACAATTTATACGAAACATAATAGTATCAAACGTGTGTGTAATTGTGTTCTTACGATTTATTAATTCTTTTGATAATTTCTTGAGAATTTCATAATATACAGTACAAAATGGAACAAAGCTTTTTTTATTTTTTAATCAAATTGAAGGTCAGTTCATGTTTTGACATTTTTCTCGAAAATAAAATTCCTTTTAAGATGATTTGTGTTGCGGTAATTAATTATTTTAAATGTTATATTTAATAGAATTAATGTGATTATTAATTAGAGAAATTTAAAGAAATTAATAATTAATTTGGAGTCCTAAAAGGTAAATATAGTGGGAACAACAGAAGGTTGAAACTCATTGTGTGAAAATTAAATTTTAAGCGTGTTTATTTTATGTCTGTTGACACCCATTGTGAGCTGGTGAACGTTGTATAGACCCAACTTTTTAATTTGATTCGTTTTTATGTTGTGAAAATGGCTTAAATACCAAGCCATCCCATTGACAAGTGCCCGTTTATTGAAATAAATTAGTCATGTTCGATGGAAAACTAAGTAAGCTTTTGTTTAACATATTATTTTATCATGAACGCTTTTGGTGTTTTACCGAAAATTATATGGGAAAAGTGCACTTACGTCTCAAATTAACCCATTTTGCCGAACTTTTAAACTAATTACACATATATGCTGTTGTTTGAACTGGAGAAATAAGTTAACCTTTCAAACAGTTTTCGATGAAATTAATACTGTCATCATCTTCAAAGAAGTATAAGGTATTTCAAGCTAGTCTCATACGATTTGGATGGCTTTAAAAACGACCATGACCAGTAAGAATTATATTTAGAAGTATTTTGACTGCTTAAGTCTTGTAGCGTAAAGTTTTGTACATTCATTTTTCTCGCGTCACTCAAGATTGATTGACCCATTGTGGTATTTCTTCCCAGATGTACAATATTAGTCCCAAAAATTGTTTTTTCTTCGAATGATCACAAAATATCCGGTATCATTCGGACGGCGGGGTCATTCATCGGCATAACCCTAACAGTTATTATACAGAAAATCCGTGGTCATTTAATTTAAAAATTGCATGAAGTTAATTTCAGGCAAGAGCTGTGTCACTAACGATGTCAATTTTTGGCAGGAAATTTAATGTATGTCTCGAAATAAAACCAAGCCGTTCCATGAAACAAAATAAAAAGGATTATTACCTAGGACAGCCACAAGACGCATTCTAAGGCTACAACGCTTGTTTATGACTCTTTCAACTAATGACTTTAATTTAACTTCTGACCACCAAACTAATTCTATGCTAGCTTCAATAGAATCAATGACTTTTAAATGCATTTTTGGAAACAATCCCGATCGGTTACCAAACGACCTTCTACAAGTCCAAAAGATTAATTGCGCTGATAGCTAGATGACACTTGCAAAAACGAATGTAACTTTCAAACTGATTTGGCATAGAAAATGCATCGATGTCCCTTCGACATTCACAAGGGAATGAAACTAAATCAGTTTTAGAAGAGTTAGCCTCTGTCATAAAACCACTAATCTATAATGGAATTTGGAGTCAAATCTGATAAAATATTTAAGTGCCTGCCAGTTTATATCCAATATCAGCATAATTTTCAGCAATAAAGCCAGATTTTTGAAGTTGAAAAAAAAACCGTCAGTGACCAAAAGCTGAAAGCACGTCACCTTGCAACTAAAGTTCAAAATCAAAACTGGTGCAAGCCTTAGTAATCATCTCAATCGATGAACTATGAAAAACTCGTGCAATATCTAGCAAAGTAGCTACAATAAAACTCTCTATTATACAGTAGTCTTTCAAACATAGTTACCAGTTCATGAAGTGTAGTTTCACAAAATGCACCAACACTGTAAGAATAATACAGGTTACTGAGCACAGAGGTATTTAAGTAGTGGTCTCTAATTAGATTGATATGCAGGAAGATTCAAACAGAGGATCTAGTTCTGTGATCAGCAACTTCAAAGAAGTCATCGCATACGGTATTACAAACTAACATCATATTAATAAGTATTTTATTTTCCAACAAGTATCAGTCACACCAGCTTTAAGCCATGAAGTGTAAAGTTTCTTATTGTTATTGTAGCAATTTTACCGTTACCATCAAAATTACCTCAGCTTGAGAAATAGTGCAATATGTTGCCATACTACTTGAGCCTCTGAATCCATGTGATAAACAGTGGATAATTGGATACCATAATCGGTGGCTTGATTTGAAACAAACTTACAATTCAGATAACTGCGTGCAAGTAATCCAGATGAGAACGACATATCTTACGATACCCCGCCTCAAAATATTTAAGAAGTTAAATTCTGGCAAGAACCTGTTATTAACAATTTCGATTTTTGGCACAAAAAATTAATACCGAAAGCGTTTCATACAGCAATGACGAAAGACTGTAGTTGAGGTAGGGGCAAGACGCATTTTAAGGCAAGAAGAGGTGTCGAAAGCATAGCTAGTACTGCAACAATATATTTTGCAAATAATTAAGTTATAAGCTTTAATTTATCTGCTGGGCACCAAACTAATGCATTTCCTAGCTTTAATAGAACCAATGAACAATTATTGAATGAACCAATGAAAAGATTGATTGCATTGAGAGCCAGATGATACGTTCAAAAAAGTTTCTTACTCCTAAAAAGAGATGGCATAGAAAATACATTAATATTTCTAATCCATATGAATAAAATTAAATCAGTTTTAGTAGGAGTAACATGCAAACCCCTTTCACAAAACCACTGATCTAGAATAGAACAGCGTACTGATTCAATAATGATAAAATTTTTAAAGGCCTGCCAGAAAGTGATATGTTTTTCTGTCTGTTTTTATCTTTGAAACTGCTCTCCCAACTCCTTCGCGGTTTTACGCCATTACTCAGCCAAATTGAGGACTTGCGAACGTAAATCGAATATAGGTTCGATTTATGGCACTTTTTAACTAAGGTAAAAGTGACACCTATATATGACATCAATAACGAGGCCAGATTTAGGCATACATTAAATTCAATTTTACAATGGGATGTTCGATAATAAAACTAGTATAGGAATAATTATAACAATCGATGTACTATCAAAGGCTCGTGCAGTATCTAGAGGGACTATTATGGAATAATCTGATATCGGAAGAAACGATTCGCCGCGAATTATCCTTTTATGAAATTGTTTGGTCGAATTTGTTGTGGTCAAAATCTATTAATGAAATTTTGCTCCTTTAAGGCTAGTACTCAGATCAAAGTGAAATGAAATTTTACCGCGATCTCGAAAAATTTATTTATTTTCATGTGAACTAGAAATGATTTTTTTTTTGGAGAGTTCAAATGTTTAAATTTCACGTGAAATAGATGGTTCGAATCATAATTTTCAGGTGAAACAAATTTGTAGAGTTTATGCGCCCTATCTGTGGTACATTCAGATAACGGCTTAGTGAAAACAGAAATGAAATTTTTCATTTCTGAGTTCATTTTGGTAAAATCGTATGGATGTTGCACGCGACATCGATCTGAGTACTAGCCTTTACTGTGGAGTGTTCATAATACACAAATCCGATAATAGGGAATGAAATTCGTCTACTTAATAGCAGTCGGATTTTGACATTCGATTTTCTGAAAATCCGATTTTGTTTTGTCGTTTTAGTGTCATAATGGCAACACCCGCTTTCGGATCCGACATCGATTTTCATAGTAGTCCCCAACTACAAGAAACTTTGTATTATACAGTGAATTTTTAAGCCTAGCTACAAGTTTATGTAGTGAAGTCTCACAAATTTGAGCAACTTTTTAAGAATGCTGCATGTTACTGAGTGGAGAGTTATTTATAAAAGTTGATCTGTAATAAATGTATCGACAATGATTTAATAAAAGTTAATGACAGACAAAAAGGGAAAAATGGCTCAGTATAATTCTACTTTGGGGATAAAAATTACTCTACTTCTGCCTTAAGGTGGTGGAACAAAGATAAAAGCAATGCACGATTGGAAAAGAAATAGAAAGTGTTCCTTGAAGAATGGAATTCCAGTCATGAAGGGAGTTCTAAAAATTCGTAATATACATGTATGACTTACAAACACCATAGTTAGGAGGACAGCAGATGTCTCAAAATCCGTAAATGAATAGCCAACGAAAAAAAATCATGTCGATGTAGAGCTCAATAAAACTGAAAACTCTTTAGAAAATAAAATCAGAAGAACATTTCAGAGTGCAAACTGAACAACAAACTTGACATCATTAATATGAAAAATTCGACCATCAACAATCAAGAACTGATTAATGTAAACGTTAAACGACAAAATTCAGTACTTAATCATGAAAAAGTCAAAGATGCGCATCATGTCAATACTACATATTTCAAAACCAAAGTTCGAAAGCTGGAATCTAGTTAAGGTAAACCCTTTTCGTCCACCTACTAAAGTTGATCGTCGATTTCATTTCCGGTCAATTCTTAATACTGAGTCCCTATTCCTGAATACGATACGTATCGTGTTACTTTACGAAAGTTCATGTTCGATACGAATCTAAATTGGTATTTCTGAATACGATCGTATTTGTTATTTAGGTTTGATTCCTTGCTTTAAGGGAAATTTATTTCGAAAGTACTACCTGCAATAAAAATAATATGCTTGGGTTTATTTGACGTTTCGTTTGAATTATTTAGTATTTATTTTTGATAGCGACAATTCTTTTTCTATTAATTTCATTTCCTTCTACCGTAAATAAATAAATAATATGATCTCGCTTCAATCGAACTATGTATTGATTTATTTGAATATGTTATGGTCGTATTTAAAAATATGTGGAACTGTTTCTAAATAGTAATTTGTTGTTCTAAATCTTGTGATTTAATATTTTAATTTTTATTTGTAGTTTTAATTGGTGGTGGTTCATTATCTGCGTTATTAATCTCTAAAACTGGTTCGTTTGAGAGAAGATTATTATTTACTGCGGACAGATCAAAGAATTCAGTCGCCGCAATCACATGTACCATTAGAACCATCCACTGCCGGTTGCAATTCTATTGATAGGATCACTGCCTATCTAGTGAAGAAAATGTTTGGTATCTCTACGGCCAGCCACCAGCTCCAGCTATGTTTTGTACGTTTTGGTTAAGTTTCTTAACTCCAATAATACGGAGACATCTTGCCCATTTTTAAATATTACAATGATTTTATTTTTGTTTCTTATACAATTTTTAATAAACTATATTAAATTTTCAATAATGCTATCCCAATTTATTTAGTTTTTATACATTTAATCCATTTTTTTCTCACAAACACAAATCTACCTACTTTCATAACATGAGTCAAACTGTTCGTATTACTAAGGATATCAAATTAGGCTCTACAATGATGAAATTTGTTGCAGTGCAACAGAAGATGTTCAATATCATCAATAACATTACAAATCTCGCACACGCAGTATCTTCCAAACGACGTTTAAACAAACACTCTTTCCAATTACTATGATTCATTCTTATACTTTTAATCGTTTGTACCATTTTTGTATTACCCTTGAATATCTTATGAGAGGGTACCTTCAAAGAGACCTACACAGCTAACTAAAATTCTTTCCTTTCATTAAACTTACATTTTGAAATGCATGCCCATTTATTCTATTCATTCACCTATATAACACTCGAACTGAAGTATATCTCTTACATCTCTTTTATCAAATATTTTCACTGTATAACTCACGGGGAAATGTTTAGCAAGCATGTCAGTCCTTTCATTACCGTCAATCTGTCTATGAGAGGATAACAACTCGATGATAACCTCGCAATGACGATCGAACACACATTTCCCTCGTGACCATCATTGGTTAACATTCTGAGTTAACCAATGATGGTCACTCTGAGAATCAAAATATATTGCTATTTTTTTTCCTCATGTATGGCCAACTTAATTCCTTCTAACAAACCTATCAGTTTAGCATTCATGTTACAGATGATGTCATAAACTCGAAAATATTTTTGAACATTCATATCTGGAACATATACTCCAACACCGATACTTTGTTTTCACTCATACTAGCATCTGTATAAATGATAACATACCCAACATACTCACTTTTCCAAAGCAGATTTTAAAATGCGATCATTCCATTCCTTCAATTTCATAATCCTCCAATTCCATTCGTACAGTTAGATTATTAGGTAAGATTTTCGGTCCAGTTCTATCTATACTAAAAAATAAATTAATATTTTCGAGTATTATTCTAGATCTATAAGTTAACTTATAAAATCTTCCTGTTTGTAATCTTACCTTCATTTCCTTCAATAATACATCATTTCTAATACGCATGCGAATTGTGTCTCTCATTGTGATTCACTCCTTCTTATAATTGAGAGGTGAATCACCCATATCGCACCCAATACCTCTCTGTCACATGCATTCTCAACTTTCATTATCTGGGTAGGGCCCCTTTCTATCCGTTTTCAAACACACTTATTCCGCATATGCAATTTCGAATCTCTTTATTCATTCTAAAACCCACGCATGCACATTTACTCGTATTTACCTTCAAATTAAAACTTTCCAAACATTCACTCACTCAGTTAATTTTAGATTAAGCATTATTAATAGCTTGCACGATACTGTGTCCTTTACCAAACAGTTTCAGAAATAAAAATATAACTAATAATAAAAATATTGGGCTTCCTTTCGATAACTAAATACATAACGAACAAATACTCGGTCATAAACGAGTAAAAAGTATACGAATTCGTTTTGCACAATAAGGGAAATTTTTCATCGTATCGTGCCACACGAATTCGTATTAGAAATTATACGTTTTCGTATTCAAAAATTCCAATTACACGTATTCGTACAATTATTGTACGAATTCGTATTCAGAAATAGGGACCCTGCCCTTGACATGTCCAACACAATTCGCCAAGATCGGATTAGATTTATAGAAAAAAATCAAGAATCAGTCTTATTTGTATATATAAAATGCTAAATCGTCGTATCGGACAAGTTTCATTTTAACAAAAAGTGAAAACTATACCAATGGCCTATACGAACTGAAGAGAATTGTAACACTTCTCGTATATTCGTGTAAACCAACTATTTAGTAAGAAGAAACTCCAATACCAAGACTGAAAAATTTATTAATAACTGGTAATACAGAATCCGTCATGCATAAAAGTAGAACCTTGGCGAATGAGTACGAAAGATAGCGTCTAATATTCAATAGAATGATGCGTGTTGATTATGCAAACCCACTACGTTGACGGCGTATATACCGAGTTCGTTGCAATCACGAGATCGGGTATTTAATGCGAATACCTGATAACGTGCAAGAAATCAAAGAACAGCGAGTACGCTGGCTCAGTCACGTGCTGTGTGCTGATCGGAACCGACAGCCACCTTGTGGTAGGCGAAGAGATCGCCACGATAACTCCAGATAGAGAGCAATCGGGCATCTTCCTGTTGCTTGCAACAGTATGAAGAGCTGGCTCGTGATCGAGAAAGATTGTGGACATGCTACGGGTCCGTAAAACCGTAAAAAAAATACGATCATTCCGCATTACAAATCACTTCCAAAGTAGTGCTGTCGTTCAACTGTATTTCGATTAGTAATGAAATTAATTGGAAGAAAATCACTACACAAGTTTTATTTTTGACGATTAAACTGTAAAGTAGATAAATATTTATGTCAACCGACAAATCCTAAAGCGGGACTCATTTCACAGAAACGATAATTAGGTGGAAAATCTATATTTGTATTTATGATTATATCGAAAAACAATTTCTTTGTGTTTCATATTTGTAATTGTTACGAATCATGCTGCTCGATGTTGAACTATACACAAAAAGTGTAACTATAAAATTAAATTTGTGTAACGTTTTAAATAAGCAGCATTAAGGCGTTTACATTTTTATAGTACACTCTATTAATATCAACCATAATCCATAATTGGTAAGCACACTTAATATCGTTTGTTTTCTTCTTGTTACGTATTTTCTTCAGCTAATCAAAAGTTAACGTGTTAACAATGTTTTAACACATAATATCGTGAGTCTTGTGCTAATAAAGCTTAAACATACACAGACACTTGGAGGAACCTTGTTTGTACAAATTATCCACCGTATCGGTTGTTTGATCTAATTTATACACATATTACACACAAAGAAACACTTTGAAAATCTTGCCTAATCTCTCCTTTATTATATTCAAAAATAATTTTCCTTTTTTCATTTATTTTTGATCCGTTTTTTGTTTTCACCATTGACAAAATCCTTTTTGACGCAATTATTTATCATTGATGCGTGATATAATTTTCAATAAAAAAATAATATTTCATTCCTTTCGATGTGTATACCTAGCTACATGCATGACATCGAGGGAAGGGCGAGGTAAATTATATGCTATATATGTACATACATCTATTGATACGTTATACATAATACTTATGGATACAACAAAAACAAAGCATATATTTAATGTATATATGCTGCTGTTATTGTTGTTGTCACTCAAAACGAACAATGTACATGTATAACACAAGGGGTGAAAGTAGTAGGTACGTATACGAGTATATGGCCCTCGAACACTCAGTCACCCACTTTTATTAAAATATATCTACATAATAACAACCGAAATATTAATAACAACGATGGTAGTATGTAGTACTATAGTAATGATATATAGGAAAATGTAATAATCGGAAAATGAAATAAAACCACATACATATATACACAGTGTGGAGGTAATTAGACTGTGTGCATTGTATTCCTGTCTATGTCAAATATTAGATTGGTGATTGTGTGTTTTATTATTAATTTCAATGTGTAGTTGATAAAATTGATTTGGTTTGTTCCGATTCTGGAAAATGGATAACCGGACTGATTTTTGGAGCTGGAGGTACCCATTTGATTACGATCGATGATGTTGAGTCCAGAACTCACCTTCCCAGGCTGGTATGCTAGCGGGAAGAAAAAACGTTTTCAGTCAAGTTCATTATTTTCATCATATCGCATTTGATCACTTCCATTCGGTGTATCAGTATTAGAGTATGTTTTGAGCAAAAATTCGATATTGATAAAGGTACATTATCGGTAATTTAACTAAATTATAAACAACTTCCACAATCTCGAATTTTAATCAGATTAAGCTTGTAGCTATTATGACCATATAGGCAATGTTAAAGTTGAACTTTTGGGCCATTCGAATAAAAAGCTAAACTCGACTTCAGAAACATGCACACTGACAATAAGTTACATTCAATACAATTCACCCACTTATATTTAAATATTAAATACAATCTGACAGTTTCTTAAGGGCAGGCACGGGTTGTCCAAGAAGTTAGATCGTATAACCTCAGTTGGGATTAATGTGAATGTTATCGTAAATGTTTCTAATTGAATGTCCTCAAATACAAACCACAAGAGAATACATCCCTTAAAACAGCTTTTCGACTTACTCGATTGGTATGGTGCTACGAAATTTTACTCGACAAACGAACAGTGGCCGAATTATGCCGAATCCTTAAGGAACTGCTTAAAAGACGATAACTATCACGAAATGAAGCTCATCTTATATTATTGTGGGGCAGAATCTCTGAAGGAGGAAATATTTACCGACTGTCAAGACCATGAAACATTCTATATGATTTATATCGAAGGTTTCAAGACTCTACGAGTCTACCAATCGAGAGTCTATTGTATGCGCTCAAATAATTGTGGTAAAGTTAAGAGGCTATCTCTGGAACATATGTGTTGTTTACTGGTCAGGACTTAACAAAGATAGACAGTGTGGAGGTAATTAGACTGTGTGCATTGTATGTATTCCTGTTTACGTTAAATATTAATCGGTGATTGTGTGGTTTATTATTAATTTCCCTATATAGTTGATCAAATTGATATGTATTGTGCTAATTCTGGAATATGAATAACTGGACTGAGATTTTAAAATTACCGACCAGATGGCTCATTGGGTAAAGCTGTGTCTTTGGAGCTGGGGTACCTATTTGATTACGATCAATGGTGAAGAGCGCAGAACTCATTTCTTACATCAGATACTATAGATTGGCAGGAAGTATTGCAATCCAATCTATAGCTGTAGGTCCTCGATTTGATTAGCAACGAAGTAGGATAGGACGTTAAAGGCAAACTACGAATGAATTGGATCCACCACTGTCCTAACACTTGCATATTACAAAAAAACAACTTTTTCAGTCAACTCAATGATTGGGCGCACAAGTGGTAACATGTAAATGGTTCTAGCATGCAGTAAATGACAGGTAAATGATACTTGCTGAAAATCTAGTCCTTCAAAATACACGTCAAAAGTATCTAAAGGTAATCACTGTATTGTCTACCAGTGGAAAAGACAACTACTTGTTAAGCCTACGATTAATCAAACAGAACATATCGTAGAATTTGACAACATCCATTCAGTACATCAGTTTTTCGAGTATGTTTTGAACAAAGCTTCGAAGTTTATACAGGTGCATTGTGAGAATAAACAAATTTGTCAGTTTCGAATTTCTATCAGATTAAGTGTGAAGCTTATATGACTATATGTTAGATCGTATAGTCTCAGTCTCCAATCAAGCCCAAGAGAGAAACTACTTTGGAATTAATGTGAAAATCGACACATGACGTTAACTAAATGCTTCACATACGAGTCACTCTCTGATTGAATGTCCTCAAATACAAACCACAAGAGAATACATCCTTGAAAACAGCTTTTTGAGCTTATTCGATTGGTATGATGGTCCGAAATTTTGAAAATTGGCCGTGTTATGGCCAAATCTTTAAAAAATCACTTAAAACGCGATTACTGTCTCGGAACGGAGTTCCTCTTCACAGTAATGAAGCGAACCTTACGTTATTATGGAAAGAATTAAGCGACTATCAAGAAGTCAAAATCTGTGATCAAGTCACTACGAATGATTCTTTCCAAGTACCATGAAACATTCCATATGGCGTACATCGAAGATATTCCAGACTACCCAATTAGTCTACCAATCGAAAGAGTTTATATTGAGTGACCTCAAATAATTGTGGTTAAGTTGAGAGGCTTTCGAGATACTGTGCATTTAATTTTGGTTTTCTACAAGAACAAATGAGCTGTTAACTGGTCAAGATTTAAACATATGTAGATAGACAGACAAGAAAATACAGAACTACTGTTGGTTTTTATTTGAATAGCTCTATTCTTGATTCGGCTTGAAAGGTTTTCGGCTTGAATATTCGCAATATTTTTTTCTAATTAATGGGTAAAAATGTGTCGTTATTGACAAGAATTGGTACAAGAATGGTACAAGAATTGGAAATAACAGCTCGACACGTTGGGTGGTTTTTTCAGAAGCGTTGGTAGGCTAAAATTAAATATAAGTAATCGTGATGACCTATATCATCTGATCATTCATCTGTAATATTGACCATAAATGCCAAATTCAGAAAAGCTCACAGTGCGAGATTAACAAACAATCAAACTAAGTATGGGATGTTTTTCGGAAACTGAAAACAACAGTACCAATAAAAATGCCCAACAACTGAAACATATGTAATAACAACAGAATGCATTGGATTGGAATGTACTTGAACAACTCATTATGAAATGTGTAAAAGCGCAATCTATCTTATTCCGATTAGTAAACAATTTAAAGAAAAACGAAAAGCCAGACAGATCTATTCCCACGATTTGAATAAATTAAAAATAACTTATTTTATATTAAATATATCGTTAAGAGAAGTTCCGGCTATGATAGAGCTGTATATTAAGGTACTCTTTACTCTAAGTTGTTTTTTAAGACGCTAAAAGAAGTAGTAGCAGAAAAAATTTCTTTCTTCCGACTAATTCAGAAAAACATTTAAACGTGCTCGAATAGAACCAAGTATCTTCATGTGTACTTGTCTGCATATAGCCCAATCGTTTGATAAAGAATGGCATCAAGAATTAAAAAACAATTTGAGATGTGATTTACCCAAACAGTTCTACTCAGTATTAAAATCACGCATCGCCGATCTAAACACTTTCGTGTAGTAAATATGAAGACGAGAAATATCAGCAGTGGTTCCGCAAGGAAGTGTGCTGGGACCAATTTTATATAATATTCCCTAATATTCAAGCGCATGTAGGACTACCTGGTGTACATCGTGGAATCTTTCGTAGAACTTTGAAAGAATCATCCGTAACGAAACAATTTGATCATCGACTTATCGATTTGGACAGAATCCTTCTTGGTAGGCACCGATAATTTCCTCCGCCAGTGGAGTAATTGTTCCCAAGATAATGTGTCATACATTAGTAACTTGTATGTTTCTATGTTGTGCAAAAGAGAGCTTTACCACAGTATTTCTCACATTTTAAGCGAACACCATTCTTGAATATTGGGAATGCGGCTACTTTTCATTTTCACTCATAATTCAATTACACCATAACAATCGAATAAGATCGAAAAGACAGTTCCACAACGTAGCCTCCGTCTATCAAGAGCTTTGAATTAATGCAATCAACTCCTGGTGCGGTCTGCGTTTAAGCATATTCAAATAAAGCTTGTGATACATGTGGAACATTAAGTAAGCCAGAAAAATGTTCATTCCATATATCGAGTACCGCATCAACGTTAACACATAGGTTTCCATGGAAGATGCATCTTGGTCCTGAATGGCAGTTGACCGTGATCTTAAGGTATGGTGCAATCCAGTGGCTCCTTTAAAGGAACCACGCGAATTTCGCTTATGGCTGATTTGTTGTACTCTTAAGATCTTAGCCTTCCATCATTTGTGCTTCTTCTGTCTACATTTCTTTAGTTGACCTCCAAGCAAGAACTGCTTTATTTCTCCTTCTTGTTGTAAACTACTTGCACTTCATCATCGGCAACATTTTGTTGCTCATAAGCAAAACAACACTTCTCATAAAACCAATCATTTTTGGACGTAGTTTTCACTATATCGAGAATGTGTTTGGAGGCATCGACAACCTATGATTTCAATACTTCTCAGACATTGTTCACTTCTGCAGACTGGTAATAAAATCGCAAAATGCAATTTCTGGCAAGATCATAATATTAGGTTGGACATTTGGCAAAGGATAAGAGGCAAAGCCAAATCATCTTTGTCGCTTATCCAGGTTCTAAACCCATCTTCTTTTTAATGTCCCACAAGATAATTTCCCATCAAAGACTGTTGTAAAGGCATCCATAATATAATAAAAAACGTTTTTGTTTGTTTCTATGCTAAACAAGAAATGGCACGTCGCGCGAGGGCTCATCACAGAAGTTTACCACAACGGGAGATGACGCTGAAAGAAAAAACTTCAGAATGACATTGAAAAGTTTTTTATGCAAGATACAAAGGTTGGTTGAGTTTTAAAGAAAATAAGCAGACACCAGGCGAAATAATGGACAGTTTAAGTGGAGACATCCACTAAGTAACACCGAGAGAAGGGAAAAACGGTATATTTTTCTTTGCGTAGAATGTGTTTTGAAGTTTTTTTCTTGGTTGTTAAAATGAAAAAAGTATAGAACACCGAGGTTACAACGTTAACAAATGGTGTATATGATTGGACAGAGTGCTGTTACATGTGGATGTATGTGTTTAAATTAATGTACTTGCATGAATTAATGTACTTGCAGTATAAAGGAACGGTCGTTGCAACGGAGAGATACTGATGATCACATGTGACACGTGATAACGGAGCACCACGTGTATCCGGAAAAAAACATCGAGGAGGTTAAATATATTATGAATCGGTCCCTTCTCAACATTATCTTCCAATTTCCTTTTGGGGTCCTTCTCATCATTTACTGCGTTCCCTTCTACAAATTTGATTTGTGTTCCGTGTTGATGGTTTTCTTGAAATCGTTGTGCGTTACCCCGACTAAGTTTACCTGCTCAACGAGCTATTGTCCGGAAAAATACATACTGGTAGATTGGCACCCAATTAATGTAGTTTGTTTTTTTAAATTTTGTCTACCGAAACCACCATATTATTTGAGGCCACGTTAAAATTTTCGTTATTTATCGGACCTGACTGGCAAGAAATTTTCAATCGTAGCTTTGCACTGAATTCTATATGTTTTACATCACAATTGTGAATATCGTTTTCAATATATCGTTTGACAATGTATGCTGGCATTTTTATCGGTATTTCTCGTTATCAAGTAGCTTCTGTAGTTGTGACTCAATTTAGGTAATATTTAACTCTTTCTCTTCCTGCTCATTACGGGTTGCTGAATATTCTGAAATATAGTTTCGACAGTTTTGTGCATATAGAGAGTAATTTAGGAGAAATGTTCCTGTTTGTAATGTTATTGATATTGGTGAATGATCAATAAAAGGTAATTACAAGATGCATACAATACTCTTCGATATATGAAAGTAAATTCAATCGTCTATTGTTGTCCATATATAGGTTGAATGTCCAGTAGAGATGTTGTTCGAGAGTAGATTAGCTCTCGGTGATATTAATCAGTGTAGTCTGCCAGAAATGTATCTCATGGAGTCTTAAAATAATTATTGCTGGACAATAAACTTCAAATATAACGAATTTTCCAGACCATTCCTGTTAGGCAGAGGTTGGTTCCTTATATATACTCTACATTTCATTTAGAAATTAGTAGTTGCATGAATATAAAACTTAATTTGTCCCCATCTTTGGATTAAATTATTCATTGATTCATTAAGTTTGGGTTGAATTAAATGTTTTACCGATGACAGCTTCAGCATATACCATTGAGCTAACAGCCATTGGGAAGTTTTTTATAAATTTAGTTAAAGGCTTGTTGTTCTGCTCTTTATCGTAGTGTCAGTTGTTCTTACTTTCTTGCATACTACGCATCGTCTATAGTTGGTGTTACATATTTCTGAACCTCTAAGTTGCTTATATCCTGATCTGCACTTCGTTTTAACAGTTTCTGGTTCCAGCTCAACTTAAAACAACAGTTTAAGTTTTCTGTTATGATTCATATAATGCTATTTACATTGAAACCTAATTTTGACCGACCAATTTTGATAGTGGTAAAAGCTGTGTAAATTGGAGTGGGAGATACGAGGTTTGAATCCAGATAGTAGAATCGGGATGCAAAAGGGTTTTTTTACTATCTCATTTCAATTAGGAAGTAAATTGAGCTTTAAAACAGATTGTAAAGATAGAAACAGACTGAAAGACAGAAATCCTAATTTTGTTAGTTTTTCGCTATTTATTTCAGGTGGCACTGTCGGCTTGATGCTCTTTATCATGACTGTATGATTGTTTCTGTAATATAATTGCCTTTAATTGAGATCATTAGTTATGGCATTTAAGGCTTCTACTAACGGTTTCGATGGTAGTTCTTTTAAATGATTGATGGCGGTTTTTCATAAGTATTACTATACCCGTTTTTACCTGACTAGGTAAATTCTATATTGCACTGAATTCTATATGTTTTACATCACAATTGTGAATATCGTTTTCAATATATCGTTTGACAATGTATGCTGGCATTTTTATCGGTATTTCTCGTTATCAAGTAAATTGCTAATAAAACACCAAATTTAGGACAATAAAAGTTGTAATCAAAGCCAATCAAATTAAAAGAAATAAAATTTCGAAATACCGAGATGAGACAATTCAACGATATTCATACGCGTCGACATTGTCAACATAATTTTTTTGAATTTTGGTTTTTTATTGCAAAACTTTTTAATCGAACAACTCTTATGTGAAAAGCTATCCTGCCATCATCTTCGTTATAAACAATTTTGAAACGTTTTTTATGTACGCTCATAAACTCGTATATGCTTCTTCGCGAATATGTGATAAGATGAAGAAATCTAATTAAATTGTAACGATTTATTGGTTAGGCAACACTTAATCGACGATTGGGATGAGAAATTTCAAATCAATAGTTTTTGGCGATAAATTCGATTTCCTATCTAAAAATCGAACTTATACATTTCAAAATTCATTTTAATATTCAAAATATTTCGTATTTTATGATTTAAATTTCCAATATGGTTACATAATTGTTGTTGTATATGTAAATGAGTAAAGTTGCTCATTGAACTTGGACGCGATTATGTATTATATATTTTGTCGATGCTTTACTTTTTGATTACAATTTTATGCAGTCCGCTCTACACTGTTATGGTAATTTGTAAAAGAAATCGATAAACCGATAAGTTATTGGACTTAAACGAGACTTGCATTGTTTGGGGCGATAAACAAAATTAAATGTTTCTCACGAAATTAATAATTATGACCCCCTCATGAGTCATGTCAAACAACGATCATATTACAATTAAGTACATGATCAGTCGGCACCTCACTCTTTTAGCAAATAACATATCATAACAAAAATAATGACAACCCAAAATCTTTTTAAATGATCGGATTAAAATATACACTTAACCGCCGTTTAGTGAGTGGGGTTGACATTGTAAAAATATGAACTTGTCTAAAGGTCGGAAAATGATTTTCCAAAATATATTATTTTGTTTATTGGTTTCTAGAACTATATGGTTGATTGAATGTAATTGGTGTGGTTAACATATCATCTATACTGTCCCACATTACCCCTTATGTAATTTATTTTGTGATTAGACATACAAATTAAGAAAATAATGTCACTCGATATACAAGTACATGGCACATTAGTTTTATGACATAATGACGAATTATAAATGTATAAATACATAATAATCAACCACAAACGTGTACATATATTATATATATATAATTTATTAAAGATTTCACAAACCCACTAAACCAAACCAACGCAGTGCACTCAAAACCAAAAAATAAACAAAACAAAAATTATTTTGAAGCTGTCAATCAAACTCGAACATAAATACAAAATGTATATGTTATAATATGACACCCGTTAATAACTACTGATCATCCATTATGCTGCCATTGTGTATTGATATGTGCACACAACCGTATTATGTTCGCCAATGCGTGAAACCATGATACACAATATAAGAGTACACACTAGGTCGTGTATTACCTTTTTTTTGCACAATTAATTTGGTTGGCAATCCACTTTGAAATATCAATAAATTTGAATGTCGCGTGTCACTTTGAATTTAATCTTGATTATTAATGGTATCAGTTTTTTTGTTTGAAATCCGAGTGGGATTTGAACAACATTTCGGTTATATATATGAAATTAGACCGATGTAATCATAACCGCATGAAATGAGCAGTCAATGATTTGTTTATCCATAAGTAAGGGTTAAAATTAATTGCGAACCACCTTCCAAGTTTCGCAATCAATTTTAACCATTATTTATGGGTCGCTCCTTCCGAGCAAAGGTTTATGCCTCTTGTTGCATTTAAAACGACTTTTCGAATTCCTACATTGGCTTACAACATGCTCATCTGATTTTTCACTAATTCTCGTCCACTATATCGACTCGTATATTACGAAATTTGTTACATGTAAACAGTTTGTGGTGTTGCATGATGAGACTCAGAATATCACAGCATCCAATTTTTTAGATACAAATGCTAAAAACTAGTCTATTGTAGGAAATTTCTGAGGTTTCGTATCTCTACAATTGTTTGGGCTGCTCATCCAGCTGTTAAAAGCTCTAGTACGACGTCTTCCGGGAAATCTTTAAATAATAATCTCCTTATCGGGTGAAAATTGGTTTGGGAACACCAACACCCATTTTAGTCATACAATCGATTCATGATATCTTGCGTTCCATTATCTTAATCCTAAAACGCGATTTCTATATGGAACAAGTTATCCATAAGAGGACGAAACACTACAAGCAGCATTGCAGCTACAAAGAGAACTCATATGCTTGTTTGAATAAAGAGGGTTTAATTTACGAAAGTGGTCAGCGAACCTTCCAGCATTGTTAGAATCCATCCCGGTTGAAAAACGAGAACTACACTTTTGGGAGATAGGCGACGAATCGAAGGTTATTTTCGTTTTATGTATAATATATGATCCTGTTAAAAAAAACTTATTTTTTCAATAAAAACATTATTCCAATCACTTTACCTGAATGATGAACTTCTTCCAGATATCCACAAGGTTAAATTTCTCCGATGGATTTACTCCTCAACTCATGTAAAACTTCATGGGTTTGCCGATGCATCAAAGTACGCACGTATAGTGCAAGGAACCGTAGTCAGAACAATCCTGGTTGCAGCGAACACAAAGGTAGATCCGAGAAAAACGTTATCTATTCAACGATTAAAGTTGGAAGTACGCTTATTATAACTAGTCCAAAGATGTTTATGTTTACCATCTGATCCAAAAGTGTTTTAATACAGCGACTCATGAATAACCTTAAATTGTCTATCTAAAACACCCAAGGTTTGGAAAACTATATAGCTGATATAACGTCCAAAATACTAACGAGCATATCTCGTATGGTATCATTTCTCATCAAATTAGAGATCTGACGATGGTACGACCCGCGATATCCAACCAAAATATTTACTACAAAATAGGCTTTGGCTTAACGGTCCTGATGTCCCTTCTAAAACATAACCATAGCCTTCCGAGTCAAGTGCTGTCGTAGCCCGAAATGGATTTTTGTGACCATAAAACAACTTTCAAGGTCCCGAGGCAACACTCAACAGTCGATGAATCAGTTGAGCGTGTATCAAATTACAGAAATTTGTTAAGAAAAATGGGATTAGTATTAAGATCAGCGAATCGATTTTCTAAAAGCAAGGAACCCCATACGCCATATCATCCGCCAGTGTATATGCGGTTTGCTGCCGACACAACGCCGTAACCCAACAACAATTGATGGGCCAATTGTCATGCCTTTGCGTTAACCTTGACATTAGGCTAATTTCGGAAAGTGGATAGTTAATTTATTGAACAATCTGAACTTATTCTTATTTCATCGCAGTACCTGGGTTTAAAATAATATTTGCAAGATGTCAAGAAAATCAATGCTATTTTCCGGGAGATTTTAAAAGTTTTATCATTTAATTTACTTCTTGCACTTGAATTCTGTATATCAGGATCATTTGATAGAAATTTTGTTCTGGATTTGCAATATGTCCGTTGGGAGTAATTACCTTACTAAGATGTTAACAGATAGCAGTTACCGCTAGGAACACTATTTGGATAGTATACAAGTGTACATAGGTTCTCTCCAGGTTATCTATGGCTTTCCATAGTGAATAATCTGTTGCTTCTGTAGTTGGGAGTCAATTTAGGTAATATTTAACTCTTTCTCTTCCTGCTCATTACGGGTTGCTGAATATTCTGAAATATAGTTTCGACAGTTTTGTGCATATAGAGAGTAATTTAGGAGAAAGGTTCCTGTTTGTAATGTTATTGATATTGGTGAATGATCAATAAAAGGTAATTACAAGATGCAAACAATACTCTTCGATATGTGAAAGTCAATTCAATCGTCTATTAGTTGTCCCTATATAGGTTGAATGTCCAGTAGAGATGTTGTTCGAGAGTAGATTAGCTCTCGGTGATATTAATCAGTGTAGTCTGCCAGAAATGTATCTCATGGAGTCTTAAAATAATTATTGCTGGACAATAAACTTCAAATATAACGAATTTTCCAGACCTAACAACGTGTGCCTAACAGGAATTTAGGCAGACGTTGGTTGCTTATATATACTCTACATTTCATTTAGAAATTAGTAGTTGCATGAATATAAAACTTAATTCGTCCCCATCTTTGGATTAAATTATTCATTGATTCATTAAGTTTGGGTTGAATTAAATGTTTTACCGATGACAGCTTCAGCATATACCATTGAGCTAACCGCTATTGGGTAGTTTTTTATAAATTTAGTTAAAGGCTTGTTGTTCTGCTCTTTATCGTAGTGTCAGTTTTTCTTACTTTCTTGCATCGTCTATAGTTGGTGGTACATATTTCTGAACCTCTGGTTTGCTTATATCCTGATCTGCACTTCGTTTTAACAGTTTCTGTTTCCAGCTCAACTTAAAACAACAGTTAAGGTTTTCTGTTATGATTCATATAATGCTATTTACGTTGAAACCTAATTTTGACTAACGAAAAGCTGTGTAAATTGGAGTGGGAGATACGAGGTTTGAATCCAGATAGTAGAATCAGGATGCAAAAGGTTTTTTTTACTATCTCATTTCGATTAGGAAGTAAATTGAGCTTTAAAACAGATTGTAAAGATAGAAACAGACTGAAAGACAGAAATCTTAATTTTGTTAGTTTTTCGCTATTTATTTCAGGTGGCACTGTCGGCTTGATGCTCTTTATCATGACTGTATTATTGTTTCTATAATATAATTGCCTTTAATTGGGATCATTAGTTATGGCATTTAAGGCTTCTACTAACGGTTTCGATGGTAGTTGTTTTAAATGATTGATGGCGGTTTTTCATAAGTATTACTATACCCCTTTTTACCTGACTAGGTAATTCTAGGCTCTAGTCAATTACTCGTTTCCAATTATTTGTATATTCTTTAATAGCCATCTTTTCAGTTTAAGCTTGATATTATTCAGTAATTGTTCTCATGGTTTCTTCAAATGGGTTTAGCAATCTATTTACTTTGTGGGACTTTGCGGAGCACACATTACACTCGAGACAAATGGATAGACTGTATGATAAAATAATACTTACCAAATTCTATAAAACTATAGCCACTAAAGACCTATATCAGTGTAATGTTTTGTGGGCAAGTTAATTCGATGACAGATGACAGTTTGATTTTTGATAAAACAACTGAACTTTCTAATTTTTTTTGAGTTGAAGTTGAAAAAACCCAAAGGTATTTTTGATTACTTTATAATAAACTTTTTTTTTAACGCATAGTGGATTCTGGTTTCTCTGGTTTTTCCTGGTAGATTCTGGGACTGCTCTTGGACCGATACATATATAGCATTTAGTTCTTCCCACTATATTTGAAAGTTCCGCAAAAGAGACACCATAAAAGCTTGTATAACGCTATCATAAAAGCTCGTATGAGTGCTTCGACGGCTAACATAAAAGCAAGTAGAAGTATATGTGTACAATAATCCTGCAGTTTAACTTTGGCTGAGACTTAAGACCTATTTATATTATCAGTTCAGTTCAGCGCAGGTATACATACCATGTCAGACATCATCAATTTATACCATCCGCACACTTCAGTTCAGACATTTTTATTCGCATATTTATCGTATATTCATCGTCATTGTTTGTTAGTCAATGTTGAATATTTATTCAATTATAATTAAATATAAAAATTTTATTGCTATATAATATGGTATCTCATTTGAAATCGGAAGATTTGTGCGTGATTGCTATTTTGTTAGATGAAGAAGAAGAACAGCGCCAAATTGAACGATGCCGTCGTCGTCGTTTCGCGGTGCATAAAATGCTCAAAAAGAAACAAATTGAAGGGGAATTTTGGACAATTTTCCCACAGTTAATGGAAGACGAACAAAAAATACTACCAATAATTTAGAATGCCGCAAGCCGATTTTCATGTGTTATTGGAAAAAATAGCTTACAAAATTTAAAAACAAGATACATCTTTTAAACAATCCATAAGTCCGAAAGAAAAATTGGCAGTATGTTTGAGATAATACATTTCATTATTATACTGATCTTTCACTTCATAAATTCATAAATAATATATTGTCACTTTGTGGAATCTCTTGTTGTGTAGAGCTTTTATATGAGTCGAAAGTAAAAGATGATGGTGGGTACGTGATTGTACTATCCGAGAAACTGAAGCTTAATGCAGTTTGTTTTCGAACAGCTCATCATGCACATCATTGAATCAACCAACATAAAAATTTATATATGTGTCTCAAACCGAAATATTAACCAACATAAACGTCCTCTCTATAAGATTGGTGGACAATCACTTAGAACGCCATTTGGTTCAATCATGCCACTACATCTGTGCTCTACATATGAAGATCGCAACTCAATTTTAAAATCAAAATGGCACGAGAGTTATAAAGTGCACATACAACTCGACTTAGCTTAAATTAAGCCTCTAACCTAGTTGTCAATTTATAAACTGACAGTGGGTTTAATTTGATTGAATGCAATGGCATAAGAATAAATAACTTCCGACTGTGATTTCTACTTCCAAGTCATTAATTGCTTTCTACTAGATAATCTCATCCAACATTTAGTATTTATCCAGCATGTCTTTCCAGATGATTAGTTATAAACACGTTCAAAAAAATATTGATCGTTTCTATATTTTCGCGTATCCATGCACCGTACACAAACCGGCGATTAAATCAAATAAAAAAAATTAATAAAAGAAAGATATCGAGACACCATAACGCTACATGGCTACATATGATTAAAGCCATTAATCATTCGTTTAATAGCTACAGCAAAACAAAAAAGCGTATACAAGTTCAACGACTTTGATCGATCGACGTAGGTGATAATTAAGGAGCTGTAGTAGAAAGTTTGTTGGCAATTTGAAACTGTTTTGGCGAAACATTTAGTTATTAATTAACTAATTTTCATTTGTTTTTCTAAAGTTTACAATTAATTAAATGTTTATATACATCTCGTCTGATTATGCAAATCAATATATGGCCAAGGGCATGTACATTGATTATTAGCATTTCGAGTTTTTTCAACCGAATGTACGCTAGTGTATACACGTATACCTCATCGACACATCACATTTATCTATTATGTGGTTGTTAGCGCTAACGCACGGCACGCTATTAAATGGTCTACGCAACATACCTGTCTTAATCGACGTCGCGTCATATGCGAAGGTGAAGAAAGAAATTGAAATTGTTTTGATTTTTAAATTTTACTTCTTATATATATTGAACATATATATGTATGTTACATAATGTTGCACCACTATGATTTATCATATTTATGAATATTGAATATCGTTTTGATGAAATGAAAATAAAATACTGTCTGTATTGAGTATGTGGGTCAAATATGCTTACACATACGATTAGTTATCTAGATGATTGGACATTTTATCTGCGGTTTATTAGGTAAAATGTAATTAAGAGTAGCTCGTTTGTTGCATTACTGTCTATGTACGTTAATTAGATACATATCAGATTACAATTATTTCATATAGTTTACTGTTTCTTAAAGGTACAAAGTTTTTATCTGGAAACTACTTGTGGTGGTATCATACCAGTGTATCATGATTTGAGTTATTTTCACTTTCAAGCGTGATGTTCTTAATTGCACTGAATTTGATGAAAATATTACATTGTGACAGTTGACTTCGATCATACTGTTAGGGGTTATTCCTCTATAACTTTTATATTTTAATAGCTCACCAGACGTGACCAAACTTCACAATATATCCAAAAGATTGTTATAACGCGATTTTACAGCGACGTTTAAACAGAAATATGATGTAGTAGCCTACTAGGGAATTGTTTTCCGAGTAAAGGCCTATTTATATTATCAGTTCAGTTCAGCGCAGACACGTACCGTGTCAGACAAAAAAAAACATTCTTTCATGTATTTTGTATGAAAGTATTTAAATTATACTTTCAGTTCCTTACAGACATTGGCCGACACAGACAAACTTAGTTGAAAAGGATGTTTCGTCTGATGTCTGAAGGCGGAAAAATGCGAAAGAATATCGAAAAAAGTTGAAATCATTTTTTGGGAGAAATTTATTGAAGTACTTTTGGTTTAAGTTTCTAAGAACAATCTAAGCATTCAAAGCAAACGGATGTCAAATTAAAAGAAAAAGAAAATAGAAAATAATAAAAATTTGTATTTAATTGTGTGATAATTTAAACAATATTTAAATAATCTTATAAATTCTGTTGGTGCGGAAATAAAAGAAACTAATATTGAGTATGGCTCCAAAATTGTGTAAAAAGTGTCAGACTTACAGTGTCAGAGTTACAGGAAATCGTACTAATCCTGGGATTTGTTGTGAAGGCTCCTGCCATGGGAACTTTCATATAGCTTGCGTAAATATTCCTGAGAATCTGTTGGAACACATACGTAACAAATCAGCAGCTTGGTTTTGTAGTTCTTGTAAAGGAACAAAACGCTGCTCCATCATGGATGACGATGATAATTTAATTAATAAAACAAATTTGGACAATTCGTCTAGTGCTACTCAAATTCTAAAAATTTTAAGTGAGCTACAATCTAGCATAATTAGTGTGGAAAACTCTCTCATTTTTATCTAACACATTTGATGAGTTTAAGCAACAACTACAACAAATGTTTAAAGAAAATCTAATGCTGAAGAGGAAAATTACTGATCTTGAATCAAAACAAATAATTCAAGAATTTAAAATCAACAAAATAGAAGCACTTTTGGATAAAGATCATCAAAACAATATTAAAAATTATCTAGTGATTACTGGTTTACCATTTAATTTACAATTGAAAAATGAAATGGTCAACAGTGTATTAAAAGTTCTTGATGTGAAAACAACAAATAATGCCGTCCAATCATCTTTCTTCGTGAACACAAATATTCAACATCGTACGAATAAATTAATGAAACCAATGTTAATAATTAAAACTAATTGTATTGATGCGAAGAACAAAATTTTATTAAACTATAAAACTCAAACACAAAACAAAAATTTCCTCAGAACAACTGAGCTTGATATTGAATGGCCTAAACCACACATTGCACAAAACATTCATATAATATATCGCTTATCACCGCTTCAAACAAAACTATATGCTGAAGCTAAAATATTGAAAAACAAACATAAACTGAAATATCTATGGTATAAGGACGGCAGCATTTTTCTAAAGAAAGTTGATAACTCGCCTGTGTACCGCATTGAATCTCTAAATGATATAATCTATACTAAACGTACATTTCGGGAAGCATCTTTCAGTTCAATTTATGATGTTGAAAATGCATCAAACTATGAAATTATCAGCTCAGTTTTACCTACATGTAATTAAAGCAATAATTTTAGTTTTAATATTATTATATACACACAAAAAAAAGTGGAGTTCCCGTGACTCCGATTCGGTGTCACATAGTATCCCACCGATCGGATTCAAATTTTCTTCATCCGATCGGGGTATATTTAGAATGATCAGCTTTCACTTTTTTTGGATTGGATTATTGACACCTAACTAATGAAAATTACTTTTTGAGCATAGACCTTTATACATCAGACGGACAAATTTATTTTATCCGTTTAGTGAATTTGTTATATTTTCGGATAATTGTATTTGCGCACATACGATTAAACAAAATTATTCATATGGTGTCAAAGCACATCCAAAAAAGTTTTTATTTAGACTATTCGGAGTTAAAGAAATGATACCAAAGAAGTGAAAAGAACTCATTTTTCGGATTAATTAAATAAACTCGATATGATTTGTTAACATATTTAATTTCATTTATTTAAAATTATAAAATACATAAAGTTTTAGGTTAAAATGTTATAGGGTAATAACAAAAATAAAATGTTAGCTCCACTTTATGTAATTTGATGCAAGTTGTTCCTCTTTTTGGACTGGTTCACGCCATACTATGAGATGAGTTTGGTTTCGTTGTTAAAATCGGCCCGTCTGTTCATGAACATATCTGAAAGAAGTAATTAAATTAGTTTATTGTTGATGAAATTGTTAAATAATTTAAAAAAAAATTACACTCAGGCTTAGGATTCTACTCGTAGGTCTGGTATTTTTTGATAGTATCATTCTGAAAATAAATAAAAACAGCAATATTTCACAATAAAGCTTTTTTATAGATAAGAAAGCTTTTTTATAGATGAACAGGTACAAATATTTCAAACTTATTTAAATTTTTAATTTATAATTTTAAATAATCCCACAAATTTTAATTTAATTAATTTAATTTGTATTTATTTATATTCTTACCTTCATGTTCGACGAAGTTGAACGCGAAAAAATTCTCGATATGAGACACGATACAGATTTAAAGTGTCTCTTATAGTCACTTATTTAAACAAAACACACAAATCATTAAATGCAGATACATATTTTATTTTTTTATTCATAATTTTGTTGATAATTAAATTCACTTTTATTATAAATAACTCACACATTTTTTTTATAACATGCAAGCGATCATTTTGAATTCTAAAACGAAACTAAAATTATTCGGGCATGCTAATTTTTGGAAGAAAGTCAAATCCGAAATTCAAACAAATTGACCCGAAAAATTTTCGCCTCAGATAACTCCAGATTGTGCTAATTTAACACTCCATAAGTTTCAAAATTTGCTGTAGGAAGTACCTTTTAAAAAAATCCCCGATCATATTTTAATATTTTTGCGAAAATTTTAAAATTAACACCGAATTCTGTGAATAAAATATAAGTTTATCTTTTCGGATAATTTAAATTTTGAGCCCAAATCTGTGGTGTTAATTTTATACAAAAGGATAAAAATAAGGAACTTTTTCTGGATTGAAACGTATTTACACCGCCTTATTTTTTTGTGTGTATATTTTATCTTTTAAATTACTTAAATATTTTAACTTCCAATTTATTATTATTTTGTTTCCAATTTATTTTATTTTCTAATGAATATTTTCAGTGTTTACTGTTTAGTTCCAATTATTTTATTAACAATTTCTATTTCAATGTTTTAGATTTTTAATTTTTTTTAGTTTTTAACTGGTCTTATTATTTAAGATTTTTGATAATATTTTGTATTTGGACTATATTTATGCGAATAGTAATTTTATGGTTAATCTCATTTAGATTGATATATTATATTTTCTTAATGGTAAATTATAATTTAATTTTATTCCTGTTTTATCATTTAATATTGCTAATTTATTTAATTAGTATTTTCGGTATTTTAATTTTCTTTTACGACTATGAGTAACAATTTTCCAAACATTCTTAAAAAGAACTGTTATAATGATTATTTCGAAAATGTTGATGAATTTAAGATGAATTGCCACTCTCATTTTAGGAATGTAAATAATGAACAATTAAAAATTCTACAAATAAACATTTTCGCAATGAACGATATTACCAACTTTGATAGTATTTTGGAATTTATTGATAATTTACAATCTGATGTGCATATCGTAATAATTTCGGAAACTTTTACTCAAACTCATAATAAAATAGCATATAATCTTAATAATTATTGTAATATATTCTCTTGTAGAGATGATAGGGTTGGTGGTGGGCTGGTTATATATATATTTAGGAATGATATTAAGTATAAATTATTTAAACAAGATTATACTAAGTACCCGTTTCAAATTATTCAAATAGAACTTGTTAAGTTTGGAAAAACAAAAATATGCGCAATTTATCGGCCACCTTCTATAATTGCATCTGATATTAACTGTTTCTTTGATTTTTTGGAAGATTTGTTTTCGAGTGGTAACCATCAGTCTGATACAATTTTAATAGGAGATATAAATATTCCAACAAATAAAACTAATAATCATGTAACTGAGTTTAAAAATCTACTTATGAGTTTTGGTATGATAGCTACGAACACGAATATTACTCGCTCTGCTAGTGGAAATATTCTAGATCATGTTGTATACAGTTTTTTAAATATTAAACATGTGGCTTCTTCTACCATATATCCAACATCAGTGATCATAATTTTGTTTATTCAAATTTTAGTTTTACGTCGAAATATGTAAAAAAAAATTTGATAAAAAAAGCATTGACTACGATAAAATAAATGAAAAATTTAATGAATTTCTATTTTCAAATTCATTTAATATTCAAGACCCTAACAGCACTATTGAACAAATTATTAAAAATTATTATGAGTTACTTGAAAAATATAGTAAAACTGAAAGTATTGAAATTAAAATAAAAATAAGTTATGACCATGGATTACTTATGATATTTGGCAAACTATTCGTCACAAAAATAAAATTTTAAAACGATTTAAACAAAATAGAAACGATAGTGCTATAAAATCTGAGCTGATCCGCATATCTAAACTTCTCAGTTCACAAAAAAAAGTCAGCTCAATGTGATTCTATTCTTTATAATGGACGTATTTTTAATGATCCTTATGATATTGTTAATATATTTAATGATTATTTTGTCAATGTTGGTAGTTTAATAGCTAGAACTATTAACTCTAACAAAAATATTAATAAATATAAAACGATACATAGTAATAGCAAATCTATATACTTTAGGTCTATTACTCCTGCTGAAATATACAATATTATATGCACGCTTGATGATTGTAAGGGTGGTAAAAGATGGTCTAGATAAAATAAATAATTCTGTTATTAAGGCTAGAGCTGATTTCTTTTCTGACCTTTTATCGAATATATTTAGTGAAAGTTTGAAATCTGAAATATACCCAAGTTGTTTGAAAATTGCTAAAGTTGTTGCTATTCATAAAAGTGGTGATTATTCAGTAATAAATAATTACAGACCAATTTCTACTTTGTCGGTATTTGATAAAATATTCGAAAAAATAATAACTACTCGCTTGATTGATTTCTTGGATTGTGATAATTTCTTTTACTCTTTTCAATATGGCTTTAGAAAATGAGCAGGCACTGAGTTAGCTCTTGTTGAAATGACTAACTTGATCTACACCGCTTTTGATTATAAAAAAATTGTTGGAGCACTTTACTTAGACCTTCAGAAAGCCTTTGACTGCGTTGACCATGATCTACTACTAAATAAATTATACTGCTCTGGTATTCGTGGTATTCCATTTGATCTACTTAAAAGCTATTTATTAAATCGGAAGCAGTATGTCATGTTTAATGGGGCACAAAGTGAAATGTTATTAGTTAAATGTGGAGTTCCACACTAGGGTAGTGTTCTAGGGCCACTTTTGTTCCTTATTTTTATTAATGACATAGCATATTTACCACTAATTGGTCATGTTAAAATTTTTGCTGATGACACAGCCTTGTTATATGATACAACAAATCCTATCTCCATAATTACTAATATCAAACATGATATGGGTATACTGCTTGAATATTTTAAATCGAATGTTATTTCACTTAATATTTCAAAAACTAAATTTATGGTATTTCACTCGCCATACAAACAGATTAACACATTTCAAACATAAACTGTTGATGGAGTTACTATTGAAAGAGTGAACTTATTTAAATATTTAGGTCTTACATTTGATGCTCACATGCAGTGGCAGGATCATATTGATATTACCAGTAATAAAATTGCCCCTTTTGTTTGGTTACTCAGAAAATTATCATTTTTTGTTCCAACCCGTATTTTGTCAATAATTTATTTTGCATATATTCATTCGAGATTAAACTATTCGGTTCTTGTATATGGTACTGCCTCTGCAACTAGGTTAAAAAAACTGCAAGTAATGCAAAATAAAAGTCTAAAAGCAGTATTTAAACTGCCAAGTCTATTTTCAACCAGGGAATTATATGCAAAACTGGACCACTTAGTTTTTCCTATTACTGCTTTACATGAGTGCCAACTAGTTTTATTTATGTATAAAACTTTAAAAGTATTTCCTATTTTATCAAATCTTGAATTTAGTTTTATTGATCATAATTATGAAACTCGAAACTGTAGTAAATTAAATATACAACATATTCAGTATTAGAATATGGTAGAAAATCTTTTGCTTTTATTGGACCTTATTTTTATAATAATTTACCTGATTATATCAAAGAATCTGAAACATTCTTAAAATGTAAAAAAATAATTAAAATATATTTTAAATCACAAATAGAATTATATTTATACAGAATTGGAAAATAAATAATTTATTAATGTTAATTGTTATTTTTTAATGTTTATGTGTTAATGTTTTGTATATTTGCAACTCAAAATACCCTTTAAGGAACAGTAAATCCACCGGGTAGTTTGAAGTTGCACGATAAAAATATAATAAAATAAGTAAATAAAATAAATAAGTTTTTTGTGAAATAATTCTATTTGTTCAACTTTATTGAAATGGACCACGAGAGAAGACCACAATGAATTTTTTTATAATCGGGAGAACGACTATTTTATAGTAATAATAATAAAAAGGACAGAGCCTGGGAAGCGATCGGGAAAATACTCAAACATAGTGGTAAGTTTTTTTAATTCTTCATATTTCATATTATATACATATTATCCTATTATAAGTTTTATCACTAATTCTGTAACCAATCAATGGTTCCCGCTGCAGAAACAAAAACTAGACAAACGCATCCCTAATGTTAAAAGCAGTCGAGTTCCGCTACCACCTTGATATGGTAGATTTCGAAAATTATTTAGGAACGATTGTTAGTGTAATTTTATCTACATTTTCTGCCTTAATGGAACTCTTCTATTGTAAAGCCTAAATTTTTGCGACAGAATTCCAAAACTATTTTCTGACACTCTTCTTGCACGAGAGTTTTGATAGTTATAATGTTGCTTAATTGTTTTCTTCATATTGTAAATGTGCTCGAGAATATGGCCTTAACATGTGATTTTTAAGCGGAAACGCTTCATCTGCTATACAATAACATGAGGCATATACGTTTCTGTGTTTGGTAGCGTATGATTTCCAGGTACATTTAGTTTGTTTAACGCAAGGCTTTTTTCCTAGCTTCGAATTAGCAAAAATACCTCCGTCACTGTTTTTACCGTACGATCCTATATCTACAGCTATAAATCTGTAATTCGCGTCCACTAATACAACAATACTATTGAAAAAGTTTTTTTTGTAGTTATAGTTGAGGAAACCGCTATTAAATGGTGCTGTTATCGTGACGTGCTTGACATATAATGCTCCAATACAATTTGGAAAGTTACATATTCTCCGAAACTAATCTGCTATTTTATATAGTAATAATTATAGCGCGTTCAATAATAATTTTTGAAACCGAAGAATGTCCAAGTCTATAGCTAAATGCTATTGTTTTGTAAGAATCACCAGGGCTCAAAAATCTGAAAAAAATTATTAAAACAATTATTAAATTTAAATTGTTTCTCTTCAAGGGCCAGAGTGCAAGAAACAGTGGAACAACCTCAGAGATGCGTACCGCAGAGCTATAAAAAAATAAAGAGAGTAAGAGTGGACAGACTGCAACGTACCAAAAAAAAAATGAAAATACGAAAAATTGATGTCGGTTTTGATGCCCTATCTGAAAGAGAGAGAAACTTTAACTTCTGTGAGTGTTGATTTAAGCCACAATACCATAGATGATGAGAACATTTCTTAAAATGTAGATTCGAACAATTTACTTGAGCGACAAAAAGTAGTATCACCTGCTGACAAGACGTCAAATATAAAGATCCATGGGAAGAAAAGGAAACTGGAAAATGAAACAGCATCTTCAACACTGATAAAATATCTTTTGAATAAAACAGAGGAAACTAATGAGATAGACTTATTTTTCAAAAGTAAGGCTATAATGGTCAAGAAGTTGTCACCGTTTAACCAGGCCTTAGCAAAATCTCGAGTTTTTAAACTTATTTCGGTTTTGGAATATGTATTTACAACTTTTAATTCCTATATACGTTGTACGGCTTATATATTCTTCCAGGAGTGATTTTATAATACGATCTTTTTGTCCGTTTTCAAATCACTTGTGAAAATGGACACAAAAATGATATTTGTATTATGGTTGAGGAACTCGTAGTCCCCACTACCGATTGGCACAGAAGTTAATCTAATTCATGACTGTCGAGATCAAACAAACTTCAAGATCTAACAGGCTCCATTCCACGTAACGTCCGGATTTTCTATTATCACCTTCCACATCAGTTGACGGGGTATAAGTACACATATATTAGCAGCTCATGCAAATGAAAACCAAATGCGCCACGAAACTAGTTCACGATTGATAAAGGCTTCTATGAAATTTGTATAGAGCATGCTAGCAATATTTGCCACAGTCGATATAAACGATTTACGACCACTTGGGTTAACTAACTTCGGCATTTTCGTCTGGTGACCGTACTCCTTTTTACTAAAGCCCAAATTGTGCAAGCAATTTGAAATGGTACCATATATACAGTCACAAGCATTATGCCATTTGTAATACATAAAAAGTTGTCCAAGTGCACTGCCAATAAAATTACTGGTAAACTTACCATTTGCGGCGACGTATAAGCCATACAATTCGGGTAATTCGAGTGCCCAAAATGGCTCAGTATACAGAAACAATGCATATACTAAAGATCCAGAAATACCATCCAATATAATCAATAGTACAATATTATAAGCGATACTTAATACGCGTATGTCTCAACAGGAAATAATATCCGATTAACCTCTTCTTTTGTAACATTTTGAAACTCAAAAAAAAAGTTCATTAGAATTGGTTAAGATGGTTACCATTCTTTTAGAAATCCAAAAACTCCTGGCGCCTGACAGTCCTGCATCTTAAATATTTATTTAGAGATAGTACTCCAATTTCACTCAAAATGTAAAAATCACGGAACCAGGAAGTTGCAATATATGGGAAACTAAACGGTTGACGTAGATCTCTAAACTAAACGTAGATAACGATATGAAATTTTCTTACACCACATATATTTATGGCACAAATATAAGATCTTGGTTCAAATTTGACATTGATCAAGTTATCAAACATTTTGAAGGACTGTTGGAAACACCTATTGAAACTTTTATATGGTCGATCAACTTGTTTAAATGAGATGGTCTCATATATTGTATAGCCACAGAAATAAAGGCTTGAACTGTTAATCCAATGCATATCCAATTGCTTTAATGGTCATAACTCATAACCTCTTCAAACTCCTCGATTAATGAATCTACCAAAGTCCATCAGGTTTGTCGATTCCTCTTCGATCTTTGTAATTAGACATTCCATTCCACAAACGACATTGCACCGTACTTTGTTTAAAGTCTTCGATCTTAAGGCTTTTAAGGTTAAGTTAATACAAGAACTCAAGCCGGTCGATCACCATAAACATCGAATCTTCGCTAATTGGGTCATTCGAACACATTAATATGATCTGTATTTTCATCGAAAAATGATCTTCAGTGATGAGGCCCATTTTCACCACGGAGGCTACGTTAATAAGCAAAACAAGAATGATGGTTGAAAAGCCTCTCCATTCTCAACATGTCATTGTTTGATGCGATTTTTTGGCTGGCGGTGCAATTGAAGCTTACTTTTTCGAAAATGAGGCAGGTGCAACTGTTACGGTTAATGAATTTCGCTACCGAGCTATCAATTTTTTAAATATCAAAATTACACCTATTATTGCAAAACCCTTTATATTAATGTGCTGGATTTTGTGGGTGTTGGTGATCCATTGAAGAACAATATCTTAGTTGGTAAAAAATTTTGCGTTGACTGCTTAGAGCCCCAGGTATAAAATTTCTTTTTGATACATAGCTTGGAGAATAAATAGGCTTCGTTTGAAAATCGGATCCACTACACGAAAACTGCTTTTTAGCAGAATAGTACCTTAAACCAAGTCATGCGACAACTTCACACAGCAAAACCGCATATTCATGGCAAATAGCTAATGTTGTCTTTTGCTTAGAAGTGATCTACTTCGAGCTATTCTGGCCTAACGAAACTGTCACTAGAGAATATAATGAATTTCTGAGTTGATGACTTATGGTCCGGCCTAGCAACACTCCACTGTTTTGCTAAATTGGATATAATTCAAGGTAAAAATTTAGTTGTGCGAAAAACTCTACAGCTTTTTTTTAAGCTTTACGAAGCTGTGATTTTGAATCATTTTCACAAGAATTTGGTAACAAGATGAAATGTTTAATGCTGGAACTAAAAGGCCTATCGCATTATCGTCGTAAGATATAGTAGGCCGTGCAAATTAGTAGTGATCAATAGAAAATCAGACAAGGCCAAATCGTACAAAAAGGCTCTTATACCATCTGTCAAGTGCGACAAAATTCTGTATTATGTACTTGATCGATGTTGGGATATGTATATCGGGAATCCAGTTAAAATATTGTTTTGCTGTAATCGACTTTTTGATTCCTACGATTAAAGAAGAAGCCTGAGTCGATATTTTGTTTCTAGCGATGGCGCTACTCTGAACACAGCGATGGTGCCACTCTGAACACTCAAATCCGTGTGCTTATCAAGCTTCAAATACATGAAATTTTATGCTGGTGATTTAGAGACGCACATAATATCAGTTTTAACCGGTCGGATATCAAAGGAAGTCTAATTGACCTACAGACATACTTATATGTAGGATCCCAAAACAGTATAGTTATATGATTTTTCACAGGGGGTTGCTATATAGTTCGTTAAGTTAACCACACACAATGTACAACAAGTAGTGAATGGATTGGAAGTTCTCAGATGAGGAATAGTTAGGACTAATTACGGCCTTTAAGTCATGATTGGGCCGACCACCAAATTTTTAATAGGTCAAAAAAAAAACCATCTCAATTTGTGATGTTACTAAGTATTCCAGGACCAATTACAGTAGAACGCTACAGAGTGTTGTGTTGAAACAATTTTATTCAAACAGAACTTCGATTCGATCTTTCAACTTCTAAGATTCACACTAATATTGAGAACACAGTTGACTTAAAAATTTGAGCTTTTTAGATTTTGAGACCAGTTCTTGCCCAATATATGCACTTAGTAATTGAAATGCCCCAATAAAACTTCTATGTTCAGTCTTATCTGAAAAAATTTGTAATCAGCATATTTACCTCTAGTCTAATGGCCAATTTATTTTCTGGCCGATCATCGATACGGGGTGGCTATAGAAGTAGAGGAGGAAAACAGTAAATATATAACCGTAAAACACAAAGGCGGATTGGTAGCCACAATTAAAGCGGAAGTTGAATGGATAATTGATGGAAGATAGTGGATCCGATAATCAAAACGATAGATAACTGAATCATCACCATTAAGATTATACATAATTACAACAGTATTGTTATTCTATGTGAGATGAGAATTTGTTTTGGACATCACATCAGAGCTATTCAGGTGAGATATGCGTTAATTTTATCTTCATTATGTCGTCTGCATCCTTCTTCAACGGTTTCATGCTCGAATCTATATATACAATCTCATAACAAATCGTTTCGTAACAAATCTTGAAAAGCACCGTCGTTATACAATGTTCGTTAAACCGATGAACACCCAGTTAAATTCTGTAAAGAATTTGAGAACTCATTGGGTTCCATTTTATCGCCCAGAAGAGTTAGGAATTGCGAGCTTTCAGTTGAGTTTTTCTTAAGGGTCGACTACTCCTTGCTTGTCATATTTGGATTATGGATCACCTTTTCACCAATTCCCAAATCTTATCTTTTTCTAAAGTCAGTCACTTGTATACTGTGTAACATCAAGTATAAGGAATTCAAGACTGCATTGCCAAGTACGAACTGTTCATACGTAAGATATGGATTGTCTATTCTATGTATGACAGTGACATTCATGCTTTAATCTAACAATGAAAATTTTATAAAAAAAACATAATTCTCTACACAAGGCCGTTATGAACCACACCGTCATTAATCAAACCGTTTAGTGATGTTAAATCCACCATACACGAATAAAGTAATTTGTCACCGCAGATTAGCTTCACCGTCCAATTATATAATGTGCGGGCGATGTTTTGCTTCTCCAAAATATCGGCATACGTTTTCCATACTCGTATCGAAAATCATAAAGTTCGTTAGATTTCGAAATCGTTTAACGAGATTTTGTATTTGTTTACGTTCGAGCTTCGCAAACATCCGTGTCAAAAACAAAAATTCAATTATGTTACATAACATTACAAAAATAAATAAAATATTGAATCATCTTAAGACACAAGTAAAAGTTGTTAATTTCGTCGTATTGCAATTTTATTGTTATTAATTCAATACTAACGAAATTTGTCGATATAGACTCGAGCTGCTTGTTGCTTCACAAATCATGAATATATTTTGGATTAATTTGTTGTGCTTTCGATTCGACTTCTATACACGAGTATATAAACAAGCTCGTGACTAACTACCCTTTGTTGTTGTAATTTTGGATATCATTGTTTCGATCCAGCAGATCATGAATACCGTGAGAGTTCATTATACAATTATTATTCTACATAAAGCAAATAGTTTATCAACATATTATTTGAATTCATGAACTTGAATATAAATTTCAGAAAACTAAATATATAAAAGCAAAATTTAAATGTCAACTCGTATACTTGATGCGCTAATTATTCGATTCACTGAACTTTAACTGTCTAAAGAACAAAGTGTGTTTTGTTTTTCTTGTTATAGGATGACTTTATGGTTTTCAAAATTAAGCAATTAAACATATCTTACTAAGTACGAATATGTGACGTAGTGTATTGGGAAATCGATGACTAGCAGTAATCTATACTTCGTGTACCGTGCCAGCAATCTGACTCCTTCGGTTTCGATCTGGAGCCAGGGCCCTTATTTGGATACTGGATATCGAACGACGATATCGAACAATCGGTATTTTTGAATTCGAAGCAATCGCGTATAAACACAAACGACTGAGAATATCCCTTATTGGGCAGTTCGATTTCGAGCATTAGTTGTTCGATCATGATCGAATTTCTCTTCGTTGTTAGTTTTGTTAACGAACCCATGTAAAGAGGATAGAAAAGTAAAAAATTGTAAGTCCTAAAATGGCAGCCGATGGTTTATTATTTATAAATATGTAGATTATATATATATATATATATATATATATATATATATATATATATATATATATATATATATATATATATATATATATATATATATATATATATATGCATATGCGCTCATACAATGCAGGTAGCTCTAGCATCTCCTCTCTACTCTCAAGCCTACCTTATCGTGGTGAACAGTAAAGCCTGATCGCCTTCGAGTAACAGAATGTGATCTGGGGTACGGCTGGAATGGTAAACTTATAATAAATATAACTTACCGCTTGAGTTACTCAAGCTAAGATACTGCAAACGCTCATGTCTGCGTGGCTAAGGGGATGCAGTGTTTCTAGTATGATCACTCTGAATTAGGTAATTTTCATATGTAACCATAGATCTGTCATATGTAACCATATTTCTCGTGAGAAGAAACTGGTACCAAAAAAACAAAGTGAGAGTGATGTTTGTGGTTTACAAATAAACCAACTATAAGCAGGTGAATTAAGTAACGATAAGTAGTGGTATTAGTGGAAGTGAGAGGAAACAAAAGACAGCTCAGAGCCCAGTAGTGTGGAAACAGGATCCGTTTATACAAACGGGGGTATTCACACAAACGTTACAGAATGAAAGCCTGAAGGCGGCTTTCAACATACGATGTATTCGTGGATGACGTCGAACGAAATCAAGGAAATGTTGCAGGAAATGATGCTAAAATGTATATTGGATTTGAAGGATTGTATAATGAGCCACACCAGCTTTTTGGATCATGCACCTTAGAAGTTAGTACGGGGGCACCCACGCTGTCCATCCAACCAAGTTTTAGAGTAGGTTCCAGGGCCTCAGTGTTTGTTGGGTGACCAATGCTTTAAACTAGGAGACGTGCAGATCATATAAAGTGCCGATACGATTAAAGTTATAGTATATACATTTTAGAACATGCAAAAATACAACCCTGCGGCTGCGACAGTTTGGCATACTTTATTTCGAATTCAAAGGGGTATCATACAAAATGACTGTAGTGAAATTGACAATCAACTCAAAAGTAATTTACCACCTATTAACTTCAGATGGCTGGAAGTAAGTGTGGACCGCTTTTAAATATAATATTAAATAAAACGTAAAAAAGATGAACATGGAACTGTCATACGAGTGAAACATTGAAGAAACCCAGTAAATGGAACAACTGAATTGATGATTCGAATCGAATAGCAATGCGAATCGAATTCCCAAATAGGCCTGCAGTTCTTTTTATCGTTCTCAGCTATTAAAAAATATAAGTTCGTTTTCAACCACGTAGATCCACCGACATTAAAAGCGACCTCTTCGTCTATCTGTAGCTCAATGTGCCATTCATTACAGATCTGCACGTAATTTTCATTGTACTCATAGCATACTCATTGTTTTTATATTTCATGCATGGCATCAGGAATTCACGTAAAATTCCTGATCTCGTGATTGAAAAGTATCTGGCTTGGCCCATCAATGTCGAGTTTTTGGCCAAACGAATCATACATATGATTCTTCTATCGATTTTCACCTTATCTCCATTTTTTTTTAATATTCAAGTGCATACCATTCCTAAATATTCAAGTCACCATCGAGTCTCTCGAACGTTATGAGTACAAATACGTTTTACTGTCATTCTAACAAGAAGCGATTTTTTAACTTGTGATTTTGTAAACCCTGTCTACGCTAGATTATAAAAACCACCAGCACTGCTCTATTCATCAAACAAATCATGTTTGAACTTAGTCTTTACTGTATCTAGATCCTACTAAGAGGCAGCAAAATACGAGATTTACAATAATTCCTACTACACAGAATCATCAAACACAACATGGACCTTAGCCGTCGTACTAGAGCTTTAAACAACTGGATGATGAGGCATATAGTAGGTTTTATTTGGATGTGTATGAATCTCTAATTCGGGTACAAGTTCAATATGCCCTAGTGATAAGTATTCTTGTAGGAAACTGCCGTAGGCTTCCTTAAGTGAAACATCTGAATCAAGTCTTTTCTCCAGAGACAACTACCGTCGTACTGCTTGATGGTAGCTATCACCAAGATTTGGTGGATAAGGTCGGTGAGACTACTAGGATTAAGAATCTCATCAGTTTCCCAAAATCGTTGGAGGGAATTCTCAATACTTGACAATTCTCGTTGTCCTTGGTTTAACTGGATATGCATTGATTTTAGGAGAAATTGATAAGAGGGAAAATTCAAATTATTTGGGTTGATAATTCCTCCAATGAACCAGCCAAAACGGGTGTTACGGGCTATGGGACTTCTTTCATTATGCTCTATTTTACCAGCAGCGAGTGCATGCAATAAATGCTCACAGCCAAGAAGAACATCTATTTGCCTTGGTTAATAAAACTCGGGATCGGCCAGCGGGTTTATGGAACTAAAGTGTGAATTGCTCACATCAATTAACTGTACTGGAAGTTTAGCGGAAATTTTAGGTATAATATAAGCCTGGGTCGAAATTTTATATTCATGATCAACACAAGACCTTATACTTTGAGATCCGATACTCCGTTGGCTATTCCAGCCCGTGATCCATTCAAAGTATTAATTGAAATACTAGCCTTGGTTCTAGGAACTCCTAGGACACTAACGCAATTTTCTGTTATGAACGAATGAGTCGACCCAGAATCAAGAAGAGCATGGTATTTTGTCCATCTACCAAAATTATCTTAAATTTCGATCTGCGCTGTCTGTAGTATCGATACCTTTGCTGGGTTTGGCCTATCATAATTCTAAGGTATCAAATAAATGTTTGCATGTTGTCAAGTCGATGTTCTTGGTTCTGTGGTAAACATCCGTTTTTTAATTGTAGAGTTTAACGGCTTACTGACTTCTTCAAGATGTAGCTAGGTACTATGTGTCAAACAATTGTAACAACGATTTAGATTTTTCACTAATTCTCGTCGACTATCCACTTGTATATTATGAAACTGGTTACGCGTTAACAGTTTATGATGTTCATCAGTGCATAATGGGCAAGCAGGTTCCTGTGCTACGTAAAAAGACTTACTCGACGAAGATATTTTGGGAGCACTATAGGAATACGTTTAGATCCGGAATTTCCTAAAGCATCAATTCTTTTAGATACAAATATTTACTAAAAATTGGTCTATGGTAGGAAACTCCTTTTTTGAGGTTTTGTATCTCCACAGATGCTTGGGCTCTTCATCCAGCTTTTCTGTGGCTAAATAAACAACCCAAGGATCTCGATCAGAAGCCTGAGGACCTAAGGATTTCAAACCTCGTATATAGTTTCATCGACACTATCATAAATCTTCATCAACCCAGAGGCGGAAGAGGTTTGGGTTGCGATAAAAAGTATTATCGTATTTTTTGATGAGGCGTTTTAGAGCCTCAACATAATTTGCATCATCGACGCGAAAGTGGCATATAGTAGTGTACGCAGGGCCGCGCAATTGGCCTAAAAAATATATAAATTTCTGGTCGGGTGATAATGTGGTATTTACGTGAACCGTTGAAGTAAACACGTCATAGAAGGCCTTTGTCTGTAGTTTCCAACGAAAACAGGCAATGTCAGCCTCGGTAGTTTAAAATCCGATCTGAAGTTATTCATATAAAAGACATCTCGCCATCTTCATTTTTAGAACCTGGTTGGACGGTTATAGGAGTTGATTGGCGGTTATTTGCATGTATCAACACTTTAATTTCCGCGAATAGAGGAAAATATATACTGATCATCGATTTCCAACATGTCAGAATCGGTATGAGTATCCAATCGGAATATCTTATCTTCAGTCGTGATGAACTGATTGTATATAATTAATTGATTTTGACTAGTCGGTAATTAAGCTCATCATAACCATAATCCTTCCCTTTGTTTTAATGTAATTTGCAATTCTCTTCAACTGACCCTTAATAATTGACTTGCGTTTAACAAGTGCTTCCAGGTGATCTATCGCACCTTCGTGAGCAATATCACATAAATAGACTTTGGATTACACGTGTATATATATATATATATATATATATATATATATATATATATATATATATATATATATATATATATATATATATACTGAATAAAGGTATGGAGTCACTTAAACAACACCTGAAGTTTTGATGTGTGGTGACCAAAAATAACGATTGGGTGTTATGAATGTTTGTGATTGGTGGTGGAACTGTCCTGTGGGTCGTTAGTGATATTGAGTTCTGGAATACTTTCCTGTCCACCTTGTTTAATTTAATACATGAAACCCTGTGCGGCGTAGCTTTTAAACAAGTTCAGTATAGCTTATGCCAATTATATTGAAGCAATTCAAAAATTAGGAGTTATAGGCGCCTATACGAAGCACTACATGATATCCCTGAGAAAATCCTGCAAGATCCTAAAACGTTTATTGAAGATGCTGAATCAACAGAGACTATTATAAACGGAAAAAAAATTTAGGCTGAGAATCACTAAAAAACAGTATAATAATCATTAAAAACTGCTCCAGTCGATCCAATGGTGATTAAAATTAAACCGATTTAGTGAATTTTTTCTGTAGTGAATAGTACAAAACTGACAAATGATATTCACTAAATATCCATATTGAATATTTGTGACGTCATAAAACAAATTATTATCTAAGAGCATTAAATCTTTAATGAATTTCATTGAAAAATAAGTAAAAATCAGCATTTATTTTGATGAAAATCTCTTTTATTATGGCCAATAAAAACAAATGGTGAATAACATGAAATATATATATATATATATATATATATATATATATATATATATATATATATATATATATATATATTTATAGATATACATATATATATATATATATATATATATATATATATATATATATATATATTTATATATATTTATATATATATATATATATTAGTTAAGATTTATAATAAAATACATAGTTGTTGATTTATTTTCAACGAGACCTTTTATCTTAATTTATTACATGATCGGTCAAACTCTATATTTATATAATTTATGTTCGACAAATTTGATGATTCTGTACAATCACTTCGGTACTTTTTTTTCAGGTATTCCATATTCTATATCTATATATTCGATAAATAATCAGTTATTGAAATCTGTAACATAATAGAGCGTATTAAATGACACGACACATTTTATTTCATACTTACCCACATATAATTATATATTGTATCAAAATACTTATTTGAATATATGCAGGAACACTTCTGATATGCAAAACCACTTTAAATTGAAAATTGTTAAACTAAATAAATAAAATACGACCGAAATAATAAGAAAAGCGTCTTAAATGACAGTTAAGTTGAAAATATTTGATAAATATTCTATCACCAAAAGTTTTTGATGTTTACAGAATTACTATGAAAATCAATCCATATTTTACTGATATGCACTAATTTTTCCTGACGTACGGAACTTTTCAAAAATTTTTATAATGAATTTCAGAAAATGTTCTTTATGAATATCGATAGTCAATAAAAATTCATAAATTCATTTAATCAATATCACTCAAAAAGAAGTTAAAATCACTAAAAATTTAATGAACATCACAAAAATCTAGTTACCAAACTACAATAATGATATTAATCAAAATATTTTTTTCCGTGTAGCTGATGAACATATACTGATCAATAAACTAGATGAAGAAATCCAGATTAAGATGCAAGTATTGTAACAGATAACACCATATACCCGCTCTACCAGAGCATCACAAGTAATACTGCATCAATCAAATAAGCAACTTTACCCACAACGCAACACTGGTTCTCGATTGGTAAACCAGCTAAAACATGGTCGACTTCCCCTCACAGACGTTCATATTAGAAATCTGTGTACAAAGAATAGCCGTGATTGATAGAAAAATGCCAAATTACCAAATGATTAGCTTCACCGACGGTTTTACGATTCAACAAACCTGAACCGTTCTTTTTAAACTATAACTACAACGCCGTCTATCGTAACATAAGTAATACAAGTATTTATAATAGACCACAAGGTGAAAATTTAAATCATCTGAAATTAGTTAAGTCTCTCGATATACCATAATGCCTAAGTGATCGATGTTGGCATTATATCCCTCTTCATTGAATAATGAATTTTAACGATATGATTTCGATCCGGATAAATAGCTCTCTACTTCTGCTGGGGGCTTGTACATTTAAACTGCACAATTTCTTCCCGTTTTTAGCTGCTCTAAGTCCCAAAAACACAGTAGGAAATAGCATAGTACACTCGGAATGGTCTTATATATACAAGATACAATTATGTTATATAGCTTTTGTTGTTTGTGTTGGAAAGCCAATAAATGCTATAATTTGGTAAAACTGTTAATCGAATTAGGATCACTGATCTGTGAGCTGATGTGAAATAATATCCGAAATTCATCTCAAATTGGCAATTGACCTTCAACAAATGTCATTTGATAAATCGTTTCGAAGTGGTATAACTGACGGTATGTTTTTGTGTATCACCTTTTTAACCTAGATATGGCCACTACTATCACATATGGATTATAAAAACCTTCGCTCTAGATGGTTTGGCTCTTAAGTAGATGCAATATACTACATTAACTTTGCCACAGTAAAAATGATTAAGGAAGAATCATTCCTCCTACTCTTCTAAACTTGCTTTCAACTAATTTTCTAAAAAAATTTCCGCCATTTGTTTATTTTTTTATATATGGTTTGCAACTGAAACTGTAGGCACTTTTAACTAGTGGCGAACTTACATCAGCATATATAGTAGCCCTGAAGCGCTTTGTCACAACAAGATGTATCTGCAAACACTGAAGGGTCACATAGTAGTGGATTTTTAGATCGACTAACACATAGTTGTCGATTCCTATTCACACATAGTAGTCGATTCCTAGATTCACCGGGTTAATACCTCAATAACCCTTTTTGAGTGAACATCAATCAAATAGTTTTATTACTTTAAAAGTAACAATTCATAGTTACGTGCCTTAGGTGAAAAGTGATTCTATGCCAAGTACTTTAAAGAAATAAAATCGAATCATGGCCAATTTTATGTATTCCGGTTTTATGGACTAGCTGTCCGCTAACAAAATCAAAAAACTATTCCAATCATATGACCTTATTTATGGTTGTTTATTTAAGGTCAATCCATGACAACTTTGTGGCAATACTAAAATATCTCTGTGACAACTCTGTGGCAATACTTTATTGCCCAAATTGAGAAACAAAATCGGGCTTACCAAACTGAGAGCCTACAAAAATTAATTATTGTCTGTACAGTTCATCAATTTTTTAGTAATCGTGTTGAAAACTAGAGGGATTTTGATTTAAAATTATGACGTCAATTATTAGCAAACACACTAAATGGGGATTATAAACTTTTTAAGCGCGATTTTGATCATTACGGCTTTTTTTTTTAATCCATGACGAACTTAAGAGTTTTTTAAATTCATTCATTTATATGAAAGACCCGAACTGTGTTGGTATGTGTCATAACTCTCATAACCTCTATTCAAATAATCTTATAACGAAAAATTTGGGAGACTTATATCTAGACGTGGAGCCATCGTCACCGACAAAAGAGAGCTACAACGCGATAATTCTACAAGAGACCTTGAATATTTGACTTTACACCGCCATTTTCCATTCTTCCGACATACTTTAATTACGCCATACCAATCGATTAAAAACGAAAATACAGTTCCACAAAGTTAGCCCTCTGAAGAGCTCTGTGGTGGGATATTTTAATATCAAAACTTTCGAAATTCGAAAAATGTGATATTTTATCACTCAGTTAAAATCTAAGTGATAGTAAACAATTTGCAGATTTAAAAAATAAAATAAAAAAAAAGTGCGAAAAAAAGAATATAAACCAGACGGGCGGGGGTTTAAGGACGGTGTTCTTGTCGCCATTCAATGAACGGGTAGTTCAGCTCACCGGAATTACAGAGGTGGCCATTGGAGTGATTGGAGAAGCCAGAGCCTACAATGGGAAGGGAAGAGCTCGAGGTAACCACCGAACCGGCGAACACCTTCAATGATAACCTTACGAATCCAGCAACGTTCGGTAAATCAAAGCACAAAGCTGTATGGCGATTTTAAAGCTCAAGGGAGGAGACAGGAGGAATTTATGATCAACTAAATATGATCACTTTGATGATGGAGGCCAACGAAATCAATGCCAAACGGCTGAAGTTGGAGGAAGTGCACCTAAAGCTGGAGTCGGACCGGCGTGTATAAATTAAATTAATTAAATAAATATTCTGAAGCATTTTGATAGTCGCCAATACCGTCATACTCGAAATCGCCTTCGAAAGTAGTACCGTTTCCTTCATCGGGCCGTGGTAAATCAATCATTTCGAGTTTATTTTGAGACAAATATTGTAAAGTGCTGCACCAACATTCACAATTTTGACAACTTTTACAGGTTTGTACCGCAGCAATCTCTCGCCTAATAAACATCGAAATGTTTGTGTTAGAACCCCAATGCAGCGCTCGACTGGGTTCCGAGCCTTCGAATGTATCAGCTTTCGAAATTTCTTTCGGAAATCTGTAACACATGAAGTTACTAACACAAATCTATATATATTTACCAATCGTTATATATTGACTAATTGAACGTTCATAGAGTGGTTTCCACGGCGGTTTTCAAAAATATGCTTTTTCTCGCGTGGCACATGAATATTTATATGCATTCCATCGATGCACCCGATAACCCCAGGGTGGCTAGTTTTCTGAAAAAAAAACTTTCCTTATACTGCAACTGCATACGATCGTCGGGAAACTTTATTAACTGCCTGCAAATAGTACTCTCCAGGATATTGGTTATCTCTCCTATGGATCTCGATATCACTGACTGATCCATATTTTGAAACAGAACGTCTCCCTTAGATCGTTGACAAGACCCTGTCGCGTAAAAGTTTAATACAGCGGCCAGTTTAATCTCGAGTGGTATTTTGTAGCTCTCATTTCTGCTGCAAAGTGGAGTCTAATTTGCGTTAGTAAAAACTTAAAAAAATCTTTTGATATCCGAAAGGTTTCCAAAAATCTAAAATAAAATATATGACAAGTTCAACTTACTTCTGTGTGAAAAGATCAAAAATGTTGTATCTGTCTCGTAGAAACCGAAGCTCTAAATAAAAATTAATGTATTAATAAAAATTAATGATATTCCGATGTTGCGGAATTTAATGCGGAACCAATCAAAATTGCCATTCCAATATTATTCATTTTTTATTAATTATGAACTTCGCTTATTAATTTTACTTTAATTAATAAAAAAACAAACTTTAATTTTAAAACAGAAATTATTTGACGATAGATGAAAATGTAATTTAAGCTGTTCATGTTCGAAAAGATGCTGCCTTATGAAATTATCGATAGCTGTCGAAAATTGTACAACATACCGACTTTAAGGATTTTCGATTCGACCATCACTTTCGACTGAATTGATGCAATCAATTTTTTTTTCCAATCCCGCATGGCCATGGTGAATTCCTCATGGGATCTTTAGCCTTCCGCCAATCACGAATATACTTGCTACTTTGAGATCATGAGCGATCGCATGGAGGTAATTGTTTTTTTGGCGGTATCCGATTTTTGACATTTTTAACATTTGTTGTTTTTAAGGATGCGAGTCGTCAGTCCAACGATCCAACCAGATTTAGTTGCTTCCTACGACAAGCTCTTGATACTGTGATGGTATTTTATGGATCTTATGTCACCAACAGAGACAAATTGAGGTATTGTAAAGTTAAAGTAAAGCTGCTGTTTAAATTATCCAAATTACTTGACACCCAATAATAGAAACCAAGCATTATAAAATATGTTGTGTCGTATATGCCACATCCATTATATAAGAGTAAGGCACTTGAACTATTATGTATTACAAAATACTACAAAACAAAATTCAATGAGTTGAAGAAAAACACAATGCAATGAATAATATAATGCTCCCTCACTAATTGTAATCATCGGCAACGTAATTAAACCTTTTTGAAATGTCTTAATAACTCATAACACTTTCTCCAAAACCAAAGACAAATATGAACACAAACAAACACGCAAAAATTCATTTCGCCATATAGAGAGTCAAGTATAAGAGACAATAACATAACCTACTCATATATGCCCATATATTTTATATGGCAAAACAAGTGAAAGCACATTGAGATCAAAGCCACCAATAGTTGCGATCGTTGAACTATTTTCTCATGATCAAAGAAAGTGATCCATATCGAGTATATTATCGCGTTGGTGTGAAAACAAAATTACATCTTGTTGAAGATTCAATTACAAAAAAAATCGTTAAATGACACAAAAAAAATCGTAAGACTCGATCGTTGTTGATCTTTTCCATTTTTCGTTTACTTACCTACATACGTTTTCGTGATCAAGAAATGTTTCTTGGAGTTTATAATTTTTTTGTTTTACTTTCATTGATCGTTGAAATTTTGTGTTTGTTAGACGCGCGACAAAATAATTTATTTAGTTGTTTAATTAAATAAATAATTTAATTAATAATTGTGATCGTATTATAAATGTGTTAACAGTGTTTTTTTTGCAAATAGTGACAATGCGGACTGTGCTCAAGTTTTCGTTAACTGATCTTATTTTTATCGTAATTTTATACAGTGATCGGTGTTGTGGCATAAAAAATATTAATTTGGATACAAATAATTTAGTCGATGCAACAAGGTAATTTAAACTGATTGTTTCGGATAGTAAGGAAGTAAGATAGTGATATGTGAAATTTATTGTACAGGATATACAAGTTAAGTGAGTTTGTATAAGTGATAGTTGTATACAAAATAGTGGCCATACGCTTCAGGCGTTTACTCAATGCAGTACGTAATTAAGATCACATTAAATAGTTTTCTTTTCGTTTCGACATTATTTTGTTACACACTGTCCATTGAGAAAATCGAATACCTTAAGTAGGTTATGTATCATTAAGAAATAATTGTTCGATCGAATAAAAACATTATGTGTACGCCGGCGATATGTAAAAAATACTTTTTGGAAATACGTACAAGCAAGTATCTTTAGAAGTTTTTCTCGAGCATGGATTGAGTAGAAAGTCGAATTGATCGTGAACAGTCTAATATATCCATCATCCTATATACAATAGAATAATGATCTTAGGTCAATTATGCCAATTTTGGTTACAAGCATTTTGTGTTGTTTGGGTGTAGGCGCGATATGAATTCGTTTTTGTACGGGGAAAGTAGTTATTTGAAAATAGTGATGTTATTGTTTAAATTACACAATCCGTCGAATAGGTCCGGTTGAATAAACTATATGTAGAGTGTGTATATTGTAATTGCTTTTCGTAATGAGCTAATCGAGTTGGGGACTTATTTGAAGTTTTATCTTAATTATGCCTAATTAGAAATACATTTACACGAATGACGATCTAATGTTTAGTTTGTTGATCGAGTAAAAGTTAATTTGTTGGTGTGTGATTAAATATTTAAATTTAGTCTGTTCGTTATATTTAATGGAAATCACGAAATGTCAACATTTCATTGTATTCGTGGCCCTATACATTTAACTTTATGGGCAAATCAATTTACCTAGAACACGTTTATCGTCATATCAGTGCTATCTTGATGTAAGTCCTAATTTCTACTTAGCGGGAAAACTGATTTTAAACTAAAATTTTGTTTTCACTGTACATATAATATATCACTGAAATACATATGCATTTTTATAAATAATATTCTACAGCATCGATTTACATTAAAATTTCCCTTAACTTGCTTTTCTTTAATTTGTAAAATTGGAAAATGTATGTTTATTTCAGAGCATTTATAGTGTATCTCCAGGAAATCCTTGAATTGGTGGAGATACACTAAAATGCTGTGACTTACACTTTTGAACTTATTTTCTGGAGATAGAATAAAATGTGCAATTAAGTTAGAGATAATCATATCATTCATTTCAAAAGACAGATAAGTTTCCTCAAAAGTATAGGTAAAATGAAATAAAACTTTAATTATGTGTGAAAAATATAATATTTTGAAATATAATATGTTGGTAGTTCCACCGTGGAATTCGGCATATTGATTTTTTCCCTGGTTTTTGCCAACAACAAATTTGTATATGAGAATTCGCTTGTAAATTCTCTCCGATAACCCAACTGTGTCAATTTTTTTGAATCAAAAAATAAATGTTTTATTGTTTTAAATGGTGGACAGTTCATGGATACGGAGGCCGCCTTATAATTGAGAAAATCGGTGGGTTTGTTATTTTGTTGTTGTTATAATATTTTTCTTTTTATTTAAAATGTTCCTTATAGTGGAATTAATTGCGTAAATTTTTTATTTATTAATTATTATTTCGGCAACGATCTTGCCATCATCAGTATATATTATTCAGTATATGAGTGAATAATATATGCTGATGATGGCAAGATCGTTGCCGAAATAATAAATAATAAATAAAAAAATTTCGCAATTAATTCCACTATAAGGAACATTTTATATTAAGTGATATAGGTCACATACAAGGAAATTTAAAATGAATTTCCATAATATATTATAGATTTTAACTGCCTTACAAGGGTTGCCTTTTCTATTTCGGAATTTGGCAACCCTGGTGTTGCAATCTGTCAACTGACAGCTCTATCGTAAAGTTAGAAGATTTTGAGGTTATACTTACTCAGAACGTTTTGACATACGAGCGCTTTTTATGTTGTTTTCAAACATTTCTTTCGACCAATCGACACGAGCCTTTTTTTGAGCTAAATTGTTTGTTTGATTGTTTTAAATTGTGTGTATCCAACGCGAACAAATTTTTTTGACATTTAAATGTTCATGCAATATTGAGTGTATGCTGGTCTCACTAATGGCTAAGGTTGTCTCTATCTCACGATAGGTCACGTGACGATCTTGCAATATCAGTTCGCGCACAGCATCAATGTTTTTCGGAACAACAACAGATTTTGGACGACCTTCATGAAATTTGTCTTGGAGTGAACCACAATTGAACTCACCATACCATCGATAAACACTGGTCCTTGATGGAGCTTCATCGCCAAAAGTTGAATTAAGTTCATTCATGCACTGCTGCTGAGTTAATCGACGTCGAAGTTATAAAAAATAATCGCACGAAAATGTTCACGATTTAATTCCATTCTGGGGGGCAGATGAATCTTTTAATTTACTGTAAACAACACAAATAGCGCTCGTATATCAAAACGTTCTGATTACGTATAACCTCAAAAACTATTAGCTTTACGATAGAGCTGTCAGTTGACAGATTGCAACACTAGGGTTGCCAAATCCCGAAATATAAAAGGCAACCTATGTAATAACGAAACTGGACTGTATATTTCTAAATTTTTTAAGTTTCACTCAATACAACTATGGACTGCATCAATTTCCAGAATTTGAGAGTGTCGCGATTCCGAAAATTTGCACTAACTGTGTATTTTTTTCTAACAATTTGGGCAATGCTAATGTGGTGATGCGATTTTTGTTTTGCGGAATGCAGAAGTACGACCACAAAATTAATTTGGTAACCGTAAGATTGTCTGTTAATGCCCTCTTGATGATCTTTAATAGCGCTGATGCTATGTCGTTTCCAGTTCTTCCGCTTAAAGCTTTATTCCATATCGCGCAGTATTTCACCTTATTTTTACTACAGTGATCAGTCAGATTAAACAAGTTGAATTTATTTATATGTTTAGTCACTTAGGTAAAATCGTGAATTCTCATTGGTCAATATGTGGAGATAAACTAACACGATTATAAATTTGGGAAAAGCAGACTTTGCCGAGTAATGATCAATACATAATTTAGTCACCTGATCAAAATCGTGATCGTTTGATTGGACAATGTGGAGGTAAACTAAAACAAACTTTAATTTGTTTTTCTTTAAATTACGAGTTACACCAAAATGTAAAATTATTTTATAGGAGACTGAACAAACTGGCCTATATTACATACATTGTATCGATTCATAGTATTTTGTTCAACTGCGTACATCAAACATTTTTTTGGCAGATACACCAAAACGTTTTTGTTTTTTTGGTCGATACACTAAAATCTCTACTGAATATCTCGTTAACTAAAGGACATACACCAATTTTGAATACATATTCGGAAAGAGCAGATTTTGTTTAGTAATAATCAATATTTAACTCAAAATCGTTATTTTTGGTGATAAAACAAGATAGCACTGACATGACGTTATGTGTAAAAAAGTTAAGCCCTACGATAGCCACAATACCTTGGCTAATGAATTTCGTTTGAGAAATTATTTTCCGTGATGTAAAATTTATTGTTAAATTTTGACAGTACTGCAATACAGTAGCCCCAATTAATGCCACTTAGTGGCATATCAAATTGGGGCGAAATAATGACCTGATCATTTAAATATAAGCCAATCGATCTATAAGCCTTGGCACATACATTATCGTTCAAAATTTCCATTACTATAGACGTAACGAGATTTTTTTCTAAGCATCCGGCAACGCTCTAGTCCGTTTTGGCCCAAAAACAAATAACCTCAGTTATTTATTTTTCTTTTGTATTGTACCTGAAATATTTTGATCGTGTAAAGGTTTAGATTACAATTATATGATTAAAATGAATAGTCTCAGACTAAGCGATCAACTTTTCACTTCATATTGATAAACAGATGACGCTGGAATGTAACAAACGAGATGTTGAAGAAAAAGATCTGAACAAATCAAAACCATTGGGATTCGCAAAACATATCAGTAGAAATTCAGTATTTTAACGGATAAATGAAACGGTTAGTGACAGAACTTACAGCTGCAATTGACATGTTGGGTAAATATTGGTAGTTAAGGAATAAGAGGAAATGGATTTGATTTTGCAAAAAAGTCTTTTTAGTACCCCAGAAGATTTGAAAATATTTTTGAAATTTTATAAAGATACTTCGAATCCTTTGAAATAATCAGGAGTTGAAAATTGTAATCAGTTAAAGAGGTTTCAATCTTTATCAATAAAGTACACTTACCAAGTTGCCACACGACCAGATCAAATTGGCGTAGAACTTCCGAATGACTTATGTGTCAATGAAACCCAACCGACAAGAAATTAAAAAGGATAACGTCCTGTAAGGACAGGCATACAAGAAAATATTATACGCCTCAGTACATTTACCATCAGCTCTTAGTAGTCAAAATCCAGTATATTAAAGATACTTTTAACGTGTCACCGACTTTAATCGATTACGAGACCTTCCTTCACAGAGTATCCTGGATTTCAGCAAAAGGGAAAAAACTCCCAAGCCTCGATCTTCAAGATCCAAACTAAGGCTTTTAACGGCTATTATCAAACCACTTCCAATTTTGAAGTAATTTCTATTAACCCTTTGATAGGGACTAGTATATGTCTTAAAAAAATTTGGGTGTATAAATTTTGCAACTTTGACCATATTAAACCGCCTAGAATGAAACGAATGAAAATTTCTAACAATATTTGTTAATACAAATTTACTCGAGTAAACCTTTTCGTCGTTATGAAGGTTTTTAATTTATAATAATTCTCACTAGCCATAATTTTGGCAATGAAATATCGAAAGTTAAGATTGAGGTATTTCATGTATATTTCGGAACCTCTTGGACATCTATAAGTTGACCAAACCGATAAACAAAAAAAATTTGATCACCTCGTTCAGAACCTCGACATTAATAGAATTGACCCGATGAATTAAATCGACCAAAGCAATAACAAAAAATTTGAATCGCATCGTTCGTCACTCCATCACTCGCATCGTTCGTCACTTCCAGCTTGTTAATCTTCTCATTAGCCATAATTTTGGCTTCAAAATATTGAAAGCTTATAAATTGAAATAGTTTTCAATAAATTGAATGAAAAGAGTCTACCATCCATAATATTTGAACCAGTTCGTTAGACAATACCCAGTTTCTTCTAATGTCCAGCATTACATTTGTTTGATAAAAAAAAGCTTTTGCGAAATCTCTTAGAACCCTAAAATATTTAAATGATTTTTGAATTTTTTAGAAAGGTTTGCTTCCAATTCTTTGAAGCTATCAGAAGTCGCAAATTGACACGACCAAATCAATTGAGCGTAGAACCCTCCAAGAAAATCATAAATCCAAGATTATCTTAGATTTCAGCAATTAAGAAAATATCACAGCAAACGCGTTGGGCTTGAACGGCAAACTGTAAAATAAAGTAATTATTAGTCCTTTAATAGGGACTTAAAATTGATATCTAACAATATCATCACTTGCCATAAAATAACAATCGATCGAAGTATTTCATGTAAATATTGAAACCTCTTGATCATTTCTAGGATTGGCCCGATATTTTAAATTTTACAACATTGATTAACACAAAAATTCAATCACATCGTTCGTCACAACAGAGGTTGTTAATTTATTATATTTATCACTAACCATAATTATGGCCACAAGATATCTAAAGCATATTATAGATCGAGATATTTCATCTATATATGTCAGAAACTCTTGAAAATGAATTGGATTGGCCTGATGAATGAATTTGATCATAACGATCAACAAGACAAATTGGATCAAATCGTTCATCACTTAAAAGCTTGTTAATACATAATAGTTGTCACTAGCCAGAAAATATCAAAAGCTTATAAATCTCGGTATTTCATGTATATATGAGAACCTCTTGGACATTTATAGGATTGACCCGATGAATTAAATTGAACAAACCGATCAACGACATAATTAGATCAAATCGTTCCTACTGCAGAGCTTCTTAATTTTAAATGCTCCTCACTAGCCATAATTTTGGCCAAAAGTTTTCAAAAGCTTATAGATCGTGGTATTTCATGTATGTGTCGGAACCGCTTGGACTTCTCTAACAATACAAATTTAATTGCCTCGTTCATCACTACAGAGCTTTTTAATCTTCCCACTTGTCATAATTTTGGCCACAAGATATCGAAAGCTTATAAATCGAGATATTTCATGTATATATGTCAAAACCTCTTGAACATGTATTGGATTATCCCGATTAATTAATTCAACCAAACCGATCCAAAAAAAATTGAATCACATCGTTCGTCACTTAAAAGGTTAAACTTAATGGTTTTCACTAGCCAGAAAATATCAAAAGTTTATAAATCTCGGTATTTCATGTATATATATGAGAACCTCTTGGACATTTATACGACTGACCCGATGAATTAAATTTAACAAACCGTTCAACAAAATAATAAATCACTTTGTTGACCACAAGAGAGCATGCTTATTATAGTATCCATAATCTAGCCATAAAATATCGAATGCTTATAGTTCGACGTATTTCATGTATGTATATGTCAGAATCTCTTGGACATCTATAGGATTGACCCGATGAATTATATCGAACAAAATGATCAACAACATAATTAGATCACATCATTTGTACGGCAGAGCTTTAATTAATAGCCATATATTTTTAATACTCACTAGCCACAAAGCTTCTTCGAATTTCATGAACATGTAAGAATCTCTTGGATAACTATATAGGATAGTTGTAATAGTCCGTTGAATTAAATGGAACAACCCAAAACCAAAACAAATTTAATTGCCTCGTTCATCACTACAGAGCTTTTTAATCTTCGCACTAGCCATAATTTTGATCAAAACATATCGCAAGCTTATAGATCGAGGTATTTCATGTATATGTCAGAACCTCTTGAATATCTATCGGATTGGATCGATGAATTAATTCGACCAAACTGATCAACAAAAAAAATGGATCACAACGTTCGTCACCAGAGCTTGTTAATCGTCTCATTAGCCATAATTTTAGCCACTAGATATCGAAAGCTTATCCCTTAAATGCCCGAAATTTTGTTCCGTGTATTTTCTGATGCTAATTAAGGATCCAGTGTTTTTTAATAGAGTCTTTACCGATTTCCAGAAAATATGAAAAAATTGGAAGTCCGTTTAAACAAACAGTACGCACTTTTTGACTAATTAGTGGTAAGATAAATTTTAAAAATTGGTTACTTTTACTTGCTAAAAATAATTCTATTTACAGAAATTAACTTGAGCGTTATTTGGCGGTGTAGCCCAATCTAACATCACATTTAGTGCACATATTAGTGGTCTTACCTTCTTTACACAAAGCACATCTTCCTTGGGTTGTATAGGCTGGCCAATGTTAGAATCTGTTCATTCTTATATCTTTACCATGAATTGGAGTTGCATTCGGCCTTTTTACGCGTTGTTGGAACTCTTTTTCTAATCCCGAAGGTCGTCCACGCTTCTTCGAATCTTTAGAAACATTCACTAATGGTTCTGCGATTTTTACTCTTAATTCACTTTGACGAAGAGGAGTAAAGTCTGGACAATTGTGATTCACTTGTTTAGAAAGGAGCCATGCATTTATCATCGTAATGTCCAACAAGTGAAAAATGAGTCTTTTTGTCCATTTTCGACTTTTTAGTGGAATTTTATGTCCATTAGATAAACTCCACCCATATGAGCATTATACTCCTTTATAACATGAGGACAAGGTACCATTGCCCAAGACTTTTTTTTCCTATTGAAACGTCGAACAGTTGCAACATTAACACTGATGTCAATACCGTGAATTGAAGCAACAAATTCTCCGTCGAATAGTTTCCACTGACAATATTCCAAGTGTTCTAAGATAAGCCACTAATGGTGTAAAAATTATCAAAAACTACTTTAAGATTTTTGAATTTCGGTATATTACGTGTTAGACGAACCACCACGTTTGAAGTAGCACCTAGATCAGGTTCACCTACGAGCACCTTCGTCATATCACACTCACAGCCCACATAAACTTTCAATTTATATGCAAATCCGTATGTATCACCTAACACCCCACTTTTTTGGTTTATTAGGCAAGTACATTCATCAATACTTAGTCTAATTTTGGAACTTTTTCAAAATTTGCATTGAGATGATCGATGATCGGACGTACATTATATAAATGATCTCTTTCTTTATTTTCTTTGTCAGGACGCTTAGTTTTGTCATTGAAATGAATGTACCGCCTTATCTTTTCCAAACGATTGATAGACATAATGTCTTTGTATCCATGAGGTCCCCAATAATCTCGTACACTAAGTAGTCTTACGACCGACATTATATATAAAATCGAGCAAATCTTGCCTCGCAAACGTAAAATCAGATTCAATTTCTTTTGACCAGAAGAACATGAAGCATTTATATGGTGTAGAAAGTTCAGTAATTGAAGGTGGTAAACTAATAAATTGCGTTTTCACAAAGAGGTTTTTCGAAAGCAGAATATTTTCTATCCACAACCACATTAGTAAGCATGGATGAAAACTCATCGTGTGTCTCTAATTGCTCGTTATTTGCATTTATCGGGGCAGACCATGTTCAGTTAGTTGAGGTTGATGGTTCATGTGTTGGGTTATTGTTTTTTCAATTAAATTCACAGGTGAATTTGAATGGGGTTGAATATTCGAATCAGTTCATTTCGATATTTTTGTGCCGATTTGCCTCATACCAATCGTTTTTGATCTGATGGTCATACCTCTTACCCAAATCGATTACAAACTGTATTGGTTTATCTGCGTGACTTTTACCTTTTATACAATTCTGGTTTGATGCCAACCTACATTACTAACATAGAAACTCCAGGGGTCTTCATTCTGAATTGGCTAAACTTTATAAATATACGTACTCGTATATAAGGTAAATCAACTTAATTTTAAGATCATATTTCCTGTTTACAAATTCAACCAAGCTTTAAGAAATTTTGCAGATTTGTTCCGCCAAATTAAATTCATACTATTTTAGTGTCAATATCACTTAAACAGTTTTACCATAATAATCTTGAACTTAATATATTTAGACTTGTAAGAAACCCAAGGGTGTTGCATTATAACCGAAATAAGTGGAACCCGATTAAGACGGTTTCACTTTCTTTCATCGAGTTCACTTTCTTTCATTGATCTGTACACAATTATTCAAATATCTCTATTACTGTACAGTAACGAATCAATTAACTAACAAGTATAGGTCAAGATTTCAAATACAAAATTAATTTTAATTAGATCGTGCTGTAAACTAATCATGATGGTATAATTTTGTACATTTAAGATTTATCGAAAACAAATATCAAATTATTTTTATAACAAGGGCATCAATTATTTTCAAATTAATCTAATTTATAATGATATGTCTATCTGTTGTGAGATTGCCCAACTCTTAACTATTGTATGTATCAAATCCCACAAACAGCAATCTGTATTATAAAATCACACGTAACGCTGGGCAATTACATTTGACACATATTCCACGAGCATAAATACTCATTTTGGGCGGTTCATTCACGGTCAAAATTATCAAAACATAATTTCAGCATGCGCCCATTCATATTTAAATCAGTCCAATCAATAAAAGTGTCTACATATCGGTACATTGTTATGAGAAAAATTTCTTTTTGTCACCTTGAAGCTTTCCCAACATAATCATATTATGTATCGTGATGTAACATAATTTAATATAATTAACTTAATGTTTTGATTTTCTTTTGTTTCGTTTTATGTTTATAGTCGGCAGTTATCATCTTATCCACAACCGATTAGTTTTTTTCCACGTGATGATGATGACAATGAAGGTGGCAGTAATAAATACAATTATGATTCACAACAGTCGTATTCGGCACAATACTCACAGGACGCACCATCGGTGGTCGAGTATAGCTACAATCGCCAGCCACAATATGAGAGCACACCTGAGCAAGATAATTTCAGATTTTCGAATAGACAGCGACAAGAAAGTTACTACATGAATCAAAACGAGGTAATACCGCAACGACAAGAGAGCTATTATACCAGCCAAAATGAAGTGATTCCGTTACCAGGAAACAGTAGGCCGTCATACTACTATCGCCCACAGGGACAAAGTGGCGTGAATAGTAATTACTATAAAAAATATCGTCTTATACCACCCATCTATAATAACTATTACAATGCGATCCAGCCAAACTATCCCCAACAGAATTACTACCAACCGCCAATTCAAAATAATGAAAATTATGCTGGTCAGTATGATAATTATTACAATGGTGGAGCAAATCAGCCACCAAATCTACAAAATCAATATTATGGTGGTCCATTTGGCAGTGGTGCGGGTAATGGTCCACAAAATCCAAACGGTTTTAATGGTGGTCCATTTGGTGCTGGAAATCAATTAGCCAAGGCAATTGAAGATATTTCAAGTAACGATGATTATCAATGTGTCCCTAAACTATTATGCCAGATGGTTGGTAATCCAAGGCGTCCCAATAATAATATTCCAAGTTTTTTGACTGGGCCAGCACTAACGACGTGAGTAGTTAAACAATGAAAACAGAAAGCACATACTTTATATAACTTTTCTATTTACAGTTTGATAGCTGCACTGCCATCCAATTCACCATTTTTGAATTTCGGTCGTGCAGCGCTACTTGGAATAAGTGGTGGTGAACGAAGTTGTGAAAGTGCATATCCAAAGTGTCCTCGAAACGAGGACGATCTACTGTTTTACCTCAACAATCATCGTGGTGGATTTTTCCGATTCTTCAATGGTGGTGCTGCATTCGGCGACGATACTGGTTCCATTTATCACAACTATCAAGATCAAAATTACAATCCAAACTATCAAAACCAAAACACTCAATCACAAGGTTTACAATCAGCATTTACGAATTTGGCCACGCTGCAAAATTTGGCCAGTGCTTTCAATCAAAACGGTGGCATAAATTTAAGTAATTTGGGAGCTAATACGGGGCTTTTATCATCTCTTGCGGCGCTAGCTGGATACCAGAATAAAAACAACGCTGATGGTGTAAAAAGTCCGCAATCGTCGGGAAATGGTGTCGGCGATTTTGTTACCAATCTACTTACAGGACTTGTTGGTAATCGGTTCGCATCACGAAAAATATCTAAACGTAGTATTGATGTACAGAAATATGATGACGACGTAGATGGTGAGAAAAAAATAAAACGTGGAATCAGCCGAAAACGTAATCTCGATTTGGAGCTGATCAATCCGTACGAAAGTTTCGAGTCGAAAAAGATTAAACTACCCGACACCGAGTCGAGAGTGATAAACAAATTACTGAACTCAAATCAAAATTCGAACGAAATTAAACCCGACCTAAAACCGGAGGCACAACGGCGAATACTAAATATTAATGATCCCCAAATACCAGTCGTCTTCGAAACGTCGAATAAAATCGAACCACAAACCGATTTTTTCCCAAAAGATCAACAGTTCATTTTCCAGTTTGTCGAAACGAATCGGGTACCAAAAAAATTCTTCCCCAACAATTTACCATTTCATCTACCAATTACGACAACATCGCACGACGCTAATGCAGTTTCATACCAGAGTATACTCAGATTCCCGACCGATAATTCGGTGACCGAAGACGATAGGGCGATAAAAGGATTTAAATTTTTAGACGAACACTTGCAGTTGATTCCACGACCGTTAGACTATTACGATACATCAAAAATGATTTTTCCCGATCGTACGGGTACCGGAAATCTTCGATTTGACAACGATGCGTTTCATTCGACACGATTCGGGAAGATACTTAATCGTCAACCCGCAACCCAGACACCGACACCAATATACACAAACCAAAATAATTATCAGTATTATTCTCAATATACGTATCCATCGTCATCGTCGTCATCACCGACGAGACCAAACTATTATTCGTACACAACACCGATTCGAGATCAAACACCATCGTCGAATACCGACAACAATGTGTACGTTACAAATGGCCAAGGAGTAGTTGAGTATTACATAAACGAACGTGGTGAAAAAATTTATACATGACCTAATCCTATATATAGCCGAGCTTTAAGTTAAAGAGCAATGCAACATGCCCATATTGTACAACACTTTCATTTCTGGTCTTATATGATAAACGATTTGTTATCACTTCCCGAGTTTAGTAAATCGATTATGATACAAAAATTAAATAAAGGAAATGATTTATAATGAGCAACCAAAATTAATTATTAATCAATTAATTTATTATAACGAAGATCGTTTTCTTTAATGTTGAAAGAAACAAATTGTTTCTTTAAGATTATTATTTATTGTTTTATAATATTGTTAATAAATAAAGTTTTATTTTTTTAAGATAATTTGATAATATTTATTCTGGTGGAGAGGAAACACAAAATCTTATTGCTGTGCTTCGATAAGTTTTCATCGGCATCTTAAATTAATTGTTTACTTTCTATATCGATCGATCTAACAATTTTTTGTAACAGTCGCGTAATCTCTAATTAAGGTTGGGTGTCTACAGTCTACACTCAACGTTAACATCATTAAAGGCTTTGTCATGTTCAGTGAAAGTAATATCCAAGTTAAACATTATGTGATCTATTTGATACGATAATTGTAGGTATTTCAAGACAAAGGTATACTGAAGACAATTAAAATTGAAACTTTAATTAAAGGCTTAATTAGAGTTAGTAATTATATTTAAGTAATATAGCGCCCACTGACGTTGGTTAACCCCAAGTTCAACTTTCATTTCACAATAATTGGGGTAAATTGATATCGACTATACTGAAACGGTTGCCCATTACTATATTTCAAATAGGTGGCCTCGATCAGTCTTGATCATCAGATCAGGGCACAATGGAATTGGAGTCTTGCTGTTGTACTGCGAAATATATCGTTAAGTGAAGTGAACCAGATGTTTTCAGAGTATTAATGATCTAGAGCAATAATCTCAATTCGATTGATCTGTGTATAGAGTGGTTACGAGATTACACCATAATTTAAGATCACGATCATATCGTTAAAGTAATTGATATAAAGGAATTATCACAGGCCATGTCTAGATTAAAAAGTTCGCCCGCACTCGGAGTTGCTTGTCTAAATTTATAGAGCTCTTAGTAGCAGAATCTTTGGGAAACTTACACCTATCGGTTAACGATACGGAATGGTAAGAGGCCGAGATATCGGGTTGGAACTCGAAGTGTTACCAATTATAAAAGCTGTAAATTTGTAAACTTTAAGTTTTTATTTTAAAACCAATATCAAAATATACAACAAACCAAGGATACAAACCATTATCGCATTTTTTCCAATAAGAAAATCTGTTAATATTTAATTACCAGAAAAAAATCTAAATAAGATATAAATCAGCAGCATAATATTTTGTCATATAATCGTACCTAGGTCAAGCTACTTTAGCACGAGGTGATTTAAGGTAGACAGTACACTAGCCGACCTCATGTTATAGTCAGGCCTGGCTCAACATCTCTAAGATTGGCCGATAATGGCCATTCAATTCCGAGTCAAATTTATGTCAATATACTCTATAAGAAAAAAATCTTAAAAAAAATACCTTGGTCAAACGACTTTAGTACGAGATGGTTTTATGTAGATAATACACTAGCCAACCTCATGTTATAGTCAGACCTGGATCAACATCTCTAGGATTGGCCGATAACAGCCATCGAATTCCGAGTAAAATTTATGTCAATACCCAAGTAACAATTTGTGTCCAAAATTTGTGACCAGTTTTTGTTGGCTAATTAGCATTGCTATTAATGCTAAAATGTCAAGATAACGTCAAAATGACTGACAAAAACGTGTCACGCTGATCAAAGTGGGGAATGATTTTAACTTTCTCAAATGCTAAATTTTTAGGCTATAATGCTGTGAGCTTATCTAAAATACTATAAATTATAATTAGTCATTTACATAGCTAAATAGTTTTTGTAGCTTATTTGAAATATTCATGACAAAATAGCATTTATGGTAAACTAGTCATTTGAAAGGCAAAAGTATTATTTGGCATAATAGCATTTCGTGTAGTCATTTCGTCAAACAAGCATTTAAGTATTGTACATAGTTAAGACTCTAAAATGACCATATTTTAGAGTCTTAACTATGTGGTTATAAAAAAATTAAATTGTTTGCAAAAATTACAAAGCAACATTTGTGTAAAATATTATTACTTTAGTATTTTTATTCATATTTTTTTTTATTGACATTTTATTATTTTTAACAATATTATTTTTAAACGGAAAGAAATTAAAATGGTAGTATCTTCTAATAAATATGCTCATATGTTGACCTAAAATTAGTTGGGAAGAAAGTTTGACCAGGTAGTTTTTAAAAGTAGGTTTAAAAAGTATATTGCCCCGTAGAAATACGTCTTATTTATTGTATCCAGATAATTTATTGTTTGAAGAAATTCCAAAATATTGAATAATTGGGAGTAGTTTGTGAATACAATCGATAGGAAATTGAAAAATTAGAGTGAAAATGAATAAACGACAGAGAAAAACAAAGAAAACTAGAAAATATGTTATGCAAAAATCTGAAAAGATGGCAGTTCTGGCATATTAACAGAAAAAGATGGCACCCATTTCATAATAGCATTAGCAGAAGCAAGAATGTTAATATGTTATAATAATCACGTAGATTGCTAAATATTCATTCTGCAGCTAATTATTTATTCTGGGGACAAAAATGCAACGAAAAAGTGGTATTTTGTCACCAAAGGTTTACCAATAGCTTTTGTAGCAAATTATTCGTCGGAAATGCAAAATGGGTTTTCCCTATGACTTAATAGCTATTAACACCACAAAACTGTCATTAAACAAATAATTTTTCAAGATGCGCATGGCATATTAGCTGTAGAAGAGGCAGAAATATCAATATGGCAAAATGGTCACGTAGAATGCGAACTAGTCATTCTACAGTTAATTAGCTATTCTGATGGCAAAAATACTTTAAATGATTCTCACAACAACATAACACAAATTAATAGTATTAAAAAACTTTTTCTCGCCTTTTTTGATATGAATTATTTTTTAAATTATTATTTTCTAAATTTTTTTATTAATCTTAAATAAAAGTGTATGCATTCCCACTATATAATCCAAATGGTTTTAACGGTGCTATATAGATTATGATAGTAATAAGTATTTTCTACATTTCCTAAAAGATATATATAATTGATCTCTGCCATTCGGCAGGCCACTGGGGCTAATGGCCTCGCACCACTGCGCAGTAAATTTTTAATTTAGAATAATTTACTTTCAAAATCGTATGCACTTAAACGGATGTGAAGTATGTCACAGATCCCAGATTTCTTGAATGTGTAGGTATCACACTGTTAAATACAATTCCCATTGGAAAATAAGTACTTTCCTATAAGAATTTTTAGTACAAATTAAAACACTTGAGTGTTATTTTTTCGACTTATGTATTTTAATATAAGTAATTAGGAACCATACGCCGAAGTCACACAAAAAAGAGATAGTTTAAGGTAGAAAATATATTGGTCTATATTATGTAATAGTCAGAAAAAGATTACCAAACCTAAAATTAACCAATAATGGCCATCCAATTTCGAGTAAAATTTATTTCAATATACTCTACAATAAAAAATTCTTAAAAAAATACCTTGGTCAAGCGGCTTTGGCACGAGTGGGTAAGGTAAACAATACAATAGACAACCTCATGTTATAGTCAAACCTGGATCAACATCTCTAGGATTGGCCGATAATGACCACTTATTTTGATTTGTTTAATAAATCAAAATTTTTAATGATCGTTTTCCAATCGAATAACAAATGGTCGATTGGGACGCATAAAATTGGATGATATGAGTGTGAACTTGTTAAGTGTGTCTCTGTTTTACATTTCTTATAATGAAGTTTTGCCGAAATCACCGGTTGCATTTTATAAAGTGCTCATTTATTGCTCAATTCATTTCAAATTAGTTAATTACTTATCACTGATATATATATATATATATATATATATATATATATATATATATATATATATATATATATATATATATATATATATCAATTTCAACAGAGTTGCCTAACCAACCACTAGTACCGGCAATTGAGCCGCTAGTAGTTCGGTTCTTGTCTTTGTTATATTCACTATGGCTTATTTAGCAAAGATAAGAACCGACTAATCTTTGTAATTATCGATAGACAGCGGTTTGAATGAAATCAACTGGATACTCGTATGAATTTCATTTTGAATAATACGAAAAAAACCGAAAGATGATCCAATCAAAGAAACAATTTACAGTGTGATCTCAAATTATTTACATTCATACTGTTGCTATGTGCGCATCATTTATTCATTTTAAATTGTTACTCAAAATCAGCATAATAGCAGAGCCATCTTGATTTGAGACGGTAATGTTGTGGTTTGTGTTTTTGATATAATTAGTACTAATTCCTATATGATTCCAACCTAAATGTACTCAAGAAAAAGTTTACACTATTTTTTCTTTTGTAGATGTATCCGCTCCTTCTAATATATTGACCAACTAAATTTTTGGATTATTACTACGATTATGTTAAATTGCTCACATTTTAACAGAATTAATTTTAACAATATCAGCAAGCTCTTATCAGCCAATGGGGGTTCGTTTCACGACTAAAACTAGAAAGACATTATCTTTCTTTCTGTAGTGCAAAATAAAAATTAAAAATAGGTGCAACTTGTTAAAAATGGAAAAAATAAGTTCAAACAGTGTATAAGTGAAGTGTTAACATAAATGGATGTTAAAAATTAATTAAAACGGAGTGATAATCACAAAATAGTGGGAAATAGAAATAATTTTTTCTATCTACAAAAAAAAAAAATTTTGTGTGATACGCAACACAATGAAAAAAATACGCCGCAAATTGGAAAACAAAAACAAACATGAATCGTATTCCAATTGGATAAGTCGGCTTGCAGCGGAATAGTCTTTTTTTCTTTTAGGTTAAATTGCAAAAACAAATAGGAACGATCACAAAAATATGACAAAAAATAATTGACATGGGATGAAAGGAAAACTATGATCGCCACTTTCAACGATAAGTATCGATTTATTGTGAGTGCAAGTGATAATTCATGCAAATGAAGTCGATGAATAAATGTATGAGTAGATAGAGATAAAGAATTTTTGTACTGTATAAAGATATTCCATATTTATTTATTTATTTTAGTGCAACAAACATTTTCATTTTAGCTTTAGCTATTATACAATAGATGGTTTCTATTTTGGGGTATAGCTGATGTTCATTCAATTTAAATTATTAGATAACGTGGAGAGTAGAATATATGTATATGTATATAT
>OZ010737.1:154878094-155248094 GCA_963932295.1 Tipula lateralis | reverse complement strand
GATATCTGTGTGATTGGATTAAATGCCAACGAAGTGAAAGAGATACTTGATCCACTAGAATGTTCAGCTTCCATTGGTGTTTAAATCAACGATTCTAAGACCAAATATCTGATCTCTGGTTTTCCAACCAAAACTCAATTGATTACAGTAATGGTTACCACCGTTTAAAGGAGTGATGAGATTATTAACGTTACAATTGATGGCACATACCGAGTTTTCTTCAATCACGAGATAAGGATTTTAATCGAAATTCCTGATATTGTGCATGAAATCAAAGGACTAGATCGGTCACATTCTGCGTGCCGATCCAAACCGAATCACACAGCGATCGGTAAAGGTAGAGCTACCTTTCGGTATAGGCAAAAAGGTCGCTGTTGGTGATCAAGTTGGATCTTTAATTGTTAACAACACTATTAAAGAGCTGGCTCGTGATCGAAACTTATTTAGTCAGATTATTAACACGGTACGGGCCAAAAATAGCCTGTAAAAACTGTTAAAAACCTTTTAAGCTTTTCCGATAGTGTGAAAGTTATGCTCATGGAATGGTAAGAAGCTTAGATATATTGTTGGTCGATGTACTTCATTTACACGGATAATTACATCGAACCGGTCCGGAAAGGCTTCACATGCCGTACAAATTGTTTTGCCATTTTTGTGAAAAAATATAAGCCTTAAGGGTACTTTTTTTGTAAAAAAAACCTTTGGTTCACGGACTTTATGGTTTGGTACCGACTCTTGTTGAAACGTCCAATCGTTTTAACCGAATTGTCTATGATTTGATCTTCCTTTACGCCAACAATGAAAACAAGTAGTGAGCACCCCACCTCGGCCTAACTCATTACTGTTAAAGGTGTTTGATTTGGCAATAATGAGCCTTGTTAGAATATATACCAAATGTACAAGCTGACCGCCCAGCTGCAGCAGTTGAAGCGGGAGGTACCGGGTTCAAAACCCGATAGGGGCAGGATGTGAAAGGGATTTTTCACCACACGATTACGATCGGTGGTGAAATGAACACATCTATGACCCCCTGTTGGAGTGCAGAATTCATGGGCCAACCCGTCTTCCATGTAGGTATTATAGGCTGTCGGACCTATAGCCGTACTTCCTTGATTTGGCTGTAATGGAGTAAGTTATGGACGTAAATAAATGAACCGCGAAAGAGTTGGGAGTGCCCTGAGCCCCGAAACAGATTGTAGAGATAAAAACAAACAAACAAGACCTTTATGCAGATAATTTGGTCAAGCTTGTCTGCTGGCTTCACACGCTGTACAAATGTGGTGTAATATAATTTTCTGAGGACCATGTTTGCCATTGTTGTAAAGAAATGTTAGACTTCTGAGAACTTTTTGTAAAAAAATCTTGCGTTTCATGGACTTTATGGTATAGTCCAGAGTCTTGTTGAAACACCCACTGACGTTGGTTAACCTCACGTTCAACTGTCATTTCTCAATAATTCGGATAAACTGTTTCAACTATACATGAGTGCAATGGTAGGATCATTAGAAGAAGATCAGTACTCTTAACATGAAACGGTTGCCCATTACTATTATCAAGTAGGCGGCATCGATCAACCATTATCTTCAGAATAGGACACAATAGAAAAGTGAGATGTTCCAAGTACAAATGAATAATTAGATTGATATGTCCAGAGTTGTCACCAGATTACACTTTAATTTAAGATCACGATCAAATTGTTAACGTAATTGATGTAATACATCGATATCCATTGATAATGGGGAAAAGTTCGCTCACTTGAAGTTGAATGTCTTAATTTAGAGCTCTTGATTTTAATGGAGTCATCAATCATCATACCTTAAGATCTCGGTCAGCTGCCATTCTGGATCAGGATGGAATCCTTCGTCATGAATTACAAAACTACGTTTGTTCAATGCCTGTGTAAAATCAGTGATGAATACGACACACACTATATAGGCCTAGCGACATAACAAGAAAATAATTGGATTGGAACCCGCAAGGGAAGAGAAAATTGGGAAGACTAGCAATGGCCTGAAGAAGTGATAAGAGTAGTGATAATCGAGGCTAAACAAACCGGTAAATAATGAAGGTAACTAAACGCAATAGCCTCAAATAGAGTGATAGTTGGTCCAGTCTAGTTGACGCCCCATATGCTCCTAAAACCGGAGAGAGAGGAAAATAATTGGAAACTTCCATGTTAACATAGATGAGGTACTCGATACATGGCATCAACATTTTTCTAAACTAAAGTTATTGTTGTATACGAGATCACAAAATGTATTTGAATACCCTCAAACACAAACCGCAGAGATGTTCATTGAGGATCCATCCTACGAGAAATTCACCATGACCATACAGGGATTAAAGAAACATTGTTCACCAGGAGTTGATGGCATTAATTCAAAGCTCTTGATATTCGTAGGGCTAACTTGGTCCGTTTTTCGACCTTATTCGATTTGTATGACGAAATGTAGATATGCCCAAACATGAATTTAGTGGTGGTTTTATGTCCAATATTAAAAAGAGTATGCATACAAGTTACTGTCGTACATTATCTTGAGAATATAATTAACACATATATCATCTATTTCACTATGCAATTTTATTGTTATTTTTGTTATTAATAAGTGATAATACAACACTGTTGTATTGTCGCTTTGGGAATTCGTTGTTATGGCAATAGCCTACTATTTATTATTTTTGGCGATTTTTATTAATAAAAATAAATTCATTAGAATCAAAGTAACACACAACAGAAACAAAATTCTTATATAACTATCTGTCAACTTATGCAATTACAAAATATTTGTGAATCAGTATTGATTATTGCTTGATACAAAGATGGATAATTGTGATAATCAAAGATGGGGAGAGTGTACAAATAAAAAAATCGAAGAGTTAATACTCAATAGTGTTCCTTTAAACACGGAACGAAATAAGAAAAGTATTTGGAAACAGTTTATGGATTTTTGTGCAAAACGTCAATACACAATTGAGCGAGACACATCAATTGATATGCTCGCGTCATATTTAAAAGATTGCTCGCGTCATATTTAAAAGATTTTGCATGCAATATGCGTAAGTCTAACGGAGAAAATTACAAGGAAACTGTAATTAAAACTATTTGGAATACGCTAGCGAAAATGCTTCAAGAAAAATATTATGCAGAATTTAAAATAAAATTTGAACTATTTCGTGATATTGAGTTTAAACAGGCGAGATTTGCCAGAGATTCAAAACGGAAACAACTTCAAAGTGAACCGAACAAACGGAAATTAAGTGCTGTAGCTTTTACGTCAAATGAATCTACTATTATGCAAACTTATTGGAATGAAGATAACCCTTATGGACTTCAAAAGAAATTCTTCAACATTGTTGCGTGGTAACGAAGCCGCGTTTGCTTTAACTCATTATTTTAAGAGGATTACAAACCATTTCGGTAATGATACGGGACGAATTGAATAAAACCCTATATTCACCAAAACTACACAAGGAAGTGCAAGCCGTTGTGCTAATAGTAACTGGCTCAAGCAAAATGTGAATAATATCAACGTTTGTCCCGTACGATTATTCAATAAATTAATGAATAAACGGCCAAATCATGTAATCTCCAAAAGATTGTTTCTTACACCCAATCCTTTCTGGAAAAATTCAATTGGAAGGTGGTATAAAAATCGTCCTGTCAATGAATCGTCAGGTGTCAATGAATTATCAAAATGTACCAAGCAAATGGCCCAGGCAATTGGAATTGATGTTCAAAACAATAAAATCACCAATCATAGTCATTGATCAACTGCGGTTACTATAATGGCAAATGCGGGTATTTCAGATCAACAATTGATTAAAATGACCGGCCATAGCAGTGCTAATTCAATTCAGCCATATTTAAATATGCAGCCAGAGCAACACAACAATATTCTAGAAAAGATGCGAGGAAGTTCTGCTGAGCCGTCAAAAGCTGTAAACCTAATCGTTTCATCTAAAATTAACAATAAAAATGAAGGACAATTCCGATTTGAAAATTGTACCTTCAACAACTGTCAGTGCTAAATATAATATGTTTCAATGGTATTCTTGCATAATAAATAATTGTTATTACAAATATAATCTTTCATGTTGTGAATTTAAGTTTTATCTTTCACACCAATTCATTATGGTCAGCAATGACCTATAAAATCGTTAAAAAAAATATTCGGAGCAGAATATTCGGGAAACTTCCTTTTTTAATTTTCCGATAGTTAAATGAAAGTTATGCTCATAGAATGGTAAGAAGCTGAGATATATTGTTGGTCGATGTACTCTTATTAACGCGGATAATTGCATCGAGCCTGCCGAGAAGACTTCATACGCTGTACTTATGGTGTGATATTATTTTCCGGGCATATTGCCATTGTTGTGAAGAAATTTCCTTGGGTAAAACCGAAGCTTTATGATTATGTACCGAGTCTTGTTGAAAAGTCGAATAGTTTCTACCCAACTATTTACATATGGCCAAAATAACAAAGCATCGTTTAAAATCCGTTCACGGTAGATAATTTGATTAACATTAATGTCAATAATGAAAACGAGTAGTGAGCATCCTGTAGTTATACCACGGCCCAACTCAACACTGTTGTGGGTCGTTTGTCAAAAAATAAGCACACTGTTGGGTTGCTACAGCGGCATGAAGTTAGTAACACTTCGAGTTATTCTGAGGACAGTGTTTTAAAGACGGTCGCTCATAAGTACAACTTCTATCACAGTAGAGTTAACTATATTGCAACGTTTTATAGTATAGGAATCACTCTCACGGAAGAGCTAATCATTGGAATTATCAATATTACACACAATATGTACTCAAGGTATCTCTAGATTTTAGACATTAACCGTCTAGACCATTCTCGGTATCATATTACTGAACGTGACTATAATTATCATCTGGATATTGTAAGGTTCAAACAAGTGAAGAGAACAAATCGTCGACAAGGGTTTTTTCCAACTAACCAAATATCATGACTGTCATGAACATTAGTCTTAACCGTTCATACACTGTAAGCTCGGTTTGTTATAACATATAATAGTACAAAACTGTTCATGTCAAGTGGCCATCAAAACACGAAAACAACAATTGAAGTATTTTGATGATCTAATTCACTTGAAGCGCTTAATAGTTGTACGCTATACTCTATCAGGGGTTTACAGTAGCACTGTAGATGTTCCGCGCAATTTCTAAGTAAGAACACGCTTTTCATTGATTTCAGGGACATGGTAAGTGGTAAGATATACACATGTCATCATATCGCCACCAGCTTTAAGCCTTCATAGCTTAATGAGGTTTGATCAGTTACTGATAAATTATTCCGACATGTCAAGTGTTCGATTACATGTACAGCGAGCTTCCTGCTGTCATGTCGATCATTAATAAATAAAAAAATAGTATTTCGTTTTTAAACTAAATATTAGCTTCAACAGTATGTAATAACTTATATTTTTCTTAATCATCAGTTTTATCAACATCTTAACAATTAAATCATGAAATAATTACCTTAAATACCTAATTAACAAACAAATTTACATAATTAATTTATTTCCTAAAAACAAATCTAATCTCTAATAATTTCTTTGTCCACCGAACTGCCTCGATTACAGTCCAATCGTTTTGCTAGCTGCTTGCATAATTGTACATCTCGAATTACATCGCCTAAGAATACCGATAGTAAATACCACTCTTTCATTCCACGCGACTGGAATTTATAGTCCCTACAAAGAATAATAGATTATTGAATGAATTTGACAAATCGTTTAAACGAATACTACCTTAGGATGTTATTCCAATCTGGTTGTGATCCCATTTTTTCACGTCGCGACGCATGGAATCGGCATGGCTCTTCGAGTACACAAGCTTTATCGCCCAATTCTTGTAAAATTTGTTTCTCTGCTTGAATCACATCGATCGCTGTACGCGAATATTGTGATTCGTCAGTACTGTTTGTTGGTGATCGTCGATTTCTACTTTGGTATGTTTCTGTAATAAAAATAAAATAATAAATTTAATATAGCATACATTTAGGGGTATACAACTGATCGTGTAATTATCTAGTATACATTAAGGGGAATAATTTCATTTACGTATTTTATTGAAAATTTCGACTTGTGTATGGCTTAGAAAAATGTGCTTTTATTAACATATTTATGCTATGATATAAACCATGCACTTACATTGCTGGGTAGAAGGTGTGTTGTTTTAAGAAAATTTAAGAATAGGATAATTGTGTGAAAACGCTTGATCATAATGTAGTAGGGAGAATTTTAGGGATATCACTACAACCTTAGAGAGTGTCCAAGTGAAGTTTTTTTCATGACAGAGAGCTTTCAAGTGAGCCAACAATGATTACATTGTAACTGTTATAGTTCGAGTATATTGCTAGGTTCATATATTCCTTCTGATTATTACTAAACTTCACTTTTAATAGAAATTTTTGCATAGTAGCTTGCGTAAAAAGCACAACAGACGTGAGCTTTCCATAGCTTAAACTATAAAGTGATTGTGTTATTGAGTAAAACACCCCGGATAGAATGTATCGTATTGTAAATTTTGAAGAAACTCAATCTGACAATTAAAATCAAATAATATGTGTGCATATGACCAGTGCAAAAAATTACGTTACAAGGTTATGGATAACATTATTAGAAAAATAATGTTTAATTTGCTTAATAACACTTAAAATTACTTGCAATTTAATCACATATGTATATAAGATTCAAGGTTTATTAATCCATATGCATTATTAAGTGAAAGCTGATACTGGTCAATGAAATATTTTGACCTACATTATTAGATGTTAGGTTAAAGCTTATTCTGTACATGCTAATCAGAATGTGTTGTCTTAGATATTAGACATATATTTAATTACAATTTTGCTACCCTAGTTTTTATAAGTGGTGTGGACTGTTCTAGACCTATGTAATGTGCGGATATATTGGTTGAATGATTTTACGTAAATCGGATCTGTAGTCGTCCGGAAACAATTTACTTATACACACGTTTATTCTATTCTTAATGTAAGCTCATGGCGTATATCATTGCATGAATATGTTAAAAGCATATTTTCCTAACTCATACGCAAGTCAAAATTTTGAACAAAATTAGAGCCATCTAGAATACAGAGCCGTAATAATATGACGTATTATTAGTAGAGCTTTTTAGGAGGTATTTTACACTTTCCTATGCAAAATTCACATTTGTTGCTATATCGCTAGTGTATTGAAATAAATTCTGGATCTCATGATTTAAAAGAACTCGGTAATATTAAAAGCTCATGCATATCCAAAAGTATGGATGCCTCATTGATCACTAGATTCCTAATAACAAAGTTTAGATTCCTAATAACATCTTTGTTGAAATTTTCCATCATTTTATAAATTCTTTATAAAATAAAAAACAATATGGAATTTAATCTGTGATACCAAAATAACTTCAATTTTAAAACAAATATCAGAACTTTAAAAAATTATTTGCATCAGCCTTATTGTGGACTTATCAGCCAGCTACACAACAAAATATGTCTTAACTAATCAAACAACATAAACCGATAGTTGTTCGTTGCGATGCCAAAAATCAAACTCAACCTTATTCATTACCATTTATCCAATTGGAGAGTCTAATACTTCTTCCTAATTAAGTGAGGTAGTTCATCACGTCTCCTCGTGTTCTACGTTCTCACAGATTATGCAGATGTCGTTAAACTACAGACCTTGTCAGCTCGCTTGTATTCAAAGAGTGTGATGTCCTGTAAGTATTACTAGTACTATAAAATTCAGGTTGTGATTCTTAATTTTGATTGTGATTTTGTCTGACACAACGGTACGAGGTCTGATGATCAGATCCAATAAGTCAAAATTACCAGTTAAACTAACATAAAAAAGGGAAACTAAGTATATTGAAGCTTATTTGGCAGGGATGGTGAAACAGGAAAAAATATTTATTACGATCGCTTCATAATGATGGTACCATGAACGACCTTAGTAAATATGTAAAGGCCGAGAGTTTCTGGTAGATTTGAGCTTTAGACTAAGGTAAAACAACATTGATTATCAACAAATCAAGTAAAAACTATAATCCCGTTGGTTTTAAATGATTTGATCATAACGACCCTGCTCTCTTCGGAAGTCAAGTATCTGGGGATCTGGTTAAATCGGAAGATTACTTGGCAAAAACATACGAGTAAAGAAGAAAAATACAACAAATCATGCAATATTTACTGGAAATGCTGTAATTTGGTAAATCGTGGGACCCGAAACCCAGACGCGTGCACTGGCTATACCTTTCGGTGATCAGACCCATCTCGCATGCCGAACTTTTTTGGAGACCTATAAACCACCTTCAAAGACTTGTTTGTCTAGGTATTGTAGTAGTTAGTGCCAGGTGGTGCCAGGTTATACATATAAAATCCTGAGGTCATATTATCCATCCCGCTTGGTAGGTAAGCAGACAGGAAATGCAAAGGAGATGAACTGCAGAGATTGTCGTATCTGCATCCTTTCTGAAAATATATTGGCTGAAAATTGGCCCATTCGGGTGTGTCTTCCACTTTTGTGAGACTTAAACACTTTTAAGGAGTGATGTCATTATCTCTTAAAAGTGATATAAACTATCACTTTAGTAAACTGCACCAAACGAGATAGGATAGTATCATCTGTCGACCATCTAAAATATTCTTTGGTTCAATAAACCAGCAAAGACCCCAGTCCTTCTTAAACTATGAAAGACGTACTTTAAGAATCTTGCTGATCATTCTCAAGGGACATTACTCCGTGAATAATCACATGTTCCGACTACAAATTGGGAACATCACAAACTGGAACAAAGTGGGGCAGATAAGAAGAAACGGTTGAGCAGTTCTGCATACATGAGCTGTTCTTCATACTCTTCCCATGCATAGAGGACTGGGGGAAAAAGATTAAAACTACACAATTGCGTCTAATGGTACGATACGATATTCAACAACGTTTTGAAATTGTTAAAATTCACTACAAAAATGGTGAAAATTTTTGAATATTCGCAAAACTAAGGTAACTTTTTCGTCGTCGTGTAGCACCTTCTCGGCCGGTAATAGTGAAACTGATGGAATAATTTGACCTGTTGGGACAAGCAAGTGATGTGAAGAAACGAAAACGTGTGCGTCGCACAACAGTGAATATTTCTCCTATAGACCGTAATTTTGACGAAAACCCAGGTATGTCGATCACTCGTTGATTATTGGAATTAGACATTACACAAAATTTAGATGTTATGGCATAAAGACTTAGACTTTATAGATCTTAAAGTTCAGTTAACATAAAAACTCAAGCCAGCCGATCACCATAACCGTCGTATCTTCGCTTTCATCGAAACATCTATCCTCAACGTTTCACTGTTTGATGCAGCTTTTGGAGCGGCAGTGTGATTGGACCTTTCTTTTCGAAAATGAGGCCGGTGCGACCGAAATCGTTGTTTAACCATACCATTTATAAGTCTTTGATGCATTTTGCACAAGGTTAAAAATAATCGAACGAGTACATTGACTATATAAAAATTGCTAAACGGATGAGCAATACGTGTATGTAAGGTGGCTGAATGTTGTTAAACGAACCAATTAATTACCAAATTTTATGGTATGAAAACTATTAATTATCTGTTAAAGTGTTTTGTGTGACTTTAAAACAATATTAAACATTAAGTGATCATCAATCAAGAGTTTTGTTCAATGTATAATTATGTCATATCGCTTTCTTTCGAAATAAACGTGATCACTAACGATTGACGATTATCTCAGCTTTATGTAAGATTTACTTTCAAAATTTTCTTTATGTACGAATGCGAGTGAGTACATATCCAGGTATACAGTATATCAATATAACAAGCCAGCAAATACTTTACACAGTAAGACAAGGTAGTAAATATTCTTCATTGTTCATAAACATATCATCATCATAGACATAATTACGTCTATAGTTTATGAACAAAACTATTCTTTTTACGATACTCTTGAGTGAATACCAACATCACGAACAAAAAAACAATTCTTATGCAATTATTGTCTTGGTTTTGGCGGTAATTACCGGAGAAACGCACGCCGAATAAGCATCATAAAATACAACAACAACAACAAAACGAATCTCTTCGATCAAATAACATTAATAATCGAATAACGATCGCGTTGATCTTTAAAATAATAAGTGCGATGACACAGAAAAACTGTAATCGCTTCTTATAACATCGCATAATCGATGGACGATGATGAAATCGATTAAATAATTTATGATAATTTTGTTAGAGGAATTTCGGAAATGTAGTTTTCGGAAGTGTATTAATTACTTTTCTGTGCACACAGTGATTGCATAATGTGTGTTGGATAATGTGTATGCAAAATGGTGAAAAGTTGTGAAGACACACAAACAGTTGGAAGTATCATATTGCTAGTGTTGTAACATTATGAGGAAGTTTAACATTTTATGATGTTTTTAATGCTATGCTAATTTCACTTTTTGTTACGAGGTAAGAACAAAATCCCGAGGTGGTTTAAATTGAACTCAAAAATGCTTTAAACTCGACAGTAACCAACTTGGAATGAGTTTTCTAGAAAAAACACTGCCGTGTAATTTTTTATAGGTTTGCTCGTATTTTATTTTGTTTACAAGCCTTAGTGCAGTAATTTGATTTTGATTGGTTCGAAGTGGTTATACTAGTTTTTTTTTATTTTTTTTTATTTGTAATCTTGACCGGGAAGTACCGGGTTCGTATCCCGATAGGGGAAGGATGCAGGAGGGAAGAAATTTTTCACAATCTGGTTACCTGATTACGATCGTTGGTGTGAATGAACAAATCTATGACCCCCTGTTGGAGTGCAGAATTCATAACTATATTCCTCTAAGCATGACGTCAAATGGTTTCACATGCATTGAAATTATCTTTGAGGTGGTGCAATTTGAATTGAAGATATCAGAATATGTACTATATACTTTGTAAAATAAACGATGATCCAGCCGTTCTATAAACTCTCACACCAGCTTACTTAATGATCGGAGAGGCTTTGAAAGTTATTCCGGAACCAGGATTGAAGTACCATCGAACAAATAGTCAAAATGGTAAAACATTCAGCACCGACTTCAAGGATTTTTGAACAGGTGGTTTCGCGATTATCTTGTCTCACTGCAGTGACGAACCAAATAGAAGTCAAATGAAAAACAATTTCAAATCGATGATATCGTTCTTCTCAAAGTAGATAATTTTTATTCTAGTCAATGGGTGCTATAGGAAGAATAACAAGAATCACAAAATGCATGCACTTGGATATGTTTTGCTTACGATCCTGAAGTCAGACGACGAGTAAATTTAATTATTAACCATGACCATATAACCCGTCCAAGGCAAATATAGTTCATTCGCTGTAAGAATTAGATACCATTCAACTTCCACGCCATCTGACTTCAGGATAGAAAGCAAAACATATCTCTGTACATGCATTTTGTGATGCCAGTTAAGCTGAATATGGCACAGTACTATATCTTAGAACAGGATGAGGATGAAAAAAATCACTACAACGTTAAAGTATGCCAAAAGCAAAGTCGCACCGCTTAAACAAGTGTCATTGCCGAGGATTGAATTGTGTGGAGCCGTTCTATTATGTAAAGCTGTCAAAATTTGGATTGAGTTATTGCTCACGATATTATCCAGGAGTTTGCATATACTAACTGGATGATAGTGTTATATTGGCTGTCTACGTGGGATATGTAGCTGGAAAAGTTTGGTTGACAACCGAACTGCAACGATACTCGAAATTATTCCACAAACCAATCAAATTTATCTGCTCGTATAACCCATCTATGGCAAAATATAGTTCATTCACTGTCATAAAACTAGATAAGACAACATCGTTGACCAATACAATGAACAGCGAAGAGTGCAAGCAGCTAAACTTTTCTGAATTAACCTGAAATCGTGGAAAAGAATCTGAGCCCACTTTGGATGATGACGAGTTCTATCAATTCAGGCAGTTTGTTGGATGTTCAAACAAATGGAACATTAAAAATTGGGGCCAACTTAACCTATCGAGACGGTTTTATGAACGGTCCTTTTAGCTATATGAATCCACCCAAACGTTAAGTATAATTTTTTTTATAATTAATATAATGCAAAAATCGATGGAGACTTGATCGCGACACCGAAAGCAATGCAGGAAGTATCTTATATAATTCATGTTCTTAATCTTTCTTGGTTTAAAGATTTCTCAACTTATCCCATTGCAGAAGGCTTCTTAATACACGAAAATTAAATATTAAAAAATGTGTCCAACATAAAATTCAAATTATGAATAATATGCCCAATGAGTAAAGGATCACCAAATAGGTCATACCCTAAAAATGGCAGAAACGAACCCAACCCGAAAGGAATATGTCACATTATGTCCAGCGATTCAAAATATTCTGTAATTACGGGTATTGCTAAATTTACAAAATAATTTGAAATCTTCCAATAAGGTGAAGATACTTCCAATTTGCAATCTGCGCGATCTGGAATAATGGATACAATTTATACTTTAGTCGGATTCATATAAAAATAAAATGCATCAAAACGCATAAGAATGATTGCACTGACCAATTACTATACTCAATTGGTTTAGAAACTCAAAATACAAAGATGAATTGGTTATTATCTGAGAAGCACATATTTCAGAAGAAGCACATACGACTTAAAAATATGATTGCCAAAATTGGGTTAGTAGTGCAATTTGTCACGACTTTGAAACAGTCAATGGGCGTATCCAGCACGTTGAGATTTACTTATTAGATATTCTACAATGTATAGGGTTTAGGTCTCAATTGTAGATAATTTAGTGTGCTGGATGTAAAAACTATATTTTATTTTGGGTTTAGGTCTTAACTAAGCTGTCAGTCAGAGCTGTCATATAAAACACAGATTATTCTATTACACATATTATTTTCGCAGTTATTTGCGTCCATTACGATTGATTTTCGTTCTTCATGTTAAAATTGTTGAATTGTTTCCTCTGTACTTCACCAGTATAATTGTCAAAAAATAACAGAGACTCAAACCATAAAATATCTACGAAATGTAGATAAAAATTTTATATCTCACTAAATAATGAGATTTTCTACATTTTTTTGGTAAGATATTTTGCTCCAGTACATTGAGATTTGGGATATCTACATTTTTTAGTGAGATCTTAACATGCTGGATACGTTTAATGATACCTAAACCCGAAATTTGGTTATGAAGCCTACTTCGTTTGGAAAACCAGTCGTCATAAAAACATTAAGACATTACGAGTCCTTTATAATACTAGGAAAAACAGGTGCAAGGCCAAAGTATAATGGGATGAATATGTACTAAAACTGATGCTGTATAAGATAGCAGAAAAAATCCAGAAGAAAAAATATTTTTTCTACTCACCACCAGAGGTACTAAAATCGCTAAAGAGATTTTTTCTGCTGTCATTTTTGAAACCAGCAGAATTTGTCTGTGAAAATTTATATAATAATTAAAAATATATATTTAAGGTTTCACATTAAATTTTTCATACAAATTTAACATATATTATTATATGTAGTTGTTTTATTGTTAGCTATGGAAGGACCCCCGAGTAACCAATATGCCATTATGGTTTTTGATAGTTTAGGCCATAATACATACGAATATGAAGTTTGAGGATAATCGTCTGGGTCAGAAGACCTCTAGAATTTTTTGAAGTTTTCGCCCATACATGAAAATCAGTTTTCATAAAAATCAGTTTATAAAAATCATAATGGCATATTGGTTACTCGGGGGTCCTTCCATAGCTTACAGTGCAAAAACTGTTTTTTATGTATGGGCCAAAACTTCAAAAATTCTGGACGCTCTCTGACCCAGACGATTATCTTAGCTATCAGAAAATCATAATGACATATTGGTTACTCGAGGGTCCTTCCATAGCTCACAGTGCAAAAACTGCTTTTATGTATGGGCCAAAACTTCAAAAATTCTGGAGGTCCTCTGACCCAGACGATTATCTTAGCTATCAGAAAATCATAATGACATATTGGTTACTCGAGGGTCCTTCCATAGCTCACAGTGCAAAAACTGATTTTTATGTATGGGCCAAAACTTCAAAAATTCTGGAGGTTCTCTGACCCAGACGATTATCTAAGCTATCTCAAAATCATAATGACATATTGGCTACTCGAGGGTCCTTCCATAGCTTACAGTGCAAAAACTGTTTTTTATGTATGGGCCAAAACTTCAATAAATTCTGGAGGTCCTCTGACAAAGACGATTATCCTCAAACTTCATATTCGGATGGATTATGGCCTAAACTATCAGAAAACATAATGGCATATTGGTTACTCGGGGGTCCTTCCATAGCTAACAGTAAAACAACTACATATAATAATATGTGTATCTATAGTTAACACATACATCTACAGTTAACACATATGTTAAATATGTATGAAAAATTTACAGATTTTATGTGAAACCTTAAATATATATTTTTAAATATTATATAAATATTCACAGACAAATTCTGCTAGTTTCAAAAATGACAGCAGAACAAATCTCTTTAGCGATTTTAGTGCCTCTGGTGGTGAGTAGAAAAAATATTTTTTCTTCTGGATTTTTTCTACTATCTTATACAGCATCTAAAACTGGGTACAATAATGCGGTGAATAGTGCTTCTATATCTTTGTCAGTGAATTTGTTGGGCTAACCAGATTCAGCCCAACTACAGAAATAGGACTACTATATCTAGAACTTCCAGACAACAGTTTTACAGTTGAAATTTATTTTGACTCCTAAGCGGTCAATATTTGGTGCCAGTATAGCAACGTCGATATAACTCAGACAGATAACTGAAAATATTAACTGACAAGAAAATATTAACTGACTTGTTTCTTTCTCTTGACTTGATTCTGGTTGGTTTGTGCAATTGTAAAGTTGGTATTACTGACCACTACTTCATTTGCAAAACCATTTATCATAAAAACATTAAGATAACACGAGTTCTTTCTAAAACTATAAACAAGGTGGATGGATGGATTAATTGAAGAATGTGATGAAGAATATATACTAAAACTGGACCCAATCTTGATAATAAGGCTGTACTGCCCTATATCTTTGTCAGTGGATTTGTAGCGATAGTTAGCAGGCGATATTCGGTGCCGGTATACCAACGTCCATATAACTCAGAGTGAACTGAAAATTGACTGATAAGATCAATGATAGATTGAAAAAAGAACGTTTGTACTCGATCGAAACATCGTTTGTCGTGCACGAGGAAAATTGTTTGTAGAAAATTCTGCACAAGAAAAAGTATCTTGAAATTTTGGGACTTTCCCGAGCAGACCCTGGTTGTCTTGTGCAATTGTGAAGTTGGTATTGATGACCATATTTCAAAATAATTCAGCGAGGAGCTCTATGAACTACAATTTCGGAAAATGAGGAAGAAGCTTATATTTATAATAGCGTGAATCAGAAAATTAAACTACCTTCATTTTTCATTTAATTTTCTTAATTAAATTAGTTTATTTTCAACTTGCGTTAAAGAAAGTGAAAGACAATAAATAACATTCTTTAATAAAAAACACATAAAAAAGTAAATTACTGTACTACTGTATGCGGCGCATGTTACATAATCTTAAAATAAATAAATAACCGATCGTTAAACTTAATGTATAAGTAAATATCGATCCACAAACCTCGAATGTATGTTGAATGTATTCACTTTCAATTAAAACAAAGGCTATACACACACAGGTGGTAATTAAGACATTCGGGATGTCATTAATTTTAGATTTTTACAACGATAACCACTATGCCTCAAAGCGTTAAATAAAAATGCATGCAGTTTAATAACAAATCAAAGTCTTATTCAATAACAATTTAACAACTCCGTCTTACAATTTTCTCTTTTTTTATTTCTGTACTGAAAAATATTATGTCGACCAATATTTCTTCTTGCACAGTGCTGTTGTTGTATTAATAACAAATAAAAATGTGTAAAGAAATCATTTTATTATACAATCAGTTAAATAACCTACAAACAAAAGTTGTTTTGTAAAGAAATTAAGTGTTGGTCAATATTACAATTGTACTAGGTACCTTCAAGGTCTTTTCACTATTTAATCTACTAATTTACTATTATATGCCGTGACGCACACACATATAGTGTTGACACCATTGCGAATCTTATATATGTATATACTTACGTGGATTTAGTGAATATGATAATTTTTTAACAAAATTTGTTAATCTGACCGCTAATATAATAACGGGAAATCCGACTAATTGTACTGGCAATTCGAATAATGGCTCTTGGGCCTGAACTAGCATTTTATTTTCTGGCGGTAGCTCCATTATGTATAGCATAAATGTGATGGTTACGATAAACGATGGGCATACAACTTCAATTAATTTCATTTTTAATTAAATTAATTAATATTTTACTAATTAAATATTCACAACACAAAATCGAGTATAAAGAAAAAACTATTTCGCGCCAATGATCACACAAAGTATTTTTATTTTATTATTTGTTCGAACTTTTTTATTTCGCGTCTTTTATGCACAAACTTAAAATTATAACTAAAGTTAAGAAATTTAAAAACTTTAATTTTGTCGTTAATACAAAACAGTAATTCTTTTTGTTGTTTTGTTTGTTTGTGTATATACTAGAGTAGTGGATGGAAGGAAAAAAAACTATATACAACAACTTTGAGGTAGAGTGGTAAGTTAAGAGTATACTAAAAGGTAGAGTGGTAAAGTCGCAACAAGTGAAAGTGTACCGCACACAAATAACATTATACGAGTATTGTATTACAATTATAATACAGACTGAAAGAAGAAATTATTGAACTACAATCCACACTTATAAGCGAGGTGCTCCAACACAACTGCAGTATATGGCATAATACATATATAATTGGTCTGGTGATTTTTGGTACATTACGATGATGGATATTTTGTTGTGCTGGTCTAATTGTTGAGTTATATATGTAAGTCAAATTTATTGTAACAATGTGCGGTATTTCCAGGTGCCAGCACGTATGGTCGTACTTTCGATTCGAGTCTGTTCTTGAATTTTTAATAAAAATGCTATAAAATATTAATGGCTGTTTGTTAGCTGAAACAATAGGTGAGTTATAAGATTGAATAAGCATTCATTATAAATGTAACAAATTTCCTGGTGATTAAAAAATATTAGGTGCTTTGAAGATGGCCAAATCATCTTGCGACAAATGATTTTGCCAAATAGTAGGCGGAATTATTCAAAATAGTAGGCTAAATTATTATGCAGCAAGAAGCATGTGTCTCGAACTGCAACTCTAAATACCCTGCCAAAAACTTGTTATAGAATTGTTTTATGTTCTGGTTCTAGGCCCATCTCAATGTAATCTTAATGAAAGCTAAACCAACCACGTGATCTTCCGTGTTTTTTAAAATCATCCGGTTTTTTACCAAAAAATCATCTTCAGTGATGGGTTCCGTTTTCATATCGGAGGCTATACGTTAATAAGCAGAATTGTCGAATTAAGAGCTCAGAAAATCAAAGAATAAATGTTAAAAAACCTCTCCACGTGTCGCCGTTTGGTGTGGTTTTTACTGAGTGGACGGCATTTATTTTATTACAAGACGACGCTACGTTCCACACAAGCAACGAACAACCGCAATTTTGCGAGAGAAGTTTCCTGAGCGTGTTATTACTCGAAGAGGTATATCACAATTCGCCACAGAGATCTTATGATTTAATACCTTTAGACTTTTTTCTTGAGTAATAAATTGTAAAGGTTTCATTATGACAGAGCCAATTTCGAAATAAGAGGTTTCTTGTAGTTAATAATTTAGAGGAATATAATTGATGAAATAAAAAATAAATCCCAATTATACGATTGATGCAACAGCACCAAGGCTCTAGGCCAATAAATTCAAGAGTAGTTCACAAAAGATCCATTCTCAGAGGACTGCTTGTGGAATAAGACCTATCTTGTTAGCGCACAATCCAAAAAAATTTCCAAGTCCATTGGCAGAAACTGTCGTCGTTGGTCTTTAATAAATTAATTGAGACGAATTGCTTTGCCATCCTCTATATTTCTTAGATGAAAAGCGAAAGTGAAGCGAGATTTTTCACTAATCGGAAAAAATCCGACACAGAGAGTGGTGAGGACAATTCGGAAGTCTTTCATCAGCACCACAATGCTATGCGGTCTTTTAATTCAAGGTATCGGAAACGGTGTGATCCAACATAATGGAAACTGACGGTTTCTGGTCGAGACAGCAAGCCAAGCGATGAAAATGTCCAGGAATTTATAATGAGACTGGAAGATCATGCGTACCAATACGACGTACCGCAGCACGAGTTAGTACATTTGATGCGATATTTCGTAACCGAGAAGGCTGATAAATGGTACTACAATTTCATTAGACGTGATAAATACGCAACTTGGAAGCAGATGAAAGAGTCTTTACTTTAACGTTTTAGTAGTGTAGAAGGTGATCGCGAGACCAGGAAATATATCAGAAGTCGCACACAACACACTAGGGAATCTTTTAACGATTTTCTGTCGGAAATTGAAAGTGCCAATTACCGGTTGATAAATCCGCTTCCTGACAACGAAATTCTTGACATTGGACAACATGAATCCCACATTGAAGAGTGCCACCCAGTATATGAAAATCGATAAGATTTTTTCACTACGGAAGATATGTGATAATTAACACTACGGAAGATATGTGATAAAACTCCGACGGAGAATTGAGCCGTAACGAACCACCGGAGATTAATGCAGTAAACCGAAGCCAATTTATAGTATGTTGGAATTGTAAGGATCTGAGACATCGATTTTCCGCATGCCAGATGGAGAAAACCCACGATTTTTGTGAAGGTTGTGGTTTAGCTAGCCGAGATGTGAAAAACTGCTTGCGATGCCAAAAGAGACACCACATGGGAAATTTCAAACCGAGCGCGACCAACACTGGGAACTCACGTTCGGGAAAAATAGCAAACCCCAGAGCGACGGCCAATCAGTAGAAGGAGAGCGTTTGCTCCATCAAACATTGTTAATACGACCTTTGACCAGACACAAAACGATAGACTAAATCGTGTGAGGAATTATTGAAAAGGACTAAGGGAGACTAACCATCTATGCAGCGTGTCAATGATCACTAAGTTCCTAGGAAATGATCCTCGACCATATGCTAAAATTTTTAATTTTTGGTAATGTGAAATTCGGCTTGCTTGACAGTGGTGCGAGTGTGAGCATTTTGGGACGGGGAAGCCAGGAATTTTTAAAATCTCTAGGAGTGTCGATAAGAAAACTACACTCGACGGTACAAACAGCCGACGGAACAATCAACAAGGTAATTGGATACGTATCTCTCCCAATATCTTACATGAGAAAAACAGAAACGCTAAAATTTTGTGTGGTACCAACCCTGCAGACTGAAATTTATTTAGGAGTAGATTTTTGGAAGATTTTCGAAGTAGCCCCGGACATAATTGGAGTCAGGTCATCATTTTAAAATAGCCCATCCTACTCCAGTGATGATTCTGATGGATCAGAATACTGTAATCTAGCTGGTGCCGAAATAAAATTATCTGGTAGGTACGCTACTGTCTTTCTGGTGCAATTTTGAGAGCAACACTCTTTGCAAAGGAGAAAAATTGCAGAGATTGTTGTATTTACCTCCTTTCTGACAGCTAAGCTGCTCTAAAGACGATTGTCTCAAATACTGTTCATGCAAAACTTCTTATAGATAGGATGGTTAGGTTAGGTACTGCCTATACTGCCTAAGTCTATAGTACTGACATGGAAGATAGGTCAGCCCATGGATTCTAAACACGACAGGGGATCCAGATATGTTCATTTTACACCATCGATCGCACCGCCCAAACTATCGAAAGTGAAAAAACCCATTTTGCATCTTGCCCCGAATCTAGATTTGAACCCGGTACCTCCCGCTCCACCTGCCGCATCTTAAACCACTGCGCCACCTGGGCGGTCCTATAGAGATAATAATTGCCTTAAATTGAATAGGCAATCTGAATGAAGTTAGACTTCACTGGATATCCAGTCACATGGATATCAAATGAAATGTATTAAATAATAAACTAGCCTATTTGAAAGCAGGTTCAACTATTAATGAACCTGAGCCCACTCCTGGAGTTATTATCTTAACCAGAAGAGATGGGACAACCTTCTTTATTGTCGCCTATTTAACTTGATTCCTACGATCAACTGACAACGTTGTGAACTCCGGATATCTTGGACTTTATAAAGAAAACAAACAGAATTCGAGACTGAAAGTGTACGTCTGATTTAGGAATCATGATTTACTCAGAAGAGCAAACCTATAGTGTACGATACTGCCTACGTTTAGAGGTTTCATTACAGATCTAAAGAATAACAAATCTAAAAATAAAAAATATTAAGTGCTTTGAAGATGGCCAAAAGTAGGCGGAATTATTCAAAATAGTAGGCTAAATTATTATGGAACAAGCAACATGTGTCTAAGACTGCACACCTAAATTGGGTGGCGTATACCATGCCAGAATCTTTTTATTGAATTGTAATAAGTCCTGGTTTATGACCCATCTCAATGAAATTTCAATAGAAGCCAAACCAACGACGTATTCCTCTGACACCGACAAGTGTAATACAATTGAGGTTTGATATAAAAAATTGTATAGGTTTCATTGAGACACGGCCATTTTCGAAATAAGAGGTTGATTGTAGTTAAAAATCTTGGGGAGTATAACTGATAAAATAAATAATAAATCAGAATTAAACGATAGATTCTAGAGCGCCAACGTTCTAGGCTAATAAAATCAAGAGTAATTCACAAAAGATCCAATCTCAGAGGACTGCTTGTGGGACAAGACCGATCTTGTTAGCGCACAATCCAAACAAAAATTCTAAGTCCATTGACAGAAACTGTCGTCGTTGGTCTTTAATAAATTAATTGAGACGAATTGATTTGCCATCCTCTATATTTCTTAGATTAAAAGCGAAAGTGAAGCGAGATTTTACTTAGATTAAAAGCGAAAGTGAAGCGAGGGTCAAGGAATTCCGGGTCAAAACGTGTGCACAGTAAATATATTTACAGAATATGTTGAGATATAATCCTATATTTAGCAGCTAGAAGAGGGGTTTCAATACTTGTTTGAAACTCCTATATCAATAATAGTCGTTTGCAAAAGCTGATGGCGATGGAATATTTTTCAAGTTTTAATTCGAAGAAATTTATGCATTGTTTTGATTTCGATCAAATTTCTGACAGCATTCTTTCAACATTTCAGGGCAAAAAGTAAAAAGGGGATTAAATATAGAGGCAGGTAGGCTGGAACATGACTGCCCACATGCCTTCAGAAAAGCACATATGGGTCTTAAACAGCCCATCTTACTTCAGTGAGGATACTGATGGATCAGTATACTGCAATCTAGCTGACGACGAAATGAAGTTATCTATCCCCCTTGATAGGTACACTACTGTCTTTCTGGTGCAATTTTGAGAGAAACATTCTTTGTAAAGGAGATAAATTGCAGAGATTGTTGTATTTACCTCATTTCTGACAGCCAGGCCGCTCTAAAGACGATTGTCTCAAATATTGTTCATGCAAAACTTCTTATAGAGATGATAATTGCCTTTTATCGACTAGGCAGTATGAATGAAGTAAGACTTCACTGCTCTAAATTAGGCTATTTGGAAGCAGCTTCCACTATTAATGAACCTGAGCCCGCTCCTGGAGTTATTATCTTTTAAGAGAGACCTCGACTATCACTTCCGTAATCTGAAACAGAAGAGATGGGGCAACCTTCTCTTTTGTCACCTATCTAATTTTTTTTGAAACAATAAATAAGCAATTCCAGTCCTTCTTGAAATATGGTAGACGTACTTGAGGATCCTGATTTTTCTTGGAGATATTGTTTCCTAAATAATCTCCTGTTCGAATAAAAATTAGGAACCACGCAAACTGCCACAGTGTGGGGAAGGAGAACAGAAAACTGGTGTACTTCTTATGCTCTTGTCCTTGATGCCCTTCCCATAGACTCCACTGCTTTCGATCACGATTCCTATACGATCAACTGACGACGTTGTGAATTCCGGATATCTTGGACTTTATAAAGAAAACAAACAGATTTCGGGACTGAGAGTGTACGTCTGAGGTGGAATACCAAAGTTGGCCAATCAAATCTAAGTAACGAGGGAAAAAGAAAAGCAAAACAAAACCTAAAAATAAATCCATCGAATCCGTTTCTTTTGGTATGGTGAAATCTTATAGTGCAAGCTTCTCTCTTTAAGGATGGAACAAGGTAAAATTAAGTCACTTAATGTAAATTATTATTTTATAGGTCTCTTTATTTTCACTAATTCGTATAATGATATTTAGAGGACAATTAAAATCAGATCGTGATTTAAACGCTGTTCTCTAGTCACAAAGTCGAGATTGACATGATGTTACCCTACAAAAGTAGTTTTGGGCTCTAACAACGATCACTCACTAGTATCTGACGCATTCATGGATTACACTGTTTTCACTCCATTAAGCGATGCTTGTACTGAAATTTGCTTAATCTGTAATATTGCCCACTTTTGACAAGTTTCTTAGTTTGTTCTCATCAGTTACTAAGGAATGGCCCTAGAAACATATCTAGGAAGCATTATTTACTCAGAGGAGCAAAACAATAGTGCACAATACTGCCTGAATTTAAAGGTTTCATTACTTATATAAAAATACCACTCTTTGTATTGCTATAGGCTCGATGTACTGCTATAGATCCAGTTTACGTAAGAACTTTTGCACATCGTATTGCTTCATTTCAACCTCTAGTAGTTACATGGAAGATGAGCCTATGAATAAGCACTTCTATTGGGAGTCCGATTAGCAGCAAGTTAGTGGACTATAGTGCTGGACAAAGCCTTAAGTAGGTTGAAGTTTCATTATGTGGTATATAGGTATTCAACATAAACGATTCAACATTAAATTATAATTCCTTGGGCATAAGGTAATTTATATTTGATGAGCAACACTGTTATGTATAAAATAATATTTCGATATTATGGCCAAAATTCACAATAAACGTACTTTAATTGTATATATACGATTAGGACTGAATTACATCACAAATTAGTAATTACTAGGTGACAAATTCACAAGTATTAATTAGCTACTCGTATCAGCTTAAACATTTATAACCTGCACATACATAATATTATTATACATATATGTAACGGACAAAACGATGTCAATGTCAAATATTAACATAATTCACTTCCACAGAAATTTAAGAAAGTTGGTTAGTTATTACAACGGAATAACTTTCACTCTTTCGACGACATCTTATGCAATTTCCCATATCTTCATCGTAAATACCAGTTGTGTGTACGTGTTCGAACGATCTTAATCGACAAGTCATAGTCATATTGCATAAAATATTCTGAAGGAATTATATTTCTGTAATTATAAGATACACGAGAAGGTGTCACATCTTAAATGGATCTTCAAAGCCTAATTAGTTATTATTCGTAGCTCATATTCCTCAACCACTCGGTAAATGGTAACTTTCTAGGTTTGCTTGTAAAATAGTGCCTAATGTCTGATGCTGGCCACATCTTCAAATCTGTATTGAATTTATCTAGATTACAAATCATATCACACTTTGGCCAGGCAAATGTCAGGTAAGATGTTTCTGACTACTAAGTCAACTAGTGTACCTTCAACCCCGAAAATATTGTTACTTTAAAGTATTTTCCTTATTCGCTAACTAAGAAATTTAATTTGAGCTGTAATTCAAACTTGTGCTGTATTACAATACGTGTAATCCAAAATATAGAAATATAATGTCCGCCATACCAAAAATGAGGATGTCTCAGAGTTAGCTCAGTCTAAATGACGTACAATTTGACCAGGCTTCATTTCATACTTCTCTAATCTCGTTAAGAAATATTCCTATAACTAATCTTACTGAATCTCCGGTTTCGGATGAGTGCGCTCCTTTCATAACTAAGAATGCTCACAGATCCTATACATTTAAAAAGTTTTCTACTCCTGTGTACCATGTCCCAAGATGAGACTTAACAATTTTCGCTCTAATACATTCAATTTGAGCTGGCATTTAAAACCTTATCGGGTAATGGAGAACTTCTCTGTGATTGGAACGTAATACCACTTATAAAATTACTAAGCCCTCAACACAGCACAATTAAACTAGAGAAGTAGCTCAACTCCGAGTTACTTTTCAGAAAACGGGGCTTCACTATCTGATGATAAAAAAAAAAGTGATGAACTCAAAAGCTATGCTGAAATCTTATAATAGGATTGTGAAGAATTTTACATGTCATTGTTGGCCCGTATACCGTGTTAACAATCTGACTTCATAGGTTACGATCATAAGCCAGCTCTTCAAACTCTTGTAAACAATTAGAAAATGCTAGGTCGCTCTATACGCAGTGGAGACAACGTCGTCGAAAGTAAATTCCTCGTTAAGTGAAAGGCGTCCCTCCCTGTAAAGATCTTCGAACCATTCGCGTTTTGCACCATATCTACCGTCAAGGTCCAATTCAAAAATCCGTACATGACAACGAATTTGATCTACACTCGGTACAATTTCAGCTTATGGTTACACTTGCAGCAACATATCCTTGTCATGAAATTTTCCATGACTACTTCAAAAATTTACGGTTGTTTCTCCTCGATAAACTCACGAATTCCAGATTTAAGGTCTTGAATCGATTATGAAGCATTGGCATAAGCCTTATCTTTCAAGTGACGCAAAGAAAAAAGTCTAAGGGAGCTAAATCTCAAGTTTTCCATTATGGTCACCTCTTCGATGAATAACTCGATCAATTAATCATAGCTCGGTAGCACGATCCATTCATTGTATCAATTGCATCACCCTAAATTTGGAAAAAGTCCAATCACGCCAACAGCCTAAAAACCGCACCAAAAAGTAATACGTTGATGATGGATAGGCTTTTCAACAATCATTCTTCGATTTTCTGAGCCCCATATGCGACCATTCTGCTTATTAACGAAGCCTACGAGGTGAAAATGATCCTGGTCAATGAAGATAATTTTTCAATGAATATCCGGATCATTTTGATACATTTGCAGGACCCAATCGGCGAAAATACGACGTTAATAGTGATCGACCGACTTGAATTCCTGTGTTAACTGAACTTTAAAAGTCTTAAGACGTTAGTCTTTATGCTAAACACCGTGTAATGTCGTTTGTGGAATGTCAAATTCCAAATATCGACGAGGAATTGACAATCCTGGATTTTCTTCAACACTACGGGCTATAGCAGCAATATTATCAGTTGTTTTATGAGCGACGCACACGGTTGCTAACCGTCATCACCAACTTGTCCCATTAGAAGACAAAATTTTCACCATTTTTGTAGTGAATTTTAAGAATTTCAATGCTTAGGTTTTTTTTTTATTAATTTATTTTATTACAACTGAATATAATTCATCTAGTAACTTATCTTTAGTAAATTTGTTAGTTTTTGTTGAGTTTAACCCACTGGTTAGCTCCAAGTATATTATAAGATTACATTAACCGCCCCAAATCTAAAGGTTTCGTCCTTCGAAGCCTTCTAACTGGGTCTGCGTTGGTCATAATATTACGCATATCTGCATTTTGATGTTGACCGAGCAGTTTTGCGTGTTTCGTCGCTAACGTATTCCATCTTTAGATCCTTATGAAGGTTGCCGTTTCTTATGTACCATGGTGCATTCACATTGCTACGTAGAACTTTATTTTGAAAGGTTTGAATTATTTTAACATTGCTCTTCTTGGTACAACCCCACAGTTCTATACCATATGTCCATATAGGTTTCAATATTTGCCGATATAAGAGTAGCTTATTATGTACTGTTAGCTCAGATTTTCTCCCTAAGAGCCAGTACATTTTTCTGTATTTGATGTTTAGTTCTTCTTTTTTTCTTTTTAACGTGCTCTTTCCACTTCAGCTTAGCATCAAGAGTCATGCCTAAGTATTTCGCTGTGTTCGCATGCGGAATTGGATGCGAGTTCAGTAGAACTGGAATACAGTTAACAGTTCTGTTAGTAAAGTTGACATGTATGGATTTCGTTTGATTCAGCTGAATGCGCCATTTCTTTGTCCATTTACTTATTGCATTAGTGGCATTTTGTATGTCTCCTACTGCTAGGATTTCTGTATCATCTGCAAACGTTGCAATGTTTGTATCTTTTGTATTTGGAACATCTCTTGTATAAAGTAAATATAGTATTGGTCCCAGAACACTTCCTTGTGGAACTCCAGCCGATATTTGTCTAAGGTCAGAGTATTCATCTTCAAATTTAACTCGAAAATATCGATCAGCTAGATAAGATTTTAATATCTGGTAAAATTGCATCCAAAAAGATAGTTGAACAGATTTTTTTCTTTTCTAGTGAATCTTCAATTATATTGGTAACCCTATGTAATTTTTCCAAAGTAGAATGTCTCTCTTTAAAGCCAAACTGATGTGGTGGAATTAGTTTTCTTTCCTCTATTACTGGTTTTAGCCTTTTCAGCAATAATTTTTCGAACAACTTCGAAATTATAGGAAGAAGCGAAATAGGCCTGTACGAGGTTTTAACGTTAGGCGGTTTATTCGGTTTTGGAATCATTATCACTTCTGCAACCTTCCATTGGTATGGGACGTATTTTGGTCTGAATGCTGCGTTTATTAGTTGAAGCAGTTTTCGTAAGCCCTTTTCGGGAAGTTCTTTTACTATTTGACCTGAAATTAGGTCATAACCAGGACATTTTTTCGAACTCAAGTTGTTAATAATTTCATATTTTAGCTCTTGTAATGTTACTGGTTTGATGATTAGGTTATCCACTTTTCTAACTGGGTTTATATTTTCTTCCGCTGATTGCCTTGGAAGGGGCTGGAATGTGTTTTCGAGGTGGGCTGCAAACAAGACAGCCTTCTCCTTACCACTTCTTGCCCAAGATCCATTGTTCTTTTTGATAGGAGGTATCTGCTTATTTGGTCGTTTAAGTCCTTTCGATGCTTTCCAAAGTGAATAGTCAGTATCGTTTTGGCTGAAAAGACCAGTTGGATATTCACTTATCGAATTGTTTTTAATTTCTTTGATTAACTGCTTTAATTTGTTGCTTAAATAATTAAGTATCGATTTACTTTGTGATGCTCGATTCCGCTGCCAAATTTTTCGAGCTTTCCGCTTTTCACTAACCAAATCTCTCACTTCCAATGAATAGTTGTTTTTCTTTGGCACTTTATATTGACTAATGGGTGTACTCTGCCACGCTGCTTGTATTATATTATTATTTAATATTTCTACTTGATCATCGAGTTGTGTCGGAGTTTTAATTGGTACTTGTAAAACCGTACTGTTTTCTACTAGCTTCCGGAAAACATCCCAATTTGTTCTCTTGTTTGTTAGTTTAGGCAAATTCACTTTCTTGATTATGGTTGCACTCATTGTCATAATAACAGGTGTGTGATCTGACCATATTCCTTCACTGTTTTCTATCACTACATAGTTTTCTGATGCTCCTTTTGTTACAAAGAAGTCTATTAAATCTGGGATTTTGATTTTATCTGTGGGCCAGTATGTTGGTTTACCCTCAGAATAAAACTCGCAGTTTAATTCTTGTCCTGCCGCATATAGATTTTTACCCTTACGTGTTGACAGTCTCGATCCCCAGTACGTATTCTTAGCATTAAAGTCCCCTCCAATTATGAAGTTGACTCCAAGCGATTTAAATAACGCGATATAATTTTCTTTAGCCAATTGATATCGCGGTGGGCAGTATATAGATGAAATGCTATACTCCTTTTCATTATTGAGTCGAATTTTAATGGTTGATACTTGCATATTTTTCTTTTCTATTTTTACTCCTTCGTAGTGTTTGATATTTTCTTTAACGAAAGTAGTTGATCCTCCTCTCGCTTTTCCTGATGGGTGGATAGCATGGTAGCAGTGATATCCACGAATTTTTACGTACGATACATTTGTGAAATGGGTTTCCGATATTAGACATATGTCTATCTTATCCATGTTTAAGAAAATTTCTAGCTCCGGAATTTGTGGCAATAGGCCATTTGCATTCCAGTTGGCAATTCTTAATGTTTTACTACTATTCATACTAGTAAATCATAGAAGTGAACTCATTCACTGCTTCTTGTTTATTCACTGCTTCTTCTAGGCTTCTTTCTTGTTTTGCAATTCGCATGTTCAAAGCTTCTATACTCCGTCGTATTTTTTCAAGAATTGAAGATTCTTGTTTCTCCTTAATACAAAGTGGCTCTTGTTGCTGGACTATCTGTGAGTATGTCTTTGGTCCCGCTACTGTACTAGCTTGTGGTTGAGCTTTCATTGAGTTTTTCGATGATATTCCGTTAACTGGCATCTCACGGTTTTGCTTAAACTGAAATTCTTTATTTCTCAGTTTTTGCAGTTCTTAAGCTATCTCGCATCCTCTATAATTTGCTGGATGATCTCCTTTACAGTTTACACATTTAGGAGTAGTTGTTTTTCCTAGTAGGCATCTTGGCTCTCGATTACAATATGTCTGGGTGTGATTAAAACCTTGGCATTTTTTACATTGGGGTATTAATCCAGTGGCCTTGCGTAATGCTTCAATTCTAACTCTCATATTGAGAATAGTTCTATTATTAAATGTAAGCATGAATAATGGGAGCCCTCTCTTGTTTATTTTGACCCCTTGATCACTTTCCTTCTTTTCTTTTTTGATGATGTTTGCGGCGTCTTCTATTTTCAGCCCCTTACACTTTAAGTCGTCTAATATATCTTCTATTTTACAAGTAGGATGCAGACCTCTTGCCATCACTTTGATCGGGCGGTCATTTTTGTTTTCATAAGTGTACCATTCTTTACCTTCCTCAGTAAGCTTCGTGGCTAATGCTCTATATGTGTCAACGTCTGTTGTGTTGATTTTCCATATATTGTTATTTAGTGACACTACTCTGAATTCTTTGTCAGTAATCGATTTCATAAGATCCTGAACAGCGCCGTATTCAGTAATTCCCATTATATTGATTGGAGGCGGTGCCTTATCCTTGGGTTTGGCTGACTTAGCCTCTTGTTCCGTTGATTTTATAATATTAGATTTTGTAGACTGGTCTGAAGCTACAATTTCTGGCGAAAATTCAGCTTTTCTTTTTTTAGAGGGTCTATTTCTTTTATTCTTTTTAAGGATCCAGTCTGTTTCCTCGCGTAATTCGTCTTCATCAGTGAAGAATTCTGCGGCTGGCTGGTCCTGTATTTCCTTAACTTGCAGGGCCTGTTTCAGCATTTCGTTTTCATTTTTAAGAATGTTGATCTCTTTACTAAGTTGAGAAGTCAACTTTTCTATTTTACTTAATTGCTTACGAAGTTCTTCGTTTTCTTTTTCATAGCTATTAATTGAGGATGTTGGGGATCTCGTTAATTTGGAGCTGCGTCCAAATGGGTTTTTATTATTTGACTTTGTCAATGCTTAGGTGAAGAGTTTTTCGTATCATTTTTAGCAATGGTGGAGTTTTTTCAAAAAATGTCAATTGTCAAAAGATGATAGCTTCAAAATTAACAGCTGTCCAAATAGCGGGCTTTTCAAAATGAAACCTCTTATTGGAAAATCCTTTATAATGGGAGATCCAAGATTCATGATATAATTTGTGCCTTGGTTTCTTAATCAGTAGCTAAATACTGTTTTAGTAGGTCAAGTAGATCTTTCACTTCTTTGTCACTCAATCGAATCACATAGATAGTATCTGTGTCAAAAGTATCGAACATCAGAACTAATTTAAAAAGTACTCGAAGACTGTTCTCAGGTTTAATACAGCATTGTGACTGCGTTACTTTCATTGACAATCGCATACCTTAACTTCTTTCGATTGATTGATTCAATTCTTGCTCTAACAATCAAAGTATCACTTTTAATCTATCACCAGTGCTCTTAATTAGCAAAATATTTACCTACATACTTATATAGAAAGTAATGGTTCTTGAAATATCTCTGCGAATTATATTCGTCTTTATTTAAAACCGCATGCAACATTCTCATAACCAGAAAGCAAATCAATTTGAAATGAACTTCCTGTTGATATTCTGCACAAAGAAGATAAATTCTTTGTCTGAAAGTAAAACCTATACCACATATGTAAACATACACAAGTAATATTTAAGTTATTCAATTACACCATAACCTAATGCTATTTTTGTGTAGGTTGTGAATTAAAACCGAATTGTATAACACAACTATAAAAAGTGTCACACACAGACGATTATTCAACAAATCGCATATTAACATGCAAATAACGAACGAAATTTCTTTCAATATTGAACAATCCGTTGATCAACATTTTGTATCGTTGCCTTCATATCGAATTTCAACAAGCAACGATCAAAGTCAGGTTCATCGAATTTTGTGATCGTCTATCGAGTCAATATCGTAGAGTGTTATGTAATTCACTTCCTTTTACTCAAATTGTACAGTAGAATGAGGAAATGCTAATATCACAAAGTGGTACAAAAAACTATTATTTAAAGACAAGAATCGATAAAAAATTGCTTTCACTAAATATATATTTTAATAACCGACCTGACATATTAAAAAAAAATTAAATAAATAAGCTTTAAAACAAAAGTTGTGTAACAGTTGCCGTTGCATACCATACCCATATCTGTTGTAGTTTATCTTACATTCATCTCGATTTATAAGTATGTATATAGAGTAAGACGATGATGATGGAAAGGAGTTTATTTTGAATGTGTGTGTACATATGTATGATCAAAACAATTTACTTTCATGTATATCAACTAACAACTTGTGTAAGTTTTTCTATTTCCGACAATTTCCAGTTAACGATTTTTTTTATGTATGTAGTACAGATAATTGAATAAATATAATTGCATATATGCTAATAAAATTATAAATAATTACTGTGCAAAATAAAACCTTATATAAAAATAATTAAATTTTGAAGAGCTTTCGAGAAGCAAACCTGCATATATGATGTCATCTTCAATAAATAAGTAACTATATTTTGTTTTACGTAAGCTTTCGCATTTCTCATGTCAATAAATAATTACGTGACACAAACCACATTCACATTATATTTTGCAATTCATTTCTTTTTTTTTTGAGCCACCGCTCAGAGAAATGGTCGAAATATCGATTCACATATTCTCCGTTTGACCTCATTACCTACCGCCGCGACGCGTAATCGCTATTATATGGTTATCACAATGAAGGTGTAAAAATTCATTTATCATCTCTATATGGAAGGAAATCCAAATATATTATTTTTTTATTGTTTTGATTCACATAACACTTTATGTGTACAGCTTTTGTTTTGTTTGTTTATTTATGTTTTATTATTTGTTTTTATGCTCGCGATTACGAAATTTTTAAGATATTATACGGTTTCTTTGTGTTATTTACAATAATTTATGTAATCGAGCGTTTCTTTGAGCTGCCCCTAAATGTTGAGTATATCATGTCATTTAGGCTAATTTATACACGTACACTGTACACGTACACTGTACAGTCTGTTACAAAAAGCTATGATCGATTTTCAATTTTTTTGTTATGTTTAGCTTTAATTGTGTGCAGGGCGGACTTTTGTTGAGCTCCTGAACCCAACGCGCGACCCTTCAATTATAAGTGCCTGAAAACCGGACAACGAATTCCACTGCGTAGATGTTCGATAAATAAATTCGCGCTTTCCATCCGTTCGAGGTTTCGGCAGCTTCAGCGTAAACCTATGCGCATTAACCGTTTCTTTTGTTACACGTCTTGGTGTACCAAATGGTGATATTTCCTTCTGTAATTCTGCAGAACATTTAATGATCTAGAACACGCAATTTATATACAGTAATATTCTATACAAGGTCTAATAAAGGGTTTATATATCTGGAGAACCCCTTGGCCAATACTTTAATGTCTTTAAATTATTAAGTGATTATAGATTAACATGAGAAGAATCAATTCCATTGGATTAAAACTCTAATCAGCTTTAGCTTTACTGCCATCCGTGACGATTCCTTTGCCTACTAAAATTTGACTCACTAGTCTGAATAAATAGGTGATAGAACAATGTGTGGGATTTCTGGTTGGTGGAGGGGATAACAATTATTAGTTTTAGTCTTAAATAACAAGAACTATTTATTGTAGACATGCATTGGTGAATTTGGGGGTTGAGTTAGTAAGGCTTGGTATTCTCGCCTAGTTTGATTGATTTCTCTGAACTCTCAGTGTATGTTTTTAGAATTCTGGAATTGGGAGTCGTTGCGTTTCCTCCACAACTCATGTGTCCCTTTTTCTTGATGAGGGTTATAACTCCTGAACTATATTCAACTTCCTTAATTGAAATTCATGTCTACAGACATATCAATTATATTACAGACATATACGCATTTATATACAATAAATTGTCGTTTCAGTATAATTTTATTTGGATAAATAAATTAATTGTAACGGATTCCTGAGCCACAAACTAATAATTTATTTCAGAACTTCGATTGAATATGTGAATTTAATCAAAAAAGATTAGCACTTCTCGATCAAAAATAAATCACAGCCCTTCTGAGCACTTCGAAATATGGAAGGACGTTTTCGGGAAATTATTTCGTGTAAACATTTGCAAAAGAAATTACTTGCTGAAATCTTGGTATCTGCATCCCTTTTGACAGCTAGGCTACTCAAAAGACGATTCTTTCAATAACTTATTCATCGAAATTTGTTTTGGAGACGATAATTGCCTTAAATCAACTATAGGCAGTTTGAATGAAGTTAGACTTCACTGGATACACATGAATATCAAATTTTCTGACAATTTGGCCCGTAGCTGTTTATCACTTCTTGTGTACATGTCCTTCGTACTCTTTTCATAGACTGCACTGTTTTGGATTCCTATTTGAGTATAAACTAGCGACCTTGAGAATACCGGGGCTACCAGATATTTTGGACTTCATAGGAAAAATAAACCGATTTCGGTACTGAGACTGTCCAGTCAAACCTGATTGACAGAAAAAAATAGTAAGAGGTGTTGCGGACTGGAAAATGTGGATTGGTGATTTGCCAGATGTCAGTAACCGGTGTTATTTGAAGGTCTGGTGTTATTTGAAATGAATTTTCACGTCTTGTATGAGTAATTAATATCAAGTCATCCTTGTCCTCAAACATGTAGTTAGGACCTCCATAAGCATCTTGAGCTGCAGATTTGTTCTATAACCTCAGGTTAATGAATGATAAAAGTATTAGGCAATTGAAATACCATGAGTCGTATGTAGACGATATACTACACGACTGATGGTATTTCAATTGATGACATCTATAAGCGGGCTGAGAAATGATATATTGTATGAGTTTGTTGTGTAAGCGATTAAGTATATCGTATTTCCCTCGTGTTGTGTGTTGATGGAGTCGAATGTGAAACTGAAGGAGCGATTTCGTCATTTGTTTTATATGTAGATCTAAATTTGAAAATAGGCTGGATAGTCCATTGAGTTTTTGGAAAATCTACGTTGAATTAGGACTAGTTATGCTTTATTTTTATAATAACATGTTACATTATAAAATACAATTACGTTAAGAACTCGTAATCATATCGCGTGGATGAATACAATGGTGCAATAGTTTTGAAGCATAAAGTTGTGATAAAACTATAATCGCATCACAGTGAATTCTGCCAATATTTATTGTTTTGACGGTTCCTAAAGAGGAACATAGCAAAATCATTTTTAAACTTTTGGCATATGGTCTGGGTTAGTACTCTCATTTAGCACGGTGCTAATCTCTATTGTTGTCTTCAAGTTTAGACTATTTCACTTTTGTTACTGAGAATGTGACTTAAACATTCTTGGGCATTCTGACAAATTCTTTAACCTCAAAATCACAAAAAATAGGAAATGTAGCGAAAAGTTTAATCGACCAACTTGTTTAGAGATGCTTAGAGTTTTCGTTCAATGACCTCTATACCTATATGGTGAAGTTAATAGTTTATTAATAAAATTATTTTCTTTTAAAAGGGGTTATGGCTATGATTTAAGGTTTGAAGGTGTTCTCTTAGTTCAATTACACTGCCAAATATTTGATTGCTGCTCAATAAGCTTAGTGGCATTGTAAACTCTGACTCTTGTAGACGTTCATATTTAATTATTAAATGTTTATTGATTTTAAAAAGTCTCCGTTGATTTTGCCGCTAGATGGTGTTGATGCCTACATATATCAGTCATTTAAAAACAGCGGGCTACAAAAATGATGTTTTGATATTCCACATGAATTAAAGAAAATAAATTTGATGAAATCGAATTATTTTGGAAGTGAATCATCACAGACGATGAAAAATGGGTAAAATAGGATAATATCAAACGTAACCGCTAATGGTGAAAGGCACCTGCCACAAATGACTTCAAAGCTTGGATTGACGGAACACAAAGTTTTATTGAGTGTTTAGTAGAATTGAAACGGATTTTTTCATTATAAAATTCCGTAACGTGGCAGAACGGGAGTTGTGTTCTATCATGACAATTCACGGCCATACAAAGTTTTGATGCATCCACCACCTGGAATATATTCAACATCTGACTACCATTTGTTTCGGCTTCTCCAAAACTCTCATGATGATAAAAAAAATTGGCGTGTTTTTTTCCAGTCACTCAGGCTCGATTGGCCCATTGTGACATCCCTTCTCAGACGCACACTCATAGTACACTCCCGAAATCTGTTCTTTTAATGAAGTTCAAGATATATGATATTCTCAAGGCCATCAGTTGATTCTCGAATATGAATTGTCATCCAAAGCAGTGCACTTTATGGGATATGACGAACAGGACCACAAAAAGTGGAAACAGTTTCTTCTTCTCCTCCCCCGTACTGTTCTAGTCGCTTTTAGACAATTATCGTTTCAATAAAACAGTATTAAAGTCAATCGACTTAAGAGCAGCCTGGCTGTCAGCAAGGATACAGATACGACGATCTCAGAAAGTCATATCTTTTGCAAAGAGTGTTGCTTTCAAAATCGAAGCAATTTCATCTTGAATGACAATATTGTACCTATTAAGAGGGAATGATAATTCGACCTCAGGATTTTGTATATACAAATCGGCAGCAGCAAGATTACCGCATACCGCTCCATCAGTATAGATTATTATAGCGTCTCCGGAGAGGTAGAATTGGTTGTTGTAGTCCCATATGAGATTTTCAGGTATAATTACACAAAATAATTTCCCGAAGTCGAGCTTCGTCACCATAGTGTCCAAGACTGTCTCTGTCTTGTAGGCAATCGGCTGTTTGCGCTGCACACCTTCTGATCCAAAGATCAAGCGGCAGCAGACATACAGATATTTCAAGAGCTGCAGTTCGTGGGGTGTGCATAGCTCCCACAATATCCAATCAAACAAGTCTTTGAAGTCGATTTAGAGGTCTCTTTCTATCCCCATTCATTGCTCTAGGCCACCAAATAAGGGCGTCTTATGTACTTTATTCAAATTTATTTTCAATAAAGAAAATTTTTGTTCAAAAATGTACCAAAAAACCGCGGAGACTTTTTATACGACAAGAGTCAACTCAAAGTAATTTAAGGAACACAATGAAATGCTGGTGAAACACAACGAAATCGAACTATTTTTGAAGAATAAGTGTTCATCAAACGTACGCGCTCATGGTCAAATACTATAAAAACACCACAAACAACTTGAAAGCTTGAAATCACGGCAAACAAGGTAATATTGAGTGTTTGATGGAATTGGAAATTAATTGTTCATTATGAGCTGCTGTAACGTGGCAAAACCACGGATCCGGTCCCGTACTGTGCACTGCTGGACCATTTGAACAAAGCAATCCAGAATTGGCCACCAAACATCTTTGATGACTCGGATCCAATTGACGGAATTTGATGGGGAGTGTTGATGCACCCACGTATAGGTTTTGCACGAGCTGACTATTATTTGTTTCGGTTCATGTAAAACTCTCTTGATGATAAAAAATTGACAGACCGAAGCAAAAGGTCATAAATAAAAATTCCCTGTGTTTTTTCCTTAGTCACTCAGGCTCGATTTGTCCACTGTGACAACTCTTCCCAGACGAATACTCTCAGTGATAGTCGATATCTTTTTTAAGATTTAATATGACTTAGCTCCTAAAGTTGAGCTCGCCTTCATTTGATAGCCATATGACTGGATTTCCAGATCGTCTAATCGGTTCAGGGCAGTTATCGTTTCAAAAAAAAACAGGTTCGATGAAACAGTACTTGAAACAATCGCCTTTAGAGCAGACTGGCTGTCAGATAGGATGCAGATACTGCAATTCATTACTGCAATTCATATCCTTTTCTACCTTCTGATCTAAAGATCAAGCGGCAGCAGACTAGTAGTACCAGTGGGGTGCTTAGCTTCCACAATATCCAATCAAACAAATCTTGTAAGGCGATTAAGAGGACTCCCTCCAACCACACTCATTGTTCTAGGCCGCCAAATAAGTGAGCTTATATATTTGATTAAAAATGTACCGAAAAACCGCGGAGACTTTTTATACGATCTATTATTTCGATAGAGAGTCATAACAACGATCGTAAAGCACTCGATTTATTACCTAAACAATTTTAAATAATAATTAATCATTGCAATAGTAAAAATTCCCCACACACACACAACCAAATAATGAAATAAATAAAAATTTACAAATAAAATTTTATTGTTTTTGTACAAAAAATAATAATAATCATAATAATAATTATCTAATTATCTATAATTAATATAATTATTAATAGTAAGACAGTCTTGTATAATTAAAATATCAATATTCAATTGAATCGATTCATTCAATCCTACTTCAAGGTTACTTTCCCACTCATTTGCATCAATTTATTCGAACTATATGGGCAATTAGGCCACAGTTGGGCGCATCCCAATGACGATACATCGCCCGAATGGCGTAACAATTGGCCCATATGTGCTGCAAAATGCCATTTCGTTGGTGTTATCGACATTGAAAGTGACATCGTTGTTGATCTACAAATAGACAAATTAATTAATATTCAAATCGTTAATTTAATTTGCAAACATACGATCATATGATCGCTATAATGAGAGCAGATACACAAATGAGAGAATGAATTATTTATTTATACGAAGAATTGAATTGAACACAAAACTATATAATATATTGGAAAGTGAAAGTAGACGTAACACAAAATACCATTAATCTTTAAGGTGACTTGGTATGTTTTCATGATATAACTACCACGGTTATTACATGTTCGATTGAGTAACGTTTCCGTAGAAATAACGAACACAAAGAAATTGAGTTTGATATTCCCGCGCGGTCTATTATGTCTAGATATACGTTGGTTATATTCAGCATCGGTAAGCATAATCGAAACACTATACCAACAGTTTTATAGCTCAATTAAACATGGTCCACTTTTGATTTTGAGATCTGTGGAGCGTGATCGTGACATACTTTACATGTTTTTGCATTTTAATGGTTAATGTTTGTTACAGTGGATCGATATTCGTGTAGGTGTGGGATTAATGGACTAATCGATTTAAGTATTACATCAGCTCTTAACAGAGAACCGTCCAGGTCCAACTCACACATCCATACATGACAACGGGTCTGATCAATACTATATGTATAATTCAGCTTATCCTTATTTGCAAGATACTTTGATTTAAGAAGTGGACGTAGAGGATATAAAGCGCTATTGCCAGCGGCAAGATGAACCTTGATATCCTCTTCCACACTATAGTATCGTTAGTAATGGGAGATCCAAGATACTTGAATCTCATCACTCCTTCAAATGTTTGGTTACCACTACTGAAATAAACTGCAGCTTAGTCTCTTAAACGAGGATTGGCAGATCAACGGAAGCTGAACACTGCTCCAGCGGATCGAGTATCTCTTTCACTCCGTTATCACTTAAAACAATCATACAGATATCATCTGCAAATGCCAAAAGTCGATTGGATTGTCGGAATAACTACTACCATAAGTAGTCTGTTTCCAACTTTAACACATCATTGTGACTACGCTACTGTCATTTTACACAGATGAACGTATTTGTTTGGTTTCCTAAATATTCAAGAATTATACCATAGCCTCACTCGATTGATCGAGTCATATATAGGCTTGCTTGAAATCTGGGAATACTTGGTGTACATCGCGAGATGTTTCAAAATACTTGGATAGAATCACCTGGTGTAAAAAAAACTAAATCAGTGACTGACCAATTTCGACGGATTCCTCCTTGGTAGTCATTGATAAATTCCCCAGAGGAGTATTTATTTTCTAGATAATTTTCGACAGTACACTGTACAAAGGAAAGCTATACAGCGATAATTCTCGTATTTAAAGCGATCACGTTTCTTGAAAATTGAACATAACGCGAGTACTTGCCATTCATAACTTCATTCTGACGTAATGCAATCAAGCCCAGGTGAACGATTTTTCTCTAATCTTCGATCTTAACACTTCGATCTTAAGGTTTCCATCCTGGTCCCGAATGGTAGTTGACCGAGATGTAAAGGTATGATGCAATCCGTTGACTGCCTTCCATCATCTGCCCTTTTTTTTGTTTGTCGTTTAAATGTCCCCCTAGCAAAAATCGCTTTATGTGTCCTTCAGACTTTAAACCGAGTTTGGGCTTCATTCTGGTCTATATTACGTAGCATAATACCAAGACGACACTCATCATCAAACCAATTCATGATAAAATTGAATCAAGAAATTATTGGAATTCTTCACTTGATCTAAGAAACTTTTTCAGCCTACACTATATTTTAAGACATAAAGTCTTAAAAAATAAGATAAAGGTGATAATTGCAGCTAAAAAAGAACTAAAACCTCAACCAAGTAAAAATGGAAAATGAAATTCAGCTTCGGAAGTGACGTAATAAGTTTGTTGAGAAGGTGGAAATTCAATCACTCTCGGATTTTGCGTGATCATTGAGATGGAGCCTCATTACAAGTTGTGCTTAAACAATTCATGAAAACGGCGACTATATGGGAAAAGGTGTAAGTTATGTAAAATTTGTTATCAAAGATACAGCACCAACTGCTGAAAACATCACCTGATGGAAGTTTCGGTGTTTTCCGTAATGCTTGCTTCCATCCGATTACTGTTCACATTATTTTGAACTGCATGAGGTCTTCCATAGTAAGCGTAGCATCACTGACAGCCACTTGTTGTCGAAAATGCTGAACCAATCGATAAAATGTAGGAGTGCCCGGAGCATTTTCACCTTGATACAAATTTCGATATGGTCAAAGTCACAAAGTCTACTGACCTTCAAAATAAATTTGAACTATTTGGATCATTTTTCTATGAAAGGATCTTACGCTCGATAAATGTTGAATCAAGCCTACACACAAAACTGAAACCGAGACTTAAACGGGTTCTCAATCGCATATCACGCTTCAATAATATTTAATCAATTAATAAAAAATTAGCCTTCCAAATCAAATGATCAAATAAAAATAGTTGCTATTCTAAAAATATTGTGGAATAACATAAAACAAACTCAAGGTGAAAAATTGAAAGATTGTGCATCGTGAAGGTTGACTAATCTTAAAAATATAAAAAAAATTTTATTGGCTTATGACACACACATATGTGTACTAATGTATGCTAATTTATCGACACACTGTACTTACTTGATCAGACCGAGTAAGTTTTTCTCGCGATCATTCAACGAATAATCCGGCCGTGCCGCCATCTCACACAACAGCTTCGGCAAGCATGCATCTCGTAACGATTCCGTCAGCTTGATTGGTTGAATTTTTGTATTACTCTTACGATTTTTGTCGGTGCTACTGTCAAATTTATTAACAATATTTTGATTGCTATTTGATGATGCCTTGACAAATCCTATATATAAGAATATAAAAAAAATATATTTGTTAATAATTTAATTAAATTTAGAAACAATTAAAATTTTATAAATAAACAAATGAGTTCTATTATTAAATTAATAATGAATCTAAAAATACGCGATTGTTAGATGATCGATTAAGGCGTACGACTGTTAATTTTGAACAACAAAAATCCAATATAATTAATTCCGATCACTTATCAACAATTACTTTTTTTATTATAACTTATTTTTTGTCAGAATTCAACCATGGATTTTATTGTTACTAAACAAAATGCCAATGGTGACGAAATTTATTAATTTTAATTATGAAATTGTTGGTCTACCCAAAACTACGATGGAATTTTTTTCTGTCTGTCTGTTTTTATCTGTTTAATCTGTTTTGGGGATCAAGCCTCTCCCAACCATTTCGCGGTTCGGCTAAAGGTCCGAGGACGTCCAGTTTACATAGAACCATTTGTATAGTGCATAGCTACATACCAGCCAGCCTACATGCCATGTCACACCATTAGATTTGACGGTGACATCAATCAGAATTTAGTAGAATTTTCAACGTCATTGGTAACATTGACTATGAGTCAAGCAGAAAACTGTTTTTTAAATGTTAAATTTCATTGTGACATGCGCTACCAGACGAAAACTCTCAGTCCCGAAAACTTTTTGCTTTTCGAATGAAGTTTGTTCTCAAGGTCATCAGTTGACCTTCAAGAAGGTTAAGGACAGGCGACAAGAAATGAGGTCGTCTCGCATGTCTTATGGTGCAGAGTGCCAATATGACAGTCGATATCGATTTAAAGAGATCCCGGAAAAGTATGAGGAAAGTATATATACAGATACGATGATCTCCACAATTCGTTTTCGCCTAAAAGACAGTTATGAACCTTCCATATGGGATAGATAATTTCCCTCAGGATTTAGCATGAAAATATATGAAATAATTTTCGGAAAATGTACTTCGATACCATAGTTAACAATCCCACCGCTTTTCATATTTGGCAATCGCTTTGTAGGTGAGTGGCTGTTTGCGCTTCACACCTTTTGATCCAAACTTCACGCGGAAGAAGACATACAGCCATCTCGAGAGCTGCAGTGGGTGTGCTGTGCCTAGATCCCATTATGCCCAGACAAGCAAGTCTTTGAAGTCGGTTTAAGGGTGTAACCACAATCAATGTTCTAGGTCGTCGAATAAGTGCGACCAACGAAGGTTCGAGTCTGATAACCAAATGTATAACCAGTACTCGCGTCTGGGTTTCAAGCTCCATGATTTACCACACAAAAAATTGTGATTAAAAATCAGTATTAACAAAATCCAATAAATTACAATTCGAGCTTTCGAAAATGTTTGTTTTTTACAGCAAATTTATGATTGAATGGCGCCTTCCTTTATTTGCTCCAATTCATCATGCATTATTCGTCTTATAGAACGACGGTACCATAAAACCGAGTTTTTTATACCTTAATTTATGTAGAAATACTCGAGATTATCTTACAAATTTATATAACAGGATTATAAATCGTTGATTCCAAATATAATATGACGAATGACGCTTACAGTGAACAAGGGGAGTGATAGGTCCATATACGACGAGTCAATCAAAACTAATCGTGAACTAAATAGTGAAGTATGGACACTGCTTATTAACTCACTGTTTTAGGACTTATCAGCTATCAACACGAAGTTTGCTTTAAGAGGCAACTCCAAGCCAGAATGTCTGAAACTTGTGAACTACTCGAAGCTCGCTTTCAGAAACCATCAGAAAAGGGTTGATGAAACTGAAGAAGAACTGAAGACTTAAAAAAAGAAGAGATCCTAAAGGAATATTCTAAAGTGGGGCTCAATAAAACTTCAGGACCAGACAACTTCCCAAACTAGCGTTAAAGAAGACAGTTCGCTTAAATCCAGGCATCTTTAACCGTCTAATCTGTTTAGAAATAGTAGAAAAAAATCCTGGAACGAACTATATAGTGCAAGAGGAGATATCTGTTTCAAGATGGTTAAGTGGCAGCAAGAAACTATGTGCAGTGGTAGCAATGTGAAGAATGCCTTACATAAGCTAAATGGGATTGTATATAAATCTCTTTTTCCGGCATGTAGATATCAAACCACCTATTAAGAGTAGTTGCGAGGTACTTCAGACGAAGGGCTTGCGAGTTAATTCAGACGGAGGGCTCTAAAGTATAAAACTGACGGTGGAACGAAAACATTTGTGGTATCAGGTGAAGTTCTGCAAAGGTCCGTTCTACATACTCCGTTTTGAAACGTGATCAATGATGGTGTGTTCCCCTTAAAATGTGATGTTGAAGTGGTTGTATTTGACGATGACATCGTCATAGGGAGAGCAGCAATCATACAACAAAGGTAAACTTTTGTTGGCCTTAATTTAGCAGAGCATAAGACAGTAACAGTCCTATCATCACTATAGCAATAACATGTTGAAGAAAATAACGTCAGAGATCGGCGCCAAAAACTTTAGTAAACCAACCAACCTTAGACATGTCTGCCTATTTTAGGGTCTACTTAACGCCATTACATAGTCAAATCGAGGACGTCGAGCCGTAGCTCCATGCCAGCATATAGTGCTGAGATAAAAGATGGGTTGGTCCATGAATCCTCCACTTCAGCAGTAGGTCATAGATTTTTTTATTCCCTACACGGATCGTAATCAAATGGTGACATTTTTTTTTGTATCCTGTCCCTATCGGGAATAGAATCTGGTAAACCATTTGGTAAACTATTAGGAGTAATAATTGATGCTATAGACTGTCATAAAAGACTCATCTCATTAGTGCAAAAAGTGCATGAAGAGTAGTATGCGTGGAAAGTATTGATTCGCAAAAAGTATTGAGCACACCTATGACAGCATCACAGAAAGCTTCTTGGCTTTATTGATAAATAAAATAGCAAAATGAATTACTTCCAGTTCCTTATAGCATAACTATTGAAGTTCAAGCACGAAGGGTCACTTGACTGTACTTTTTGCACGGGAACGTTAGAAAAGCTCCTTGAGTGTCCACGTTTTAACCAGGTGTACCTGGTGTCTCATCACATCACACACCAGACAACGTGTCTCTCAAAAACCTGTCTGTCAACACTAAATCTGCTAATTTGTATTTGGATGGTAAAGCAAAATTACCAATCACATTTTGTATGTATATTAATAACAAACAGTTCTAATTAATGAAATGTGAAAGTTAACTAACTCGATCAATTGTAGTTGACTATATTGTACGTTGGAAGAAACTATTGACCTATACGATTTTAAGTGCAGCTTCTAGAAACAAAAAAAAATATAAATTCGAAATCGTATAAAAGCCATAAAATTTCTAAACCATTTATGTCTCAGTATGCGATCAACCGAATCAACTATATGTATGATAATTTTTACGATACGGTTAACGATTTGATTTATATACATTCGATCGTTAATATTTCATCTTGAACCTGTTTAATATTTGATCTTAATCTTAACACGAGGATAATAATAAAAATCTCATTTTTAGGTGCATTGAAACTGTTGACTTGATATTTGTTTTTATATACAAGTGACGAGACGCAAATTTTAAACCGGTTCGAAAATGTAGTATGTGACTTTTAGCATGTAGCTCAAATCAATATTTCGAAATCACGTTTATCAGATCAGCTAACGCTGTTCGATCATCGTCAGTTTATATTTGGTGTGGTAAACGGTATGTTGTATTTGTTGTACTTCGTGTTGGAAGCGGACTTAATTTGAAAACCCAATTGACAGTCAATGCTTTTATATAGTGAACAATGACCGCCAAAAATGTATTGGAATTCAAGATCATTCTAAACGTTCATTCTATATAATGGTGATGAGCGTTTCAAGAAAGCTCGAATAAAGCTGCTTTTACCATACAGTTAGTCTTAAAGGCGATCACTATTAATACTCTTCTTATTAATCGTGTTGAATTAGAGTGAAAATAGTGCTATACAACTTCACTGGAGTTGATCGCTATATTATGCGATCGTTCAACATTAACATGGAATTGATATTTTCCTGCTGCTACCACAACAATTAAAGTCTCGCTCAGAATTAATGGACAGTACTGAAACATTAAATGATTAGGTAAAGCCTTGATAGTTCTCTATAGAACTTCATTATCGAGTAGGTTGCACCTCTACAATATTTCAAAAATGTTTCACAATCCTAAACAGACGATTCGAAAAGTAAAAAATAGTTTGGACGTGATTGCACGTTATATGAAAATATGTATACCTGTTGAAACGTTGCGTGTGCCTAATGCTCTAGACAATTCAAAAAGGACCTTCACAATGTATATTTTGCCAATAACAAGTATCTTTTTGAGCTGGAATTTCCTTTGAGCTTCTTAACCTGAATCGCGGCCCATTTAACATTTATGAAATAATCTCTAGACCTGCATATACTTTGTATTAAATGACACAGTAAAATCTGATTGAGAGATAAATTATCGGATAAACTAATGGGTAGCTATCGTACATGAAAAGACACAAAATGAAAGTGTCTATAGCAAGAGTTTATTTCTATTACTGGCAAGCTAGTGCCACCACAGTTATTAAAATGGGTCATTTGACTCCAACAACAAAAATAACCGAGATGTCTATTTACATATCCAAAAGATTTTAACGATACTTCGATATGGTCCTGCAATAACGCGATCCTCTGTTCTATTGCTGCATTTGGAAATTATTCTGCTACCGACAGTTTACTTTCTAATCAGTAATCAATTTTTCAGAAGGCGCAGTAGGTGAGGTTAGGTTAGTTTGTTGTGGCTGCTATCGCACACTTAGACCGGCGATCGGTCCGTTGTGATACCACTCTATTATGCACGGCTATATATCTGAGCATTTTCGTAGTACCATCTACGCTTTGCATAGCTCAATGTCAGCCTATAGTACTGACATGGAAGAAGGGTTGGCCCATGGATTTTAAACACGATAGGGGATCCAGATATATGTTCATTTTTCACACCGATCGCATCGCCCAGGTGAAAAACCCATATGCATCTTGCCCGATCAGGATTCGAACCTACAACTGCCGCAGCTTTAACCACTGCGCCACCTGGGCGATAGAAAGCGCTATAAGTTTAGCTCAAGCTTTCAGCCTTCCTTTAGGGTAATTGAATAAATTTCTTGAATTCGAAAATTGTGACATCTAAATAAATTGAACTTTTATTCATAATTTCATAATAGTCAGCTTGACAATATCTGATGTGTTCGTTTCTCTACTCTCCAGATGACATTTCTCATGAGTTTCATGTTAACGAGGTGTTCTTTACTCTCAACTTGACCACATTTATTATACTCTACTTGATATGACCATCATGACAAAGCTTCTACATTATCGTAAACGCTCACATTTTGATGTTGAATTTGGTAATATTTCGACCCAGCATGCAACTTGTGTTCCTTCCAGATTCGTAACATCCTGTCGTGTAAAGTTATAAGAATATTTATTGGATCTAGTACGAAACCAGATATTAATTATAAGTACGGCAATAAACGTTTTCCAACACTATATATCGATGGAATGATACACAAATTATCCAGTGAATTTGATCACTGCCAAAGGATACAAACTATCACCATATAAACAACGAGTCATTATTGGTGTTATTCTCAATGCCCATCACGGCCATATTCATCCGGATTATTAACTCCAGGACAGTTGAACGAGGAAATTCCACCAACTATGGTAGTTCCGGATGGAGATGACGATATGAGGCACATTTACGAAATGTTAACAGTATACACGAGAGTTACAGCAAAGCCCATCCTCTTCCTTGTTTAAATACCTTTGGCATATTCAGAAACGTATCAATTATTCTACATAATTCCAATTCTAAAACTCGATGATGGCCAGTTATACATAATAATACGATCAACCGCGAATATTTAATTGTAAATCTACATCGCGATCGTTACGTTCCTCTTTAGTCGAGAACTACAACAATTCGTTCGAATAAAAAATAATGGATATTTATGCAACATTGCACCAATCTATAATTCACAATGTAGACAATCATTATGCGAAATGAACTTGCTGAGACACAAAAACCAGAACCACATTAAACCAACCAAACCATTGGACTCGATTGATAACAAACCAGTGGATATTCACTGTTGCAACACCAAAAATGGTCGATGTAAGATCCAAAGGGCACCGTCGAAGAGAAATCACATGGGATTACTTCTTCTTTTATTGCATCAACAAAACTACAATATGAAGATAAGAAGCAACCATAATTCGGTCAGCAAATGTTAACCGCAAATGGAGAGGAAACGATCAATTCAGATGACATCAGGTTAACTAAGTACATAGTTGATCTTGAGAGCCATCGCTCGGCAAAAGATTAATGAAACAGTGTTGCAAGAATCAATCGAGGCACTAAGTTTCGGACATCATATCCATTATTATGTACTAACATACACGCTACTGTTAGTTGGAATATTCACAATGGTTGTACATATATATCTACCACTGGGTACTTTCGAACACTATCTAAGTCCGTATTCATAGTAATCATGTGGTCTAAATGCACCAGAAACGATCCATGAAATAGAAAAGAACTATCAGATGAATGTAGTCTATGTACACAAACTATAGTTAGATGTTTAATTCTATTTGCCATCGTTATCTTGATAGTATGGAAGCAATTGGAGTCTATGTTTGTGAAATTGTTTAACTCACATTTATAAAACCGTTCTCAATAAGTGTTTATATCAACAGCGATATCTTAAGCCTCGAATTAGGCTTCCGGTTCGGGTTTGAAACAGCTGAAGCCACATCGTTGACATTGTCTGGACCAACAATATTTTGTAATAAGTTCAAACAATAAATAAAGAAGTAGAATATAGCAGTCTGAAAGCTTAAAACTTAATTTTAAGCTGCCATCATACGAGTTGAAGTGTCAAAACAGCATTGATTGGCAATTACAGCTAATGCCCTTCACAGAAACCATAGTCTTATGTATGCGCAGTGTCATTCCATAATTACACGGACACATAATGTTAAATTGCCACAAATCAAAAATTTGAAAAGGAGAAAATATTCGGGCACCTACGAATGGTTTTCGTGTGTCATCAATTTTCTGTAAGTGATAACTATCGTTCTTCGTAACTGAGTGGCCATGGACAATTAAGCTTCAAAGACCACTTTCGTTACTCGTTTCAACTTTGGAGTTAGTTATTTTGTCCCTTCTGGGTCAATTCTTCAACTATGCTCTGGTGCCGTACGCTTTAACCTCGGATCGGCCTGTATACAATTTACTATAGTTGGTACATTATCGCCGTGATGTGGATGTCATCATTGTTGTGCGATAATAATAAATTAATAATAAACTTACCTACTGAATGTAGTCGAAATGATATAAATTTGGGCCCTGTGGGTGAGGGTTTCGTAAATATTTCGAACCAAACGAATTCGAGCTTATGTGTCCAGTCACTTCGAAAATCTAGCGCGTTCGACGGCTTTATCACATGTATGAAAGAGTATCGGCTGGAACTCGTAGCGCTCCACGAAAATCGATGTCCTAACAGTGGAGACCATGTGTCCCAAGGCTATACGTTGCTACACAGTGGAGATGACCTCGGAAATCTTGGAGTTGGTTTTCTCAGTGGACCGCAGGTAAAAAAGACTGTACTGGACTTTAAGGCAGTACCTACGCCCACTGATGTAAGCCAACCCCAAGATAAAAACTCATTTTACAATAATTTGGATTATCTGATGGAGCACGATGTCAGATTTGTGATTGGTGACTTTAATGCTAGAGCTGGCAGAAATCGAATATCGATTATGATATAATCGATTATGGAATAATATAGGTCCGTACTCCCAGCACGTAACTGTGACCGAAAATGGGATCGCTCATGATCTCAAAGTGGCAAGTACAATCTTTCCTCATAAAACCATCCATTTGGAAATATGGACACATCCACGTAAAACATCCCGAACCCAAATTGACCATTTGTTGAATTCAAATAAGCGAGGTCAGGTTGCTCAAGACGTGAGATCGTTATGGGTTGTCAACAAGATTCGTAGACAGTGACCATTATCTAGTCACTGCAAAGCAAGTCAGGGAGGACAGAGGAATATGAAACGCGATTCTTCTTGAACAGCTAAATGACAGTAACACAGTCAAAACGCTGTTAAAGTTGAGAAGGTAATGAAGAAGTTTTGCTATTAGTTCTGGTGTTCGACAAAAGGATGCACTGTCCAGATAATATCTATGTGTAATGTGATATGTATGTGTTCAGCTTCCGTTGGTCTCAAAATCGACGAGATCAAAACCAAATAACTGATCTCTGGTTTTCGAGACCAAGGCGCAATTAATTTAAGAAGTGGTAGCCGGACTTTTGGAGAAAAAATGAGTTTTAAGTATCATGGATCTCTCATTATACTCACGATAATAGTGTGGGAGAGGATATCAAGGTTCGCCTTGCCGCTGGCAATCAGGCTTTGTATCCTCTACGTCCACTGCTGAAATCAAAATATATGGCTAATGCGGATTAGCTGAAATTGTACAGAGTGTTGATCAGACCCGTTGTCATGTATGGATGTGAGAGTTGGACCTTCACAGAAGAGTACGAAAGATGGTTTATAACATTCGAGAGAATAATCATGAGTGTAATATATGACCCAAAACGCGACTTTGACACAAGATAACGTACGGGCCAAACATCTGAAAATTGGCTCTGAAAAAGTGTTTGCGTTTGAAATTTTTTCAGGCATGCTGAAATGACCTATCACCATGCTGTCACCATAATTGTGCGATAACGATAAATCAAGTCAACAACAAGCAACCGATCTATAATTTTTAATGCCATAAATTTACCACGATTACATTGGCTTAAGTGAAACTTACAATCGTTACACGAGTGTCAGTTGTTTGTTAACAGATTAAAATTCTTTTATTTGATTAACAATAATACACTTCCGATTAAAGCTTATCTCATTGTGAGCGGTCAACATGCATACGAAACAAATCAAATCTAAACAGACATACAAGTATAGTGGATGGGTGTTTAACAATACCTATACGTAACTTGTGAATAAAGATGTTCGAATGGTGATCATCGAGAAAGTGAATTTCGAAACTAATTTTATAAATTAACAAAATAAATGTGTTGAAAATGATTCGTCTAATAAATGGTCTAATATTTGGGGCTATGATTCATTGATTTCGATTAAGTTTCAATACTGTATCGCGATTTCCTACCCATATCGACGTACATTAAGTACATGCATATGTTTATATGTAATTAAACGAAATTATAATTAACTCGATTTCTAAAAAAATTATTAAGATTGATAATTTAGGATGAATTAGTCGAAAACTTTCAATTTTTGAGATTAGAATGTTAAGAAATTATTCTTAAATTTAATTTAATATTTTGAAAGTGTAAATAATAAATATTTAATGAGTGGTAAAAATAATGTTTGTTTGTTTAAAAATTGTGTTATAATTTGATGTGACCGCGGCACTTAAAAAAATAATTTTTAATTTAATTTAAATTTTAAACATGATTTTCGCTTCTACAACTCGTTTTGGTGGCAGAAAGTGAAATTACTAAGTATATCGATTCTTTAATATATTGTTGCGATGGGAAAGTTTGTGAAACATTATATTTGTTTTACCGTGGACGAAACCTCAACAATTAAGATCCACAACAAAATAGTCAAGATCAAGGTAGTGCAACTATAACCTAATTTCATTGGCATGGTTTAATTTTGACATTAAGTGACAATAATTCATTGTACGGTCACTTATTCACAACATTGAGTATATGTAATACAATCCAGCCTTGTATTAATTTTAAGTCGGTTCGTTGGATTTCAAAGGTTTAAATTACATGCAGTTTCTGATTCAAAAGTATTTAGAATAACCTTGGTGCAGCATAAAAATGGATTGTGTACTTTCAATCATAAACATGGTCGGTATAACTAGTTTTGACTACATATTAAATAACTACATATGTTAATGTCTAGTATCGATATGTGATTGAAGTGAAGGGAAATTTGCACTTTGAAAATAATTGCTGCTTGTATACATGCTAAAATATATTTAAACATTATAGTTGAGTGCGGTAACATTAACATTTCGACTCTTAAATGTTAACTCAAATAATTTTTTCTATTGTGGTCAGATAATATAAACTTTGGTAAGTTCACTTATCAACGGTCAGTTTAGGAAGTAAAAAGTTCCCGAGTTACGTACTTGATCCAAAAACTTGCCTACTCTAACAGAATGAAGTTGTGGCGGACAGAGCAACTTAATAAATCGCAAATTAGCTCACGCCACACGCAATCAAATAAAAATCGATATGTCGAGTTAAGTTCTTGTAATTCACTAGTACTGTCGCGTCATGACTATTCGTATATATACGAATCGCACAGTAAGAAAATCAAGTCCGGTAGCATATGCCTGATGAGATGGATTTGATCTTTTCGATCAGCTAGTCATTCAATGACGTCATCATCAGATCGAAACCGGCCTAGTGGATTACAAGAACAAGCTAACAACTCGAAGTACAAGGCACATTCAATTTACATAAAAGCAACACGCTTCATTGGTGACCCCAACGGCCCTGTTTAGGGAACAACACGAAAAATGCCAGAGCTGATCAGAATAGCAATAGCAGCACAGCCCGAGTCAGTGACTCTTGAAGCACTAGCGAGGATGGCTGATAAGATGCACGAAAATATGAATTTCTCCATTGGAAACGTCTCAGCACTCCACCAACAACGCCCTCCACTTACAAGACCTACGAGATTGGACGCCAACATAAACAAAACATCACGAACCAAACAAGTGTCAATCGAGGAACGCCTATCACGGCTCGAGAACAAAATAAATAATCTCGCCGTAGCAGGTCGTAGTCGCTCAACAAACTGATTCCAATCGCCAGCTAGATCACACTCAACTCATGCAGTTCGATCGCGCTCGCCGTACTTCGGTACTCACAAAAACGAAAATGGTGTTAGCTGGTATCACGAGATTTACAAGAACAAAGCCAGAAAGTGTCGAAAACCATGCACTTACTCTTCTGGCAGAACGAATACTCCAAAAAACGAATAGATCATACGGTCGAGTCGGCGGCAACCTCGACTTTAAAGAACAGTCGCCTATACATACACGACAAAACCAACAACCTGACATATCTTATCGAACCGGGAGCTGCCCTTTCGGTGCTCCCTGTCCGATGTTTTTCAACGTCCATTATTTTGAAATCTAAATCAAACGATCTAGTACTATCGGCCGCCAATGGCACGACAATTAACACCTACGGAGCAAAATTGCTCCAGGTGGACATCGGACTTCAACGAAAGTTCACTCATGCATTCGTTCTTGCATCAGTGAATCGTCCGATCATTGGTGCCGATTTCTTAAGTAAATTTGGCCTGTTAGTCGACTTGAAACGAAAAAGGCTGATTGATCCAGCGAAACAGCTGTCAATCTATGCTACGACGGTTCGAGTTAATACTCCAACACCGATTCACTACGCTATCGACAATGGCTATGACACGCTTCAAAGTATATTCATCGTCATGAATAGTTTAGTCAAAACTTTACAGACTATACTCCAGTAACCTCGAATTTGGATAATTTAAACCTCACTAAGCAATAACTAATGTACGAGAACTAACCTGAAGTTTCGTGAATATGGAAAAATTGGAGACCGTTTATCGATCATAGATAGTAGATTTTGCAATCACGGGATCCTCCATCCTGGAATCCCAGTCAGTATTCAAATCCCTTCACCCTCTGATTTAGTAGTCGGAATCCGGAACTCAAAGAAATATTTATGTCATGCGCAAGCTAGACAGCACATCATTAAATGAAATTCAGAGGAGTCCAACTCAAAAACTTAACGATCTCGACTACACAGATGATATATGGTATGCTTCCTGACACACAAATACACAGTCATGCAGCAAAAGCTTCAAAAGTTTAAGAAATAGTCAGATGTAGGGTTCAAGATAAACATAAGAAAGACAAAGGCCCTGAGACAGAACGCAAGCATTAGTACACCATTTTGCATCAACCAAGACACAATAGAAGATGTTGAAAACTCATATACCTTGGCTGCACCGTAGGCTATTGAAGGAGATAATGCTTAAGGATATTGAAGGAGATCAGGAAGCGAAAATGGAGATGGATAGGACACACGCTGTGAGAGACCAAATGACACACCCAGAATGTCATACTCATTAGAATGGAATGCGCAAGGAAACAGAAACGTTGGAAGGCCAGCAATGACCTGGAAAGAACGAAGCATCTTGGAAAAAACATAGGAGGAAGTAAAAAAGAAAAGTCTCAAATAGAGTTCGATGGTCCAGTTTAGTAGACGCACTATGCTCCTAAAAATGGAAATAAAGGGGAAAAAATATTAATTTATAAATATTTATTCAAGTCACAGCAGCTAGAAGTGTTGCCCGAAGTAAATTATCATTTTGAGTAATTGCCACTTCAAATGACGTTAGGTTTAAACTTCCCAAATCTGAGCACACAATTCGAAAAACTAAAAAGATAAAAGGTCTAGCATCCCATGGGACATCTGTTCGTGGGCGAAGATTCATGAACTTCAATGTCCATGGAAATTCTTCCAAATTGTAGAATTTGGATCTTATCCGTATTTTTGGAACAGTGTTAGCCGAGGGTAACGTTAAGCTATTAGTGATCAGGCTAAACAATAATAATTTATCTCTCGCAAATGATATAGCTTCGAGGCTGACAGAGCGCAGTTAATGGTAACAGAAGATAAAATTATCACTATGCGGAAGAACAACTTTTTTCGACCATGGTACACAGCTGGCAAGCATAATTCCTATTCTAGAAAAATAAAAAGACGGTTCGCTTGATTAAACGATCTCTATAGTTAAGGATGACATGTTGCAGAAGTTTATATTCGTAGAGAATTAAATTTACTGCTGGCAATACCAGTACTGCAATTTATGATTCATAAATTAAATTGACATGAATCTCAAATATGTGAGCACCTCGCTCACACTGTACTTCAATCATCAATCAACGAATTTGACCATAACCTTTAAGTGTTTTGCAATATCTACATAATCCAACATAGTTGAAGATTATGATTGGTTTGAGATCCCATCCAAGCAAAATACCAGAAATTTTTTTCAACAAATTCTTGATGGATTGTCGATGTCGGTGTCAACTACAGAACTTAATTTAAATTATATCTGTACTGTTAGTGAATCAACCTCTACAACAGAAATATCGACCCAGATCAGCTACAGTTGGCAATCAAACGAGGAGTACGTTCCTTTATGAAAGTGGAGGTGATCGTGGCGTTCAATTGAAGAGTGTATATGATTATCTACTGACCGTTCCACCAACAAGTGTCGATTCTACTCTACAGGAGATTGTTTGGCAGCTGGAGGACTATGCACTAAGTTTCGATCGCAGATATTAGTAAATCTAACTAGTTATCGATTAACTATTTGTTTACAACTGTAATGTTCAACCCTGCACGACAAAAAATTTTATGCTAAAATCGACAACTTACGTTTATTTGATGTTAAAAAGTCGGTTACTCATGCGAATGAGAAAGTATACGTGCAAATGCAATAGTCGTTGTAGAAGCGGCTACTTATATTATCAAAGCGTTCTCAATATATTAAACCTAATCGCTCCAAATGTTAATCTGTTACATCAATCAGTATTCTGTATTAGAAGCCAAACTAATATAATGAACTTATTAGCCATCTGACACTGAGGAAGCGTTTGCTTAAATGATCGACAAAATTTATTATGGTTTTTATGCAAACAGTGAGTCATGTCGGATTTGAATCCCAATTTCGGAAGGGATGTTAAACGGAAATATTGCCATTTGATTTCGATCGGAGCTGTAAAATGTCAATGAACACTCATCTGTGACTCCATCTACGGTTATGGGTACTATAGTGGATATATTCGAGTCAAAATATACACCATTGGATGTCGAAGTGAGACATCATCTAAAGTTTGAAAAAATATCATGATTTACATCGAATATTCGTCTAAGATCATTTTTGGCCTTATGGCTTTCTTAATTTGCGTTATTGGACTGCACTTAACTCACATCTAGTTAAAAAAAACTCAATTATAACCACCAAAAGTGACAATGTGGTAAATATCTCATGTCAGTGGTGTAAGTGGACCATATTTTTTCACTATCGTATTCCATGTTGAAAAACAATTTTCGGTTGCCAGAATTGGATGGACATGACATCAGTGATATGTGGCTCCAACAAGATATGCCATATAAAACAATTGATCTATTGAAGTTCGGTGAGTTCAGTTACCGTATGTAGTCGTGCAAAATGATCCAATCTTAAATGGCCATCACGTCCAAATTTTACTGATATGGTTGTGATTTGAATTGTTTTGCATTATATAGGGGTCCATGTATACTAAACTTTATCAAGCCATTGGTCTGTGTTGCATTTATTTGAATACTAAACGCCAATCTGTAATGAACAACAACTGTCGCTCATATTGAACAATATCAATCTTCTTCAATATCAATTTTCTCAGAAGGCGTTTGGACCATGCGTTACTGCGGAAATTTCAAAAGGGGCAGATTTCAAAATGAATCTTTCATGATGATCAGTTATGTGGATGAACAGACCATAATGACCGACCCATTGTGGAGATGATCTACGCAAATCGGGTCTATAGCACTATGTCTATAGCGAAAAAGTTTGGCTTCAACCTTCTGCGTGCTTCTAATTGTTAACAAAAATATTAAGAGTTGGTTCGTGATCAAACCCGATGGAGTCAGATTGTTGACACGGTACGACCTGTTAAAACCACTTAAAAATATAATGATGTCAGTGCATTGAAGCATTAATAAAAAGTCGATCTTATATAAAGTCAATATATGTAGTATAAATCATGAAACTCGAAGTGTCATTTCAAGAAACGTTAATTAATCAAACAACCAATTGAAAGCTTAGACCAACTTCCTATATATGTCTACACACACACGTAACAAATCAACTAATTTTTATTTATCTTGTCGAAACCAATTCGAGAGCTTGAAACTTGTCGAAACAACAAGTGAAATTTTCTGTTTTAAAGCGACGACGACTTTTTCATTTCGTCGTGAAAATATTTACACACACTACCCGTGTACATTATATAATACAATTATTTATAATAATTAAAGAGTTTATATATAAACGAAACAAAAGCGATGATTGTTATCTTATCTTGCCTTCTTCACTTGAAAAATCTAAATGCGGTTGATTTTCTCTCAATGCTGATGGATTATTTCTTCTTCCACCTTTATCTATTTTAGCATTACCATAACCTAAGAAATCACCAAATATTATAACAGCAAATGCCATGAACAGCATTATACGAAATCTCCATGCTGTTTCCATTATATAGTTATGTATTACACAGTATATCGATATATATAGTTTATAAACCGGCCAAAGTCTTATTATTCGGTTCGTCCTTCAAACAATAAGAAATATAATTTTTTTTTTAACAAGTTTTTGTTTACTATGTCCAACTTTACAGCACACACAACACTATTTTGTATATTTATTTATTTGGCCAACCAAAAAAAAAAATCGTGTAAATAAATTCTTACTAATTAGTTAATATTAACACATATCACAAATTCTTGCATATATCGCGTAACACACCGCCGTACACACATACGAGCACACACGATATATGGTTGTATAACAATTTCCAAAATGTAATACAATTTTCACTTTTCACACCAACACCACAAATTATTTTTGTAATAAATAATTTATTTCACGTCGTTGCAGTGAATTTATTTACTGATCGCCAGTTACCAATCGACTAAAAGTAAAATTAAATTAATAACAACAAAACGATTGTAAATTAAAAAAAAAAAAATTAAAAGTTATTCGGTTTTTTTTTATTTTATTTATAAACTTTTTAAATCTACTGTACGCACTCTACTCGAAAAGACGATGTGATTGTGAATGTAAATGTTAAACTACTTTGCGGAGAGTAGATATGTTTTGTTTTTTTTTAAATCATTTAATCGAAACTTTATGCTAAAAGTGGGATCTATAAAAGTATAAAATATAAAAGTTGTAATCATTAATAAATAAACTCTTAACTACATAAATAAGAATGTTGTTGGGCTTAAGATCAACAAATGACATCATTGCAATGGACCACTATTTACCTGTAAAATTATATTAATCTAGTCGTACTTGTTGACTCTCATTAAATGTACTGTTTGGTTCAGACATGGGCAAAATTGTATTTGCGATCTATGTCAGTTCTATATTAGCTACAATTCGTCAGGTGAAGTACAGCTTTGTGATGGAGACAAAAAGCGTTCATGGGTCGACTCTTCTTCCATGTCAGTACTGGAGGCTAGCAAGGGACGATTTGGCTGTAAAGTAGGATGTAAATAAGCGAATGAGAGGGACTTGAGCAAACAGTTAAATAATACGCGTATAAGCTTTTAAGCACAATTTATAAAACACAAAGCTTGTCATATAAAATTTAAAGACCAAGCGTAGTGCTATAGCCAGCGATTGTGTCCCGGGTTGACTCAAAGTCTATTGAGCACATTATTGGTTCCGACTCTTCCTTATAATACGGACTTGAGCGAATCATCTCACGACCTTATCTCTATTTCATATGTTGCTGGTGTTATCATGGCATCTATGCATGTTATTAAGCAAATCAGCTTCTGAGAGTAAGGAGTTGCTTGTTAATTCGCACACAGACTTATGTTTAGTTTAACATAACCTTACCTTCTTGATGGTTTGGTTATTGCACTATACACCCCCGGTGGCAGAATTTTGTATAAATGTTCTACCGCGAGAACTAGAGCATTTGCCATTGAAGAGTACATTCGGCTAATATACACACATAACTTTGAATCGAAACTCTCAAACTGAAGTGGTTATTGCATCAGTGTGTTTCCTTACGATCCCGTTACTCCACCTTCTTCTGAGGATTATACATACCTAATAAGTTCGTGTAGGTCTAAAAACATTTAATAGATGTTTGTGATGCGCTATTGAACACCACTCTCTATGGGGGAGTACTCACGTAAAGAACAAAAGTTCTGCTCTGCTAAACTATTTAAATTCTTCAAAGTTGGATAACTCTGCTCACAGGGAGGTAATTGACATTAGTTTGTGTTCAATGTCCCTCACCAAATTTATATTAAACTGGAGAGTGAAGAATCTCACTTCCAATCACAGGTGTATTTTGGTAAATATTAAAAAGCGCTTAAGCCCTAACGTTATAGGAAGTTTACCTCTTTTGAGCTTTTTTACTTACTCGAATCATCTATCGTCTGTGGACCGTTCGTCTGTGGGCATAGAATTGCAGGCTTCTGGTCTGCCTAAAGCAATCACAATAGCGTTTGAGATTTCGTGTCCAATTATCTCGAACCAAGAAACTCAGAATAAACCTTTCTGGTTGTTTGTTCTAAAAATATTAAGGAAAACTACAAGAAAGCTGAAGAATAAGGCTAGAAGATGAAATATTCAGTTTGATTGGTTTAACTTCCTAGCTGCTCAGAAGGTGTACAAACAAGAACTGAGAACATCACAGATATCCGACTATGGGTAATCTTGACCGCCCATGTGGTGCAGTGATTAGAACACTGCGGCATATAGTGGGATGTACCGGGTTCGAATACTGATAGGGACAGGATGCGAAAAGGGATTTGCCCACGGTTAGAACTCGTGTGCCGTCCCATCTTCCATGTCAGTACTATAGGCTGCTCGCTCTCTTGGCAGAAAAGGTATAGCGTACTTGCTCTGTCATTCGGAGTCTCGGGTTAGATTCCCGGAGTGGTGAGGATTCATCAATCACGATTGGGTGTTTTTAATCTGTATGTGTAGCATTGAGTTCAGGAACTATTTCCGCCTTCTTTAATTATTTATACTATAGGCTGGCATGGAGCTATGCAATGTACAGATGGTTTATACGTAAATCGGACCTATAGCCGGAATGTACAGTAATATAGTGGGAAGTCACAATGGACCATTAGACCTGAGTGACAGACAACACTACAACAAAAAAATGGGGAATCTTCTGCCGTAATTAGACTAAATAAATCGTTGAGCAGGAATAATATATGTATAGACTTGATTCGCATCGTCTACCTAATGGCAAGCTTACTTCTTCTAAAAAGGAAACAGAGGATCTACTTCTAACACAAAAAGCTGTAGTGTTCTTATGCCTTGCGTCTAACCATATGAGTAGAGCGTGTTGAGTTGACCCATGTTGATCGTGTTGACCCATTTCCCGGAATGTAAAACCATTGCAACTGACAATTCTGGTGTAGTCACTAACAATTTTGATGCAACTCCCAATTGGGACTTAGCCAACAGATTAATCAATTATGAGGTCATATGTTGAAGCTTGTTCTCTTTCGAACCCTTCAAATCTGCAGGTCCTAACGGTATGTATCCTGTTGTATTACAGCATGGATATCCTTTCATTAGGGAAAATTTACTGCATTTGTTCGAGGCATGTATCGCTTTTAGTTTCAAAAATTGGCAGATCGGATTACATCGGCCCCAAATCATTTCGGCCTATTTGTTTGTGCATCAACTTTTCTGAAATCTTTAGAAAGGATTGTTGATGGATTTATTAGAGACAAACATTTAGTATACCGTTCCGCTCTGTAACAGGCAACATGCTTACATGGTCAGCAAATCCTGTGAGACTGCCTTACAAGAGATCTAGGCACGACAACGAGTTTCATGGACACTTTTCTGGATATTACGAATGCATGTACTAAATTTGTAATCGAACCCTATGTTATCAGGTGGATTAAATGTATGCTTGAATCTCGCATTGCCATATACGAGGTTGAGGATACCTTTATTTCGGTCAAGGGTTCCAAAGGATGCCCACAGGGAGATGCGCTTTCGCCGCTGTTGTGACTTCGGATCATCGAAGAATTTTTTGTTATTGCCGAGAGTCCGGTTTTATCGCTCAAAGTTATATTGATGACCTGGTTCTGACAGTATCAGGAAAGCACCTGAATATCTTATCAGAATTAACTCAACACGCTCTTCTCATTATAGAATAGTGGGGTCTGGGTCAGAGTTAACATGTGAACCCGTCTAAACCCGATTTGGTTATATTTACAAGGCGTATGTTTTTGTATATACCATCACTTTTCGAATGTAAGGTTAATAGTTCAGTCTACGTCAAACACCTTGGTGTTTTCATGGTTAAAAAATTTCGTAGAAGTTAGGGATTATCCTCCAAAATCCCATATTTTATCTATACAAATCATTGGTTCCCCAATTTAAAAAAAAACGAAAAAACAAGAGGGTGGAGATTATACCAGAACTCAATGCCACTAGGTTCAACCCACATACACTTACAGATTAATAACACCCAATTGTGATTTATGTTTCGTCACGACCCTGGGAATCAAACCCGGGACTCTCGAATGACAGATCAAGCACGCTACTTTCTCTGCCATTATAGAGCAACTTATGCATCTTTTGTTTGGTGGCCAGTATCAAAAACTGGTTCTCGTCAATATTTCATAGGTTCAGGACCTCATCAGCTGCGTCTCTTCTTATTCAAATACATGGCAAAAACAATTAAATTCGTTGCCCTATCGAATCTAAGGCTGTACTGGTCTGCTACTCCTACTTGTTGTAAGACGAAATACTTTGTCAGAGGGACTATCCACCAATTACGTACTTTTATTGAAAAAGGACAAATTGAAAACATTAGTTTGTATATACTGACCATTGCCGTTTTAAAAGTCATCTGGGACTCGTGAGTGACCGCATGGGACTTGCGAGTGAAGCCGTATGCGACGAATGTCTCGAAGACGTTGATAACTGTCCAGCTTTATTAATTACACTTAATAATTTCCTAAAGAGGTGTGTTGGCTTTAGGCTCGACCAATAGTTCTAGACCACCAGACCGATTTAATCAGACCCCCATGTGTTTGACTTATGAAGAAAGCGGAATAACACGATTCTAAATTTTGGGAAGAATTAAGTCTCCACATTTCCAACATCTAGTGGCAACAAACAACAAAAGCTTCGTGGGTTAACTGATAGGCCCTGATCACGACACCAGGTCACCATTAACCAGTATTATCGTCGGTATAACCATCACAGTTAAATCCGTAATCGTTTAGTTATGGACTAGCAGAGAGCTGACTACAAGACAACACAAATGTGAAGACACAACACCACCTTTTAAGTACATTGGTAGTAAATCGACAGTTATTCTGCTTGACTTAAACCTAGGTTATAATCTCGATAGTTAAAATATGGTAGATTTAACTTGCGAGATTGTTTGTACCAAGCCAGTCTTCAGAATAGTCAGCAAAACTGAGGTCTGATATGCAACCGGATTTAACTAATCAAATATCGTTAATATATGTCGTATCAATGTTAAACTTGGACCAAAATCTTATATTTGTGCCATAAGTATGTGGTGTAAGATATAGAGATTAGTAGGACTTATAGTTACGATTTTAGTACCTCAGACAATTACCATTCATTACCTGAATTAAGCTTATTAATCAACAACAATGTTACGACACATGACATGTTAATTTTTTAATCTTCTTAGAGTTAAACATGTGTCACAAGCAGACAATACTCGTATTATCGTCAAATACAAAACGTCTGATTTTAATTAAATCTCCATCAAGTTTGTTTTCGAGGACAGTATAGTCGGATATTTTAAGTGGATAATATGTTGTCAATTTCCGTCTGTCTCGAAATTAATTGAACTAATAACTAATGAAATGCCGTATATCAGGTTATAGAGGTCAAAACTTCATTCTGGCTTGGAATATCAGAAAATATTGTAGATTGTGGTTTACGTCTTATAGATATACCTGTATAGGAGCCAATCAATTGAAATAACATTTGAGCTATCACTAACAATAAAGTAAGCCTTCATGACATGAACAAATCCGAAACCATTCTGTAAAGTCACTAGTGAACACCATGAAACAGCGGTAACACGTTGACATTATCTCGCCCAAAATCCGAATAAATTACAGTCGATACGATTATGTTCGATTTCAATACTCACTCTCATTATTAGACCTTTCAAATATTCTACGAATATTATTTATTGTGCCGAAAAATGTCTATATGTCTGGCATGGAGCGTACAACGAGCAGTAAATGGTTTATGTAAATCGAATCGTTTTTATTTATTTCGTCACTGCTATTATAGATTGTTGAGATGTATCTCAATTTTAATCTGACCTTAACGATTGTTAGGCTTATAATGTTAAAATTTCCGGTTTGTAACACGGATGTGCTTAGTAATGTACCGATTACTAAGCACAACCGTAGTCTACCGATTAACTAACCAATTTCAGGTATATATATATATATATATATATATATATATATATATATATATATATATATATATATATATATATTTAAATCTATATATATATATATATATATATATATATATATATATATATATATATATATATATATATATATATATATATATAAATATATACATATATATATATATATATATATATATATATATATATATATATATATATATATATATATATATATATATATATATATATATGTATATATATATATAAATATATATTTCCTTTATCTCCATTCTTAAGACAATCGAACTCTATTTGGGGCTTTTCTCTTTAGTTTTCCCAAGGTGTGTTGCTCCAGTTAGCACCGTCCAGTTAGCAGCTGGCCTTCCAACTTATCTTTTTCCTTGTGGATTCCATTCTAATGACATCCTGGTTATGTCAGTTGGTGCCTTTCTCAGCGTGTGTCCTATCCATCTCAGTTTCCACTTCCTGATCTCATTCTCAATGTCCACTTGATTTGTTATTTCTCGTCTCTGATCTTATTCGGCCGGAAGCACATGATCAATCGCCTATGGCATTTATTCACAAACACTTGGAGTGTTGTTGTGATATTCTGCGTATGTTTTGACGTTTCACAGCCATACAGTGATACTGATTTTACACAGGCATTAAACTTTCGTATCTTGTTGTTTCTTGATACATTCCAAGTCTCGTGTTAAACGTGTTTTTCGCTTTGTTGATGCGCTGGTTAATGTCTTCTTCCGTTCTTTCTGTTCTTGATACGGTACAGCCAAAGTATACGAATTTTCGACATCTTCTATTGCGTTAACTAATGTTATTTTTCGGTCTCAGTGCCTTTGAAATAGCTTTTGCAGCTTTTGCTACATGTATGTGAATTTGTGTGATAGCATGCATATGCGTAGTTGAGATCGTTCTGTTTTCTAATTGGATCCCACTGAATTCCGTTTGGTGATGTGATGACTAGCTTGCGCCTGACCATATCCAGTACTATGAGGATCAGTAGTGGAGATAGTCATGGATATAACATGGATTGACAAGGATTTATCTAACTTCTCGTGTTTTGTAGTATGTGCCAGTTTTCTTTCCTTTGTTTTGAACATTATTTCCAGCATCCCGGTACATTTCTCGGATGAATTCGGTTATTTTCTTCGGGATGCCTATTTTACAGAGTGCTTTCCAGATTGCACTTCTAGATAGTGGGTAGTGTAGATAGTGGAAGAGTAGATACTGGTGAGTTCCATTCGTTGGATTGTTCGACGATAATTTGAACTGTGTTTATGTAGTCTGTTCAGCTTTTTCCAGGTCTGAAACGAGTTTGTTCGTTTCGTAGGTAATGGTCCACAGTTGGTGAGATTCGTTCCAGGATGACCATTGCTAATACTTTCATTGTACTTTTAAGCAGGCAGATGCCTCGCCAGTTTTTGCATTCTCTTAAGTCACCCTTCTTTGGAATCGTTATTGTTAAAAGTCGTCTTTCTATTTGTGCGGAAAGATTTCCAATTCTCTCAGTATTCCATACACATCTACTACTAGTGATGTTAATGCTTTTGCAGTTGTTAATGCGTCTCCATTGAGTTTTTCAGTTGGTAGGATGATCGCCTGAAGTGCGAGAATTATCGCGGTATAGCTCTCCTTTGCACAGCATAAGTTACTGTCATACATAATCTTGGGAAGAATTACTCCTCTGGCGGAGGATATTGTCGGTGACTACCAAGAAGGATTCCGTCCAAATCGTTCAGTCACTGATCAAGTTTTTTCACTGCGGATGATTTTTTCCAAGTACTATGAAACATCTCGCGATGTACACCAGGTATTCCTACATTTTAGCAAGCCTATGCTTCGATCAACCGAGAGAGACTATGGTATGCGCTTGAATATTTAGGAATACCGAAAAAATATGTACATCTGTGTCAAATGCTGTGTCAAAGTTGAGAACAGGCTATCGAGAATTTTTGCAATTACTTCTGGTGTTCGACAAGGAGATGTCCCCGATACTTTTTAATCTCATGTTGGAATACATCCTTCGTAAAAGTGCAACACCTCAGGAAAATATCTTATTCCGACAATCCAATCAACTTCTTGCGTATGCAGATGATATCTGTGTGATTGGATTAAATGGCAACGGAGTGAAAAAGATGCTTGATCCACTGGAACAGTTTTCAGCTTCCGTTGGTCTCAAAATCAACGAGTCCAAAACCAAATATCTGATCTCTGGTTTTCGAGACCAAGACGCAAGTGATTTTAGTAGTGGCAACCACACGTTTGAAGGAGTGATGAAATTCAAGTATCTTGGATCTCTCATTATTCACGATAATAGTGTGAGAGAGGATATTAAGTATCGGCTTGTCGCTGACAATCGGGCTTTATATCCTCTACGTCGACTGCAGAAATCAAAATATCTTGCAAGTGCGGATAAGCTGAAACTGTACAGAGTGTTGATCAGACCCGTTGTCATGTATGGATGTGAGAGTTGGATCTTGATGATGGTACAAACCGAGTTCGTTTCAATCACGAGATCAGGAATTTAATGCAAATTCCTGGTCTCGATCACGTTCTGCGTGCTAATCCGAGCCGAATGATACAGCGATCTTTAAAGGGAGAACCGCCCTAGCAGCTTCGTTATTTTTCAGCTTCATTATGGCACTTGTAACTTCCCACTCAGTTGGTGGATGGGTCTTTATAGCTTCGTTATTGGTTCCATGTGGTCCCTATCTATGCAGTTGTCCTCGAAGAAATCTTTCCATCTATTTAGTTGCTGGTTGTCTGTAGTTAGGACTTCTCCTTTATTGGTGAGCATTTATAAATTTTCGAAAGTATAGTACTGATCAGAAGTCGATCTCAAAGAATCGAAGAAATACTTCAGGAGTACGCTGCAGCCATGGCTCCCGAATACACAGAAAGAATTAAAATTGAAGAATTAACACTTTAAGCTACAACTGTAATTGAAAACCGGATAACCAATTTATCCGGAGAAGTATATTGAGACATTAAACAGTAGTTTGGGGAGAATTGGAAGAAATTGCAAAGAATGGCAGCCAGTAATAGACTGATGAACTGATTGAAGGACTGATGAGATTCAAGTATCTTGGATCTCTCATTACTCACACTGTACAGAGTGTTGATCAGACCCGTTGTCATGTATGGATTTGAGAGTTGCACTTTGACGGATGAATACGAAAGTTGGCTTCTGACATTCGAGAGAATAATCATTCGTGTGATATATGGCAAAAAACGTGACATTGATGGCACATACCGAGTTCTTGGTCTCAAGATCACGACGTTTATCCAATGCGTATTTTTTTTATCGAATCAGATAAGTAATTCATTCATGTGTACATAAGAAATTTTTTCTAAACATTCTTAAGTTTCAAAACAAAATAATAACCATTATCATTTGCATAAATATATCATTGATGATAAGATACTCTGGGATTGGTTTGATATTATTTTACAATATCATCATGACCAAGCGTTCAGGCTAGCGAAAAAAATTTAGAATGTGTGTAGAGTGTTATGTACATGTAATAAGCGTGTTCGATACAAAAACTAGTCAGATTATTTTATAAACTGATATAAATGAACTATTGTCTTATTATATGTAAGCCGATTTTTAAAATTCAGCATAAGTTAAAAGTTGACTTTATTTGGTCATGCCGAGTAAATATATAAATAATTAACGACGAAAATGTTTAATTAAAATGCTTCTTTCTAACTTTCATAGGTCAAATACATCGGTTTCGATTTGTCATAGCAACGAAATTAATATATTATTAATGTACCTCGCTAAACGAAAAATTAAATAGACTGTCAAACTGTCAATATATTGAAATGTAATTTTTCTTGGTTATTTTATAATATATATAAGCTTTCACCAAAGTTGTTATTGTGTTCGAGCTTAAGTCACGTTGATCTTGACACAATCCATAATGTTTACGGAGTAAGTCATTAAAATGTTTAAAACGATATAACCACTCCAGAAACCTTATGAATTTCATTATTTTAACCCGTTCCAATAAATATTCAATATCAGTCACTTCCATTGTTCTCGTTCGTTATCATCCAATGTAGATGTATATAAAAATGTCATAAAACCAAGTAAAAAATTGCCATCTTAATCATTCGAGTAGAATTATATACTTTGCAAAAAACTATAAAATTTGTTTCAACCGAGTGATGCTCTTACATTAACAACAACATCATAATCAACAACAAAATTGTAATTAAAAAATCATAAAAATAAAGAAAAATTATTACTTTTGAAACAAACCACCACACCTTATATAACCGAACTGATGTCGTCTACTCAACGACACTGTATTATAATGCGGAACTCAGACAAGAGAGAGATAATTTTTTTGAAGGAAATGAAAAGATTCCCATTCCTTTATTGGCCGTTTGGGTGGCAACCATTTATTTATACCACCCATCACAATTTTATTTGTATTTTTTGTCATTTTTACGATCGAGACAATAAAAATAATTATAATTCAACTATTTTTAATTTATTTATTATCTTTTACATGATGATTATAATGACAATCATCAATTTATGTTCGATTAAAGGGTAGTAAAGGGTTATTCTTTTTTACGACTTTTATATGGGGTGTCTGGCAAAAATACATATTTTCTAAATTCTAAATTTTTATTATTTAACCAACAAGCAGATATTTTCATTATTTTACGGATGTATATATACGTTTAAGGGATGGTAATATACAATGTGAGATGGGCGAACTAACTCCGCGTCCGTACAGTCGTAAAAGTTAGTGTCATATAATTTACTTACTGACATAACATATTTTCAAAAAAAAAATAGTATTCTTTAATCTTTGGTATCAGTTTTGGGGACGAAGCACTCTCAACTCGTTCGCAGCTCCCTTTTGGCGTTCTATCTTATGTCGAATTCAAATACTCAGAATTATCGAGATTCGAACCCAATACTTACCGCTCCGGTAATAAGCGAACTCATTTTTTTTATATCTGATCTGTTTTGGGCTCAAGGCACTCCCTACTTTAGCCACGGCTGACACAATTGATATTGGCCGGTAGATTGAAGGGTCAGTTTTATCACAACCACGTTTAAGGACCGGTTGCACCATCGCACTCTTCCAGGCGTTCGGGTATTTACCTTGCTTATAAGAAAGGAGAAAAATTTTAGCTAATATTGGAGCCAAGTCACTGGCAAACTCCTTCAATATTCGAACAGGAATTCCGTTAGATCCAGTGGCCTTATTTATGTCCATTGTCTTCAGGTTCCTGAAGACAATTTCCTCCGAGATGTTGACAGGATCCATTTTGGTACCACAATACGGAATTGACGGAGGTGTAACTCCATCGGGGACAACTAAGGTCGAGTTCGAAGTGAAGACGCTTGCCAGTAAGTCGGCCTGCAAATATGGATCCACCACCAAAGCACCGTCTGCACATTTCATTGCTGAAATAGATGTTTTAGAAATATTGGCAACCGATGCGACCATCTGGTAAAAGTTGCGATCGGAGATTTTCAACTCGGAAGCCTTAGCGGCTTTCTTGTTGTCAGCTCTTTTCGCTTCCTTCGCACAGATTTTTTTGCAGATGTTACGTGTGGCCTTATATTCGTCAAACGAAATTTCGTTGCGCTTATATTTCTTGTGAGCTGATTTATTTTGTCTGGCGGCTTTGGCGGCTTCTTTTGAAAAAATTTTAAAATTAGGATTAGGATTGGAAAAAGATGATGGGATATATTTACTCATTCCATGTAGAACGGTTTCGGTGAAACTGGAAAAGGCGTCGTCTATTTGATTGTTATAAAAACAATGGCTCTCCCACGGGAAATGTTGAAAAAATGACCGTAATTCATCATTGTCAGCCTCGTTAAAATGCCATAGACGCCTTGGCTGCTGTCTAAATTCTGGTGGTGTTGCGACAGAAATTTTTACTGTTATCAGGTTGTGGTCAGAATTTCCAATTCCAGCCTCGACACGCGCTTCCATGGAATGCGGAATTGTTGTAAGACAAAGATCCAGAATATGACTGCTTGTAGAATTTTGACATTCAAATGTGGAATCACTAACAATCTGCGTAAGGTCATGCGAAACAGCAAGCCACTCCGTCTGACGCCCGGCACAGTTCGTATTTTGGTGATTCAACCATTCTTTATGGTGAGCATTAAAGTCACCAACCATAATTAATTCGCAGTAGGGATGTTGATTGCGAATGTCATCACATTTGTCTGACAAAACTTCGAAGAAATTCATGGTTTCTGAGTCCGTTTGGTTGGGGGATCTATATAAACTAATTAAAAAAAGGATTTTATTAGGAAGGGATATTTTAAGTACAATAGTTTAAGGGATGGTAATATACAATGTGAGGTGGGCGAACTAACTCCGTGTCCCTACAGTCGTTAAAGTTAGTGTCGGTATAATTTACTTACTGCCATAACATATTTTCAAAAAAAATTGATCTTTCTTTAATCTTTGGTATCAGTTTTGGGGACGAAGCACTCTCAACTCGTTCGCAGCTCCCTTTTGGCGTTCTATCTTATGTCGAATTTAAATACTCAGAATTATCGAGATTCGAACCGAATACTTACCGCTCCGGTAAGTATTCGGTTCGAATCTCGGTTCTAACTCTTTAATACTGTTTTTAGGAACTACAGTGCACAAAAAATATAATACAAGGAACGCAAAGTACATTCTACTTAAAGCTGCGTCAGTTGAAGCTGAAGGTGCGGGGATGGGATCTGATTGGAAGTTCATTATAGCTCTTTATCCTGGAACTTGATACCTGAGGTGTTCATTGATTAAAGTGTCATTATATATATATATATATATATATATATATATATATATATATATATATATATATATATATATATATATATATATATATATATATATATTTATATATATATATATATATATATAAATATATATATAACGGGTGTTTCAACAGGTGCGCTTCAACTTTTTTTCCGATAGGGACGGCGAACGACGCCATATTTTTTATTGTTCTTTTGTCTGCACACGTGAACAGCGATTTCAAATCGTGCACATTTTTTATCAAAATAATCGTTCTGTTGTTGCTACTATAAGAGCATTACGGCCATATTACGGTCCATTTAACAAGCCCGGTTCGACAATCAAGAGTATAGTGGCAAAATTAGAGTCTACGTTTTCGCTACATAATGTTCCGGTGCCCTCGAGAGCAAGAAGTGCTCGAAAAGTTGAAAACATCGCAGCCGCTAGGGCTTCAGTTCAAGAAGACGCGAATGGGTCGCTCACACGACGTTCGCAACAAAATTGGGCCTTTCTGTGACGTCATTGTTGTGAATTTACATAAAGATCTAGGCCTACATCCGTATAAGATCAAGCTGACGCAACAACTAAAGCCATTTGACCATTTGAAGCGACGCCAATTCGTGAATTGGGCTCAAGAGCAAATCGAAAATGATGCAGATTTTCACCGAAAAATCATCTTCAGCGATGAGGCTCACTTTTGGCTAAATGGATTTGTCAACAAGCAAAATATGCGTTACTGTGCAGGAAACAACCCACACGTGATTCATGAGGTACCGTTGTATCCTGAAAAAGTCACTGTTTGATGCGGGTTACATGCCGACGATAACGATCGCCACGTTACTGTTAATGGAAATCGATATCGCGATATGATAAACAATTTTTTTTGGCCGCAATTGAATGGAATGGACTTGGACGACATGTGGTTTGAACAGGACGGAGCAACATGCCACACAGCACACGATACAATCGCGTTATTGAAGATTAGGTTCGATGAGTATGTTATTTCGCGAAATGGGCCCGTCCAGTGGCCGCCGCGCTCGTGTGATTTGACATCTCTAGATTATTTACTTTGGGGTTAGGTGAAGCCATTGGCCAATAAGCCGGCGACGTTGCAAGAGCTCAGAGCCAATATTGAACGTGAAATTGCTGGAATTTCGGCCGATTTATGCGAAATAGTGGTCGAAAATTGGGTTCAAAGATTGGACTTCGTAAATCGTGCACGCGGTGGTCACGTAAAAAAAATATATATATATATAATATATATATATATATATATATATATATATATATATATATATATATATATATATATATATATATATATATATATATATATATATATATATATTGGAAATCAGCATAAATCACATGATACAGGGAAAAAGTAAATAAATGGAAAATTCTACTATGACCGAGAAGCGGGTAAAATGCACGGGGTTTTCCTACACGCACGGGGTTTTCCTACAGCGGGTTGCAAAACAGAATTACAAGAGAGGCTGCAACAAGCTTTGCTGGAATAGAACATCGATCCAGACCGGTACGAATTTATAATAATACTGGAGCTACCTCCAGTATTAAATAATAATACCTAATATTTAATACCTAATGCAGAAGATCCAATGGAAGGGGCAACAAATACCGGGGCAAACATCGCCACAGCACAATAAATAAATCAATCTCAGCACCTACACATTTTGATATGGGGCAGTTAATGGCGGCGATGCATCAAATGATGACTGGCTTGGAAAATTTGTCAACCGAACCGGACAAGAAAATTTGAAAACCGGCCTAGAAAATTTGAAAACTGAAATGCTGAGCGAACAAAGGGAAGACCGCAACAGATAGACTGAAACAACAAGATAATATTCAACGGGATTTTTTATGTGAAGTGAGTGAAAAGTTCCGCGAAATGCCCATCTCGTTTAATGCCAAAGTGAAAGGATGAAAGGATTTTGAAACTTGAAAAAGAGATGATAGACATTAAAACTAATGGCGGTGCTACTCAAATCCTGAAACCAGTCAGCGGAATTAAATTAAAGCCTCCGACATTCGACGGAACAACGTTGTTCAACATTTTAAAATTACAATTTGAAACGGCAGCAGTAAAAAATGATTGGTGTAAGGAAGACCAAGTCGCGGCTCTCATAGTGGCGTTAAAAGGCGGTGCGGCAGATATGTTGCAGATCATTCCAGAATCCGAACGCGGGGACTATGATAGAATCATGCTAGCCTAGGAACGAAAATATGGTGCTGATCATAAGCGGGAGCTATACAGGATGTAGCTCAAGGGTCGTTCTCAAAGAATTGGTGTAACGTTACAAAATTTTGCAGCAGACATTGAGCGGTTGGTGCACCTCACCCACTTGGCTCCCGATATGGCTCCCGAATACACAGAAAGAATAAAAATTGATGCGTGTACTGATGAAATTCGTGACGTAGAATCCAGATAAGCGGAAGTGTTAGCATCGAAAACCACATTTGCGGAGACCATCGCTTGTGCTTTAACGATCGAGTTTGTTAACAAGATGATAATCTATCTATGGCTTAGAGGCCGTAAACGGCCCTTACCGCGTCTCAACTGAGACCTTACGAACCAATTTTAACGATTGGTGCACATTGTAGGTGGTCAGCCCAACGAATGTTTTTACACACAAATGCGTTTTTATGTCATCCGGTTGCATGAATATTTTTGGTCAACGGCGGTAATCGAACTCGAGACCGCGGCGTGATGAAAAAGTTTCTTAACCATTAAGCTACAACTGGCAACAAGATGATAATACTAGAGGTAAAAATACGACGAGTCGGATTAGAACCAGGAAATTATAACTCATCAAATTACAACAAACCACGAAATGATTGGCTACCAATAAAGTTTCGGTCTGAAAAAGGTAGAATTAGATGTTGGATATGTGGAAAACCTGGTCATATTTCAAGAGATTGTTGGGAAATAAAACGTAAGCGGTCAATGATACCATCATCGTTCTATTGGAGGAAAAGGGAAGATTGCAAGGGATCGTCCTATAATATTGCAAACAATAAATGAGAAGTTCGATAAAGAAAGAAACCTAAATTCTTCAACAAAATCCGGTATGCCAGCCATCTCCGTTCCACGGTTGACAAGGGGTGGTGATGGCTAACACATAAGTTGGAGAAATCAACGGAAGAGCCTGTATGATAACACAAGATACAGGAACAATGCGGGCTGATTTAATAGAAAACCAACTTCGTCCAATTGGACGATTCAAACTGCAAACAGCAACCGGCAAAAGTACAGAAATCAAAGGAAAGTAGGTAGTAGTCATACGAATTGGTAATAGAGACTTCTTTCATGAAGTTTTGGATGTTGATATTGTCGATGAGATGCTTTTGGAAGTGGACTTCATGAAGAAGAACAAATTCGTGTTGGACATAGGGCGTGCTACATTAAAATGTGGAGATTTTAAGCTACAGTTAAATAACAGTGAGCCAATCGTTCGATGAATTATAGTGAGACATTCAACAGATATTCGCGGTGAAATGGAAGATAAGGTTACACGTTGGGAATTATGAAACTCAATAAAGAAGAGCAGCCAGTAGAAAGGATAAGACTACCAAGAAACAGGGTGAACATCGATATGAAATCCGAGGCTTTCAAGAGCAGTTAGGCTGGCTTCACAACTTACAACGGAAGAGAGGCTTATCTCCAAAACTGCCACCTACCTAGGAAGGACCATACAAGGTGATTACGAAAATCAATGATGTAATCTACCGAATTCAGAAGGGCATCCGAGGAAAACCAAATGTTTACATTTGGAAAGGTTGGTTCTCTATAGAGGAAGGGAACTGGATCCTATTCGCGACGAACAGGTTTGGGCGAAGGGTGGTGTTACGGACACGGGTGACATCTCTGATTGAATAGAATAAATGATCGTTATTGGAAATCAACATGAATCGCGGTATACAGGCGAAATAATAAATAAATGAAAAATTCTACTATGCCCGAGAAGCAGAAGCCGACTATGCAGAAAGCGTAGAGTTTCAGTCTGAATTTGGATAGCGATAAATTAACATCGGGAAAAGTGATAAAACGTGAAATAGTGGAATAATAAAAGTAACAGTGAAATAAAAGTACTGTGATAGTGAATTGTAGTTACTATTAATAAAAGTTATAGTGAAAAACAAGTAAGTGGTTTTAATTATTGACAATCCAGTGATCGAAACCGAGGATTGGATTTAGGGAAAACGTAACAATATATATATATATATATATATATATATATATATATATATATATATATATATATATATATATATATATATATCTGATTTTTTGATACAGTAATCTAGTCATTATAATATTGACAAATACAAATGGCTTTCAATATAAAAGGTAGTTTGACTTAAATATAAGTGGAGCAATTTTTTAGTAGCAGCAGTCTTGCCAGGCAGGAAGCATTTTTGCTACTGGTTATTGTACCAAAGCTTTTGTCTATCGTCTATTAGATGGGAGTTCGTATTTCAAATTTGACCTATAATAACATGAAATGAAAGCGTTTTAAAGAACTTCCAGAACATCCAACTGTAAAGTCTGTGATAATCGATTGAACATCAGACTGAAGATTTGAATCAAAGTGTTTCAATTTGATAGCGTGAATCTGAATATATTTTATTTTTAAAATGAAGATGAATTATCTCATTCAGATGGTTATCGAAAAACTGATAATACAGGTAAACCTTTCTGTCATAATTGTCCAAATTCTAACATTTGTGATTTCAGCTGAAGGCACTTGTTCACCAATTTTAAGTATTTCGGCCAATTTAAATATAGTATTAATGATTTACATTGTTAAATGGGAGTCCGTCATCTTTCACCCATAGAAATCTGCCATAGTCACTGTTGTTGCCATCTCAAATGACAAATTTATAAATTTTTCAACTTTCATGCGATATTTGTTAATAAAATTTGAAGTGTAACAGAATGACCTGCTACTCGTATAAATGTAACATAAAGACCTACTGTGGGAGAGTCTAATTCTCCGACCGTCCGCACGATATTGCACAAAACCAGGCTTTTTGGAAAAATACCTTTATGCATAAAGGACAATGACCTTTTTGACCATATGGAGTGAAGAGGAGACTGTAGATGAAGACGGTTTGCCAATTTCTGATGCCATCCATACGACTAGATTCAGTGCATCAGGAAAGCAGTTTTATGATGCACTATTCTAGTCGTTATGAGGATTAGGAACTATTCATTATAGCAGCAGCCATGCCTGGTAGGAACCATTCTTCCGGTTACTGTGCTATAGCTTTTGTCGATCGTCTATTAAATGGAAGTTTGAATCTCAACCATTATCGATTTTGTATTAAATTGAAGTTGAAATTTCTTCTCTGATTTATAAAGTGGTATTGCCCGTTCGATAAGCTCAAATTCATCTCATCATGAATAAACGCGACTAGACTTGAGTCGCGACAGTTTGAAGAAACTCGAGTCACGACAGTTCAAAAAGTTAATTTATAATACAAGAAATTGTAATGTATCTTCGAATTGATTTGATTTGATTAGACCAACATTATCTTTGTTCTCAAACCATAGCTAGATCACATTTTATGTATGTGTTAATTGTGTTGATGAAATTTAAATCAGCTGAAAAATACGAGTTAGAAAAGGGGCTGATCACATTAATTCAAACCGATTCACTATATAACAACTTGATGCAATGCATAAGAATTACATTATCGTTCATTTACGACTCCTAAATGTTTGCTAAAAAAAATACAATTAAAATATGAATTTCTTTGTTACGCCTAAATATATGTAGAGAATTAAATGAATGAGTTTTAATTTCAATTATAACACTTTTTATATACGCCTGAATGTTTGCTGATCATAGATTAACTAAGTATGTACCAATAAAATACTTTATTTGAGAAAATTGAAAACATTGAGAGCATATATGGAAATTTAGTGAGGGTGGTACAGTTGTCAAAATTATATTACTTATTATTCAGCCGGGTATTTTCCGTTTCGATGCCGTTTAAAATATTTAGACTCTAGATTCAATATAATATTGTTTTAAATTTAATTGGGGTTTCCTTGGTACATATACATTTCACCTTTAGGGATCTCATCACCTTCAGATTGGCCCTGCTGAACTTTGAAATGGTTTTTATTTAAATTACTCATAACTTTCTGATTCAATAATTAGTTATTTCACTGGTGAAAAAGTTTATTTGGGCAGTGGCCCATTTAGTGACATGCATATAAGCTCGACTAGGAAGCATTTTACCTACTCAGAACGAAAACCACAATTGAACCCCGATAGTTGTTATGATAGTTCATGATGGTCTACCAGGGGCGGATTTAAATTGGAAATAAATTATCAAATACGATTTGGAACTATATGGTTAATACGATTTACACATTACAAACAACAAAGCATAATATGGTAGATGAAATGGAAATGATCTTTTCGTTCAATTGGTCATCAATGACGTCATGTTTTTTTTTTTTTATTTTTAATTTTATTTTCCACAAATATTAAAAATTTACAATTTGGAAAATATACATTTAATTAATATTATTCATTAATTCTTGTGTTTGATTTGCTCAAAGTTTTATATAATTTGTGTGTTAATTGAATAATTTTACTTTTACAATCGAGTTTCAATAATGAAAAAAGTGAAGATGAAAGATAAGAATTTTACATATGTATTTAAAACTATAAATTTAAAATTAACTGAAAACACTTCTTACATGACTATTATTATATTATTATTATATATTCCTTATACAAACTATCTCGAATAAAACTTTTAAAATCTTTAATTTTATATTTTTTTACTGAAGTCGGTAAGTTATTGTACAACTCAAAACCAGCATAAAAAATACTATTACCTAGTATTTCTCTGTGTCGTTTCGTAATTGGAACCTAAGACATAGTTGCATCTTAATGATTTATTTTCAATTTTATGAATGGTTTTCTGAAATTTGTATTCGATTAACTTTTTTACTGGAAGAATTGTGGAGCTGTAGAGACATTTTGTTGGGTAATTTTTTTTTAATGAATATAAATTTTTTAGTGCTTTATTTTAGATCGTTTGTAATTCAGTTAAACGAGTGGAACAAGCTGCATCCCAAATCGGAGCTAGATACAGAATATGCGATAAAATGTAAGCATTGTAAATCTTGTGTCTTACATCGTTTTTTAAATATTTTTCAATTCTTTTACACACTCCAACTATGGGTGATAATTTAGACTTAATGTTATCTATGTGTTAAGGCCATTTTAAACGAAAATCTATATTTAGTCCAAGATAACAGGTATGCTCCGTTTTTTTTAATAATGTCATTATTTAGCCTCAACTCATTAGACGTACATTGCTGATTATTTGATTGAAAAATCATGAAAGTTGTTTTACTTGAGTTCAGTTTAAGTTTATTACAATTCAACCAATTATTCAAAACAACTAGATCATATTCCATATCTAATTGCAATTCTATTAAATCTTTTTTGCCATAGATTAATGCGGCATCATCAGCAAAGAGCTAGATTACGCCTCATAATGGAAGATTAAATATATCATTTATATACAGAATGAAGAGTATTGGGCCAAGAATCGACCCTTGCGGAACCCCGTTTTTTATTTTGAGGCAGCTTGATTTACAATTGTTAATTTCAACATATTGATAACGATTATGTAGGTAGTTCTTAATTAATTTTAGTGCATCTCCTTCTATTCCGTAATTTTCCATTTTTTTGAAGTAATATGTTATAGTTAACACAATCGAATGCCTTCTGCACATCGATAAATAGACAACTAGTTTTCATATTGTTTTCTTAATACCTGTAAATGTTTTCAGTTAGATTAAGAACAGCGGACAGCGTGCTACTATTTTGTAAAAAACCAAATTGATTTTTATGGATAATATTATTATTAGATAGATACACAGATAATCGTTACTCGTTCATATACTTTCGACATTATAGGAAGTACGGATATGGGTCTATAGTTAACTATATCCAACTTGGAACCTGACTTAAATATTGGAGTTATTCGACTAACTTTTAGTTTATCAGGGAACATCCCATCTTTAAAGGTGGTGTTAATAGTTTGACAAAGTTTGTTCAGCAAACAAATCTGCGTTCCTTTTTAGTAATTTTGCTGGAATTTTGTCATAACCTTTCGCACATATTGTGTTTAGGTTTGATATTATTTGTTGAACTTCTTTTGTGGTATCTAAAAACTTGTTCAATTTACATCCCCAAATAATATAATTTTGAACGTTTGATAAATTTGATAAATTGTTTCATATGATGTTAGTAATGTTATTAAAATAGTTATTAAATTCGGTGGCTAAAGTTAATGGATCAGTCTCTAATTTATCATTGATTATAAGATGTATATCGTTTGGTATATCTAGATTGTATCGATTTGTTAATACTTCGTTTACAAATTTCCAGAACTGTTTCAGAGCATTGATGAGAGTTTCGAATTTATTTGAATAATAAGACGTTTTATTGATAATAATCTCCTGTTTAACACGTTTTTTATAACTTTTGTGTATTTCTTTAAAAGAATCATTTGTTGAATATTTTTTTTTAAGTCGATAGTACCGATTTCTCTGTTTTATTAAGTGTTTAACTTTGTCTGAAAACCACGGTTTCTTAAAAACGTTTCTGCAGGATTTAAGTTCAAATTTCTGTTCATGTTTGTCTATTGCGTTACAAATTAAAGAGTGAAAAGTTTCAAACGGATTACTAATTAAATTATTATTAATAATGTGATTCTCTAGAGCAGGAAAATCAATAGCTGTAACTAATTTGGTTTTGTTGAATGAATATATTTTGGTTCCGCATTTAAGTAAGAGAAGTCGATGATCACTTAAATCAGTGTCTTGGTAGAGAATATTTACCCTACAGCAGATACTAATCGGACATAATATGTGATCCAAAATTGTGTTTATGGTATTAGAACGACGAGTGTAAAACTGGTTACTAATCTTATTTAAAATTAGATAGTTATTCTGTTTTAAATAGTTCAAATAATTTTTTATAGTTATTGAAGTTTGCTCCAAAATGTTTAAGTTAAAATCACCTAAAAGCATGTAATTTTTATAATATTCCAGCTTACCATTAATAAACTCAATAAACTCTTTTTCATTTGTATGGGGAGGTCTATATATTCCTAATAAATTGAAACTAGCTCGTTTGGACTTTACTGCTATGAAATCAATTTCGTATATAGATTCGCTAGAAACTAATTCAAATTGGAGGTGTGCTTTGGTAAATAGACTTACTCCTCCGCCTGTTCTATTACTCCTGCATACGTGAAACGCAGTATATGAATCTAAATTATAGTATTTTACTTCAGTTGGTTTTAAGAAAGTTTCCACTAGTACGATAGCATCTGGGTTTATTTTTAAAACGTTGCTTATTAAAAGATCTAGTTCATCTAGTTTGTTGTGTATTCGATTGATATTTAAATAAAGAATACTTAAACCTGCATAATTCGAAGTATTTGCTTTTCAATCATGTACGTGTAAAAAGTGTTTGACTTCCATATTAATATTTGAAGTTATATTCATGATATATTTAGTAAAGCTAAAGTAGAGAAACAAAATAGAGTAATATATTTAATATGAATTAAAACTTGGAAATATTTAGATTAATACAGAAATACAAATAAAAAATAATAAAAGGAAACAGCTGATCCGATGACGAAGAAAATTATAATAAATATTCCCACACATACATAGATACATTTATGCACCAGTTTCAGTTGTTGATAATACAATCGGGTGTTGTCTGCCTTTTATCTGATGATCTACATGATTTATTGATCTAATCAACGTTGGTTATGGTCATCTTTTTGAAATTTAATAAATATGTTTCCAAAACGAAAATATCCGTAAGTAATCAATTTTTTTTCTTTAAATCTTTTAATTGGTGTACCAAATCAAGGTTATATTGTGTCATCCTGTCGTTTAAATAGATTTGTTGGTTTAAATTATTTCTAATATTATTTGGAGTACGGTTGTCATCAAGAGATGTACTGTGTTGTTGTTTCTCAACAATATTTTTCCAATATAAATGTTTCTTGTTTTTCGACATCAAGATGGATTTATTAGTTGAATTTATGAACCGAATTATCATATTAGTTGTATTGTTTTTCCCGTTTAGTTTCGAAGACTGTTGAGAATAAAATTCAATTAGGTCATAACACTGGACATTACAGATAAAACGAAGATTTCCAACATCAAAACATTATTCAACTCAACTACATATAGACAATACATCCATTTTTTACATAACATTTTCCATCGATAGGTTGATGCAGAGAAAAAAAGGTGGTGCACAGATAAAAAGTATCTGAATTACTTTCTGCATCTTAGATTACCAACTAAATAAAGTGAGTGACTCGAGCATAGAATTGATATTGGTCAAATTTTTACTTGCAGGACAATATACTTGCTTCCATCCTCTCCTGAATATGTCTTTCCACAGGGTGGCTCAACTTCGACTGGCTGATTTGAAAAGCTTATAATTTTTTTACTTTTTTATGTTTTTTAATTATTTCAGATTTTCAACGAAAGGTTAAATTATTAAATATTTAAAGACATTAACTTTAAGTTAGGCAACGTTTTTCGTTTTCATTTCAAATATTCTGCATGAGTTCCTGAATATTTGGTGCGTTTTGTCAACGTAAACTCGATCTTTCAAGAAACCCAACAAAAGAAAATCTAGGGCCATCAATTTTGGAGAACTAGTTAGATACGCCATTGTCTCTCTTACAGTATGGACTGTAGTTCCATCTTGTTATGGAATCATGTGTCACGATTATTTAGAACTACCGGGTGGAAAATATTTTTCAACATGCTCCGGTATAATGACCCAGAGACGGTTTTCGGATGCTTACTTGTATTTTCGAAATAATATGAACAATAACGGTAATGCAGTGTGTAACATAGGTATTATTGAATTCGCAAGTGAAACGTTATCCATGTAAATTATGTCATTTCAAATCCGCATTAATTTGAATGCGGATTTCATACGTTAAATTAGTTTTAGTTGTGATTTTTGGTTGAAAAACCAAATATAAATTAAATTTATTTAAAAAATTTAGATTGTTAATTAAAAACTAAAATTTAATTCTTATTAATTCTGTTTATCATGGATAAAGCGTAAGTTGTTAATTTAAATTCCAAAAAATTAAATATTTATAGGATTTTTTTTATAGAAAACGTACAACAAATAGAGTTCAATTTGAGAAGATGGTGGATTTGATGAAGCGGCATCCTGATATTGCAAAAAATTTAACAAAATCAGCTGTTGATGTGATCAAAGATTTTTGGCAAAAATTAACACAGGAATTGAATTCCAATTCCCAGGACCACCAATTAAGGAAACCTCCGAGTGGAAAAAGGTAAGAGGATTTTTATAAATATTTTTGTTTATTTTTGAATTGTAATTCCAGGTTTGGAGTGACCATAAATCTTCCCTACGGAAAAAATTAGCTCATAATAAGCAAGAGCTAGCGGGTACTGGTGGTGGTCCTAACAAGATCGTTGTGTTTACCGCTTTGGAGGAGGACGTTATAAGACTCATTTGTTTACGAGATTGTGTCGATGGAGTAGGCAATGCCAAGAAGTTTGGAATTCCACAAAAACGAAAATTAAATGAGGCACATAACGGAATAGAAATCTCTATACCAACACTGAAAAAAATTTATCCTAAATTTAATGTTTTTGTAATTATTATTAATGAATTTCTAACTTGATCTGGACCCTAGGTTTTTCGTCCCTTAATTTAATGAAGGCATATATAATATTAATGTTTATTTACAGATATAATATTAAGTCACATAGCACCATAATTTAAAGAGAATGCGGCTTTATTTTTAAGCATATGGTACTCATTTTTAGACTTAAGATACATTGAATTTAAAGTCGAAAGTCATATACATTTGGATCAATTAATTAAATTCAAAGAAATATTTCTTTGAATTTAGGCATTTTGTCATTTGATTGAAGCCAAATCAATTAAATATTAATGTCTTTTGCCTCAATTATAAACCATATAAAACTTAATTTAAGGAATATTTCCAAGTAAAAATGACCAGATTTACATTAATTCCATGTTAGTTCATATGTCCATGTTGGTTCGTTTCTTTGATGTATTGGTTGATTTCTTGGTATATTCACATCAAGCTTATTAAAAGTTGTTTCATATAAATATAAATAAAATAATTTTATTTCTTTTATAAAGTTTATTTAATCAAAAAAAAAGAATTCAATGTGATATTTATTTTCACCATCTGTTTTTTTAAACATATCTGTTATACTTATAATTAAAATTTAATATTAAACTTAAAGCCAAAACAATATATATTTAACATTAAAATTAAATAATTTAATATTTAATAGAATAACTCTCATCAAATGAATTTTGAAATTTGCTCCATGGATTGTCCATAAGTTGTAACCATTTTTTATCCTATTCAAACTCCACATCTTTTGTTTTTTCGCGAGTGTTATTGTTGCCGCTAGCTAACAAATAAATAAAAAATTACAAAATTGTTTATTTAATTGATACTCGTAATAGTTAGTATTTTTTTATTTGGTTTCGATGAGTCCACTCTTAAGTCTTATTACTGCGCTGAAATATCCAGTTTACCTGTGGGTCAATCTTTGTTAACTCGATGATTATACCATTCCTAAATTGATTAAAAATAATATATGAAAAATACATTTAATTACATGTAAAGATACTTGGACTTTTCTTTACGCAATAAAATTTTATGAAAAAAGAAACGGAATCTAAGGATAATCTTTTACCAACTCATAAATAATTAACATGTCTGTGAAAATGGACATTATAGAAATGAAAAAACTTATTATTAAATATTTACCCTATATTCAAATTAAGGTTTTTTTTGGCTAATTAACACAACCCCAGTCAGAATGTTTAACTGGACCACGTTTTTATGGTATATAAACTCCACTTTTTTTTATATTCACGTTTTTTAAATCAATTAAATATATTATGTCACTATACTTAAAAAAATTATTTTTTACAAACAATTCAATTTTAACAATAAATTCACTTAATGACACTTTTGAGTTTAATATTGTATTTTTAAAAGCATATTATTGAACTTAAAGCGATGACTGCAACACAAATGATATACTTCTCAAAAACTCATTCTCATAGCAGTATTTTTCCTAATATAAATCAATTCATTACAATATCTGACTTAAAATAAGCAAATTTTACTGCAATGCATAGAAGTTATGTTAAAAATCTTTAATTTAATGAATAAGTTATATATTTTTAAACAAATTCGAAACATAGGATTAAGTCAGTTAAAACATAAAATCAATGTACGATTTTGATTCTAAATTCAATAAATTACAGTCATTAAAGTTTTCACAATAAGCCTACCTTATATTAATGGAAAATTTACTTTAAATAAAAGAAAATTCCATAATATTATAATAAGCCGGTTTATTTTAGCCTTACTTTAAAGAATGTTTAAATCATTCTACTTATGAAAAGCTAGGCCGATTTTAATGCTCAGGTTTCTTTAAATTATATAAATATAGTCATAAAATTCATGAAAATCTGATTAATTTGACTCATGTGTAAGAAAATTACAATTCCATGAAACAAAGTCGACGTTTTTTAAAATTGAGGTTCAACTTTTTTTTTCAGTGAAATTACGAGGAAATGGTTGCATCGCCATCCTTCGCATTATCCGATGATCGAAGTGACACAATCCAAAGGGCCAAAAACGTTGAAGCTTCTTGAAAAACAGATAGACATCCAGCAAAATTTTTTCGAAAATATTAAAGAGTTCATCAAAACCCAAAATGAGCAATTTCAAGAAGTAAAACTAAATCAAAAAAAATATATAGAGCAATTGACAGACTTTGTGATCATCAAAGAAGTTCAAACGAAATTTTGCAACAGCAGCTAGAAAAAAATAAAAGGCACAACGAGCGAATGGAACACTTGGCGCTACAAAAAAACAAGATAAAAGAAAAAATTCTTGAAATTGAGTTACGCAAAGCTGAACTCGAGCTTTAAATTTAAAATGTGAATACCCAAGAGGGATGAAATTTTGAAACCATGAATTCTGATTATTTTTTATTATTATAGTTTTTTATTTATTATTTTATTATTTGTTAATATATTTTATTATTGTTGAAACATTTAAATTCAATTATTTTTATTTTAAAAATTCATCAATATTTGATTTCTAAATTCATTCGCTTCTGTAGCATACCTTTGGTTTTCTTGGGGTTGAAATTCATGGTCGGTGATTTCGTCGGCCTCTTCAAATTGTTGTTCAATTGGCTCATCATAATCTGGAACATTAAAATGGATTCTTATATTATGTAGAGCAGCTGCTACATTAATGATTTTCACAGCTTTGTCAGGTGTGTAGTGTAAATGTCTGGCTACTCCAAGCAGGCATCTACACCAATTTTTCCAGACCCTGATTGTACGCTCAACAATATTACGGCCGGTACTGTGGCTTTTATTGAATCGACTTTTTGAAGTATTAATCCCAGCATTTCTAAATGGGGTAATAAGCCATGGCAAGAGGGGATACCCAGCGTCAGCTTTAAAAAAAATTATTGAAACATTTACAAAACAATTTGTAACATAAAAATCCTTACCGAGTAATTTTTGGTTAGTATCTCCATTATTATATACATTTTTGAAATATTCGGAAACCTCGCTGTTTCCCCAAATAAAGGAATCGTGACTAGCACCAGGATACGTAGCATCCAAACACCGAATCCTCTGCTTATGGTCACATATCTAAAAGAAAAAAAAGGTATACAAAATAAGAAAAAATAAGTTCTAGAAAATAAGGCAATAAGTTCTTACTATCATGGTATTCAAACTAAAATAAACTTTGCGGTTGTAAAACAGGTGAGCATTATCACCTGATGGCTTAGCGATTTTAATGTGCGTACCATCGACACACATAACAACACCAGGTATTTTGCACTTTGAATAAAAATATAACCTTGCCTCATTTTTTTCATCTTCGTTCATTTTAAGCGATATGCATTTAGAACATAACGTGGTTTCCAAAATATCAAGCACTTCCGATAGTACAACCGAAACGGTTGGTTGTGCCATGCCAACAAAATGATCCTGCCCAACACCGTTCTGGTATCCACCTTCTGCCAAAAATCTTAGACACGCTGCCAATTTAAATTCTGCAGTCAATGAGGACGATTTTACTACCGGTGGTAACTTAGTTTTTAGTTCTTTTAAAACATAACTGAACGCAGCTTTGCTTAGTCTGAAATTTTTTATGAATCTGAAAAATAAATTACCGTTAGGAACAACAAAACCATATTTCAGAAAATGTTTACTCACTGGACATTTGACAACTGGAAAATATATTGGCACATATTTCGTATCGTTTAACGTGTTTCTTTCCTGCTATTCGTTCCCTTGTCTAAATTTAAATAAAACCCAATGGTATCCATAATTACGCAATAAAAACACAATATTTTGCACTTAAATATTTCTTTTTCTAATAGAAATCACAGATATATTTAATGTCATTAAAGAAACACTTTATTCAATGTGGAAAAATTGACAGCTTGTGGTAAAATTGCAGTTTTATTGCGGATCGATAACGAAGATTCCCGTCGGATTCTATAATACAAAATATTTTCAACTGCGGATCGAATGCGAATTGGATGTTCTCCCGCCGCAGTAAATCCGGCGAGTTGTATAATCGGCATGAATAAGTTGGCATTTTCAATCACAACCAAAATCAATGGTATATTGAAGCTGTTGTGGTTCATCCCACGGCTTTAATTTAAGGCTCAATTTAACTGTATACAGAGCATCTGTAGATTGATTTTTAAAATGCGTCGTAGTGATGTTCAAGAGATGCCTACTTGAGTATAGCTATTCGACGAATAGACATTAGATGAATCAGTTAGTTGATCAACACGCACATCATTGGGTGTAGAATCCTTATGTTATTTCGTCTAAATAATATGTGGAAGGAAAGAAAATCGGCAAATGTTTAATCACACGTCTGGGTTATCCATACGCGGAATCCCTTAGAGGCCTTCTGTTAAATCCGATGTTGTAGTCTACGTTAACTGGAATTGCATTGCACAAACTTTAAGTTGATTACAAATGTTTGTGCTTTTCGTACAACTTTGAAATAATAAATTATTAGTTTATGTTAAGAGCCAATCACCCCTAAAATAGTTCCAGACCTATATATATTCAGATTTTCATGTTAACATTTTTAACAACCATAATTTTGCAATTCAATTGAAAACCAATTTGCGTGATGTCAAAATGAATTATGATAATCTTAAACCATTGTTACTGCTGAGCTGATTCACTTAATCGAACCACCATTTATTTTTTTTTTTCGCTTTCCCGCGGAAATTTACAAATAATAAATATTACGTTTCCCGCATATGTATATACAAGCTTGCTATACGCGAAACGTCAAGCAAAATATAAAAAATAACAGTTTAAGCCAAGATTGAAAAAATAATCGAACAAGAAGAACAATAAAATAAAGATTAAGTGTTTTGTTATGAATATAACGAAAATACATTAAATAGCTTATGTATTTTATGTAATAAAATATGTTCTTATTTATACATATTGGGGTTATCGTACATATATGTACATGTGTACATACCCGGTATATCTATGTACATATGCACAAAACGGAAGGAAATCACTAAAGGATTTATTTTGTTACTCTCTATTGTTGGTTTTGACATATTTAATTCATTCTTCGAGAACGTCACAAAGGGTTATTATACAACCTGCGTACATGTGAAATATTAACTTATATAACAACAAAAAAATTCATAAATAAAATTTCAGTGTTCTGGTAAATTTATATTGAAATCAACTTCAAAAATTCAATTGAATTCAAATTTAACTTCCACAATTCGATTTCGCTATTTTATCATGCATGGTATAGTTAAGTAAGTTGTTGTACATAAAATATGTACTTAAAATAGAAATCGGGGTTTTTCTATGTATGAACACACAAAAAATGCAATTTCTATTCAGATTTTCCAAAAAGAAAATGAAAATTGCTAAATAAAAGGGTATACATATACCGCATGTATGACAGCCAAAAAAGCAATATATTATTTTAATCGAAAAATCATAACCGCATGTCAACATATGTGCACAAAAAAAATATGATATATTGCGACAAAACGCAAACTGAGTGCGTATTGTTAAGATAACCGTGCAGGTGAATACATAAAAGATGTTGTAAAATAATTGCAAAGCTTTTGTTAATTTCCTAATTAAAAATATAAATGAACTGTTAATTTGTTTCTCACCTACGACCACTTCATCGACTTAATCGTGTGTACAAAAAAGATAAAGTACCTTAGTTAAGGTGTATATAGATATACTTTACGTCTATTGTCCTTCGACTCAATTCAATTCAAAATTCTTTTCATCAAACCCGTAAACGTAATGTTGAGATAATTATTTTCAATTCAAAATTAATTTAAATGCTGATTTGATAAAATGTGTACGTGATTAAATAACTCGTTGCAATTATATATAATAGGCACTGTCGCTTGTTAAATTATAATTAATTTGTTCCAGGAAAATTTAGGGAGGATCTGGATTAGAGCACATAACCGACTGATATATCAAATACCAGAAAAGGTTAAGTTAGGGCAAGAATTAAGTAAGATTAATGCTCCATAATTTCATTGTATATCTCATGCAAGCCTATGACGAAGACGAAACAATGAATACACCTAACAGCCTCTCTAGTGTGGTTCATCGGGTCGCGCGAAACTTTAACTGACTGATAAACATTAACTCAATTAGCCCATTGTGACATTCCTTCCCAGACGCACACTATGTCCTGTAGTCTGTTTGTTCTTCTAATGAAGTCCAAAGTATCTGGTATCCTCAAGGTCATCAATTGTTTCTCAAATAAGAATTGTGCGAGCCAAAACAGTGTAGTGTACGGAAGAAGTATGATGTACAGATGCACAAAAAGTGCTCAACAGTTTTTTTCTTCTCCGTCCCCACACTGTTCGCAGTATGAAATTTTTTGAATTTTCATTCGAAACATATGATTATTAAAGAGCAGTCTCCCGTGAGAATTTCAAGCAAGATCATTAAAGTGGGTCTATCATAATTTAAGAAGGATTGAGATCTTTGTTGGTTTATTGCTTCATAATTGTCGTCGCCTTCGGGTCCTCGTTCGTTAGAACGGGTGGGTAAAGTGACCTAGGTGTGGGGTGGGTCACGCTAAATGACGGCAGATGGGCTGGTAAACGGTGTTACGCGACCCGTACCAACAAACTACCAGGCTGGGGGCCCATTTAACAAAGCCCAGTCGCAAATGGAGCCCTCTGGATACCTGGCGACCTCCAGTTGTAAGTAGCCTTACCTGCGTAAGCGGATCTCTGCGCAGGTGGACCATATATTTCTCCGATATTCGTGGGAACAACATGGAATCCAAAAACAATAAAAACAAAACCGAGACCGGCACTCTCCAAAGGCCGGAAACAAAAAGTGAGAGCTCAAACCGTAAAGGTGGGGCTCTCTCAAAGACACCAGGGGGAAGCAAGTTCAACGCATTTAAGCCAGGGACGAGCGGAACTCAGGGGAAGTTAAGGGCTGCTGAGGGAGGTTCGACTAACGTCAACCAATCGAAGCAGCGCTATAGGGATAGACGCGCGGCGTTTAAGGAACACGGAGTCCTTGGTGCCGCTTGCCGCGACTAAGGGAGTAATCGACTTCGGTTTCGGGTCGATTACTCTCAAAGTATACAAAAAAGACGAGGCTGAAACACACGAAAGGAAGGCAGTCCGTCCACAACTGATGCAGTTGCACTTGGAGGAGAGACAGCCCAACCGATGGAGCTCTCCGAGGTGACCGCACTTGGAGAGGAGATGGGCAGCCGACTGTCCCTGGTGTCAGACGAAGAAGACCTGTCGGACCCAAGGGACGGGAGGACCGCAAACGTCAGGTAAACAAGTTCCATGGGGGGAGAGACGGGAGACACCGGCGACTCCAATGGAAACGAAGGAAACTAGCCTGCGGTAGCGGGGAGTGAAACAGGTAAGTAGGCTCAACTTGGTTATGCTAAATTTAATACAAATTACCCTACACCATTCAAAGGCGGCGTCGGCCCTGCATTCTTGGAAAAAATAATTTAAATATGTTCCTTCTTCCTCAATACAGCAATGGTGACGTAATTGCGGTCAGCCTAGAGGTTGGTGGCAGTATATTTTGGCTGGTCTCAGCCTATTTGAACCGGGACAAATAGGTTCCGCTGGATAACCTGGGGGACATGGTCTTCGAATCGTACAGGAAGAAGATTGGGGTGCTCCTTGGATGTGATGTAAATGCGCACCACGCAATCTGGGGAAGCACTGATATCAACGAGAGAGGTGAGTTACTTTTTGATTACATTTTAAATAACAACCTCATGGTGTGTAATATTGGGCAAGAACCCACTTTTATTACTAAAAATCGGCAGGAGGTTCTGGACGTAACCTTCGCCTCAAAAAACCTGTACCCTTTGGTCAGGGAATGGAGAGTGGCGAAGGAACACTTCTTCTCTGACCATCGTTACATAACATTTAGTCTTAACGTTTACCCTGCCACCCGGAAACCTTTCAGGAATCCTAGAAAGACAAACTGGAGCAAGTACGGGGAAACGCTTATAGGACTACTATTACCAGAAACCCCTGAGCCACCAGCGACAATGAAGGAACTGAACAGCATAGTGGAAACTTTCACAAATGCCTGCAATCGGTCCTTCAACGCTGCCCAATAGTTAAACCCAGGGGCAAGCAAAAACCGGCATGGTGGTCCAAGGAACTGGGGACCTACCGGAAGGCGTGTAGGACAGCATTTAATAGAGCCAAAAGTACGAGAGAGGCTCAGGACTGGGACTCCTACAAGGAGAACCTCAAGATATACAAAAAAGAATTAAGGAAGGCACAGAGGAAATCATGGAGACTTCTGTGACAAAATAGAAGAAGTCTCCGAGGCCTCTCGTCTTAGGAAGATTTTGTGTACCAATCCTACCAGTCCCAGTTATTTATTTAAACCAGATGGATCATGGACTGCTTCTAGTAAGGAATCCTTGGAACTTCTCATCGAAACCCACTTTCCAGGAAGCTTTGATGACTCGTCAGGGACTGGTACTCATCAAGAAGCACACGTACTGCGGATAGAAGATATCGTAACCAACGAACGGATCCTATGGGCAATTGAAGGGTTCAAACCCTATAAATCGGCGGGTCATGACCGTATTATTCCCGCGGAGCTTCAGAACAACTCGAGGATTATGCTCCCCTGGTTGGAGGTAATCTTCAAAGGGTGTTTAAAACTTTTCTGTACTCCGCGGGAGTGGATGGAGGTCAGAGTGATTTTTATTCCGAAAGCGGTTAAATGCTCGCAGGGCTACCCAAAAGACTTAAGACCCATAACTCTATCATCCTTTCTATTGAAAACCCAACACGCTTACTGTAAAGGGAAATCTGTGGACACAGCTCTGCATGCCCTGGTAAATACAATTGAGAAATCAATATTCTCGCGAGAGTTTTGTATGGTGGCGTTTCTTGACATTGAGGGCGCCTTTTACAATGTAAAGTAGGAGGCAATTCTGGAGGGATTGTCGCTACTAGAGGTGGATTACCCTATAAGTAGGTTAATCAATCATATGCTTGGGTGCAGGATGATTAACTCAGAGCTGGGGGAATCCACCATCAGGAGACGGGTGACTAGGGGAACCCCACAGGGAGGTGTTCTGTCTCCTCTCCTTAGGAACATAGCAATCAATGAGCTGCTATTAAAGCTGGAGAGAGAAGGGATCGGAGTGATTGCTTATGCAGATGATGTAGCGATAGCTGTCTCTGGGAAATACATAAGCACAGTGGCGGAGGTAATCCAAAATGCCCTCCTAATTATAATGAGCTTGTAAGGCAAGATTTCTAGGCGCAATGTTGGACAGTAAGCTAAGCTGGAAGCCCAACATTCTGGAAAGAGTAAACAAGGCCAATATAGCTTTGTACTCGTGTAGGAACGCCATCGGAAAGAGATGGGGCCTGATGCCGGAGCTGGTACTTATGCTTATAAGCGGGGCACTGAGGACAACACCTACAAGTGCCTTAGAGGTCTTGTTTCACCTTCTCCCCGTGGATATTTATGGAAAGCAGATGGCGGCGATTACGTCCACTCGACTATCAGCCATCAGCGAATCTAGACAATGTTACACCGACTCTGTGCTTCGAGAAAAGGTTCGGGACCACCTGCCCTGGTTCGGAAAACTGTTGGGTGGTTCTATAGAATGGAATACTGCATTATCAAATCTGAAGAGTGAATCAGGAGTCAACCGTTGATAGTTATAAAAGTACTAATGACCTAAAGTGAATGAACTTTAATTTAATTCTAGCATGCATAATCTCTACGTATATGGCATATGCTGGTCAGTGATGTACTTGCACAATGGAGCATGATACAAGTTATAATGTTTTAATGGTAGAGCCATATATCAAGAATTTTCAACTTGCTATTACTTGTGATGCTGGGAGAACGTAAGTCGTCAGACATAAAATCAACACTGAGAATACTCTCCCCATCAAACAGCACCAAGAGGGGAAAGTTAGATAAAGAGAAAGTTATTACACTATAAGAGTGTTCGTGAAACTTCCCAGTGGTCCTAGTAAAGAAGAAAAACGAATGAATCTATAAGCGTGGCGATTTTCCGATCAAAAACTGCAACCCATTACCATACGTTGGATATTATCAGGAATAAAATGATACAGTACATTTGGTCTGAAGAGAATCGCGATCACGACATGTACCGTATTGTGAAAATTCAAATGTTACCATTTGAAAACACCTTAGCAACTTGGAGGTCGTGTTGCAAAGAATCAAGAACGAGGATGTGGAGCTCAAACAGAAGAAATGATAGCAGACCCAGAACGGAGTAAATTATTTGTGAAAGACAAGGTAAAGGAAAACCAAGACTGGCCAGTACCCACAAATGTCCACCATCTAGTTTCCTGGGATTATGCACTCATGGTGAGTGCTGAATGCTGAGATAATGGGCAGTAAAAATATAAATGAAAGAATGAGAAATGTCGTGACACCCTGCAACAAGAACCAAGACCATATAAAAATACGATCACAAATATCTCAAAAATCAACGAGCTTAACGTTATAGTTAGAGAACAGCACCATTGTCGTATAAAAGTACAATCGAATAATTTATCTCATATAAGAATGCAACTTTCTTCTTTATCATGTATCAAACGTAAAGTATTATGTTTACTTACATGTTTCATGACTACTTCATGTACGGAGGCCTGAAATATTGCCGGATTGGAATTTTAGAACGGTGTGAACGGTTCTTATTATAAATGGCTGGTCACATAAGTATTTGTGGAACTGATTTACTGCCTTGATGACAGCTTATTGGTCTCGTCTGCTTACGCAGTAGTACCTCTCTGGCATTGACAGCACTTAACGCCACAACTCTCTCGTCGTCTGCCAAAAATCTTTTGTGGTAGAACGGTGTTTCTCGATACCGAATACGCTTATATGGACGCGTTGTGCAAAGACAACTAGAGCTAAGTTAGTTTACATCGCTTGAAATAGAAAAACATAGCTCGCATAGTTTAGCTGAAGTGTGCAACGTTCCATTTAAAACACATTACTACCAATTAAGAGCTACGGGCATAGCTCATATCGCTGAAATGTGTAACGGGCCTTAACCTTGTCTATCACAAATAATTCGCTCGTGGTTCTGCTTTCTTTTCTAGGTTCTTTTCTTTAAGTTTGTACAAGCTGACTTACACGAAGTATAACCAACTTCAGACTGTCATTGCTGTCAAACCAGTGTTGACAGAGCGCTCAAATAACAGTTCATTCCATTGTTTACAAGCGTACAAAAGCAGTTTAGTGGGAAATGTTCAGCAAAAAGTTATCCGAAATGGAATTCAAGCGTAACGGTATGATTGCTCTACATTTGGCTGGAAAACCACAGCGAAAAATTGTTAACCAGTTAAAACATATGCATGTGAATAAATTGTTTGTGTATCGCACAATAGATCGTTATTATGAAACTGGCAGCATTGCAAAACGCTATGGTGGTGGACCGAAACGCAATGCAACATCACTGAATATCATTCGGCAGGTGAAGGCCAAAACCAACACTTAGCGGCAGAATAATTCAATATGTGCTGCATCCGTTCGAGCGAACGTTTTGCTGCTGAATAAAGCGTGCGTCAATCAAAATTTGCTGAGAAACAACGTACTGTAGTTCCTTTCTACTGCTCATAGTACTCGCCAATTTCGCCGGATGCAAACCCGAAAGATTTATCGGTTTGGGATATTTTTTTATTAATGGATTTTATTACAACTGAATATAATTCATCTAGTAACTTATCTTTAGTAAATTTGTTAGGTTTTGTTGAGTTTAACCCACTGGTTAGCTCCAAGTATATTATAAGATTACATTAACCGCCCCAAATCTAAAGGTTTCGTCCTTCGAAGCCTTCTAACTGGGTCTGTGTTGGTCATAATATTACGCATATCTGCATTTTGATGTTGACCGAGCCGTTGTGCGTGTTTTGTCGCATGTTTCTTGATTTCTTCGCTAACGTATTCCATCTTTAGATCCTTATGAAGGCTGTCGTTTCTTATGTACCATGGTGCATTCACAATGCTACGTAGAACTTTATTTTGAAAGGTTTGAATTATTTTAACATTGCTCTTCTTGGTACAACCCCACAGTTCTATACCATATGTCCATATAGGTTCCAATATTTGCCGATATTTTAGTAGCTTATTATGTACTGTTAGCTCAGATTTTCTCGCTAAGAGCCAGTACATTTTTCTGTATTTGATGTTTAGTTCTTCTTTTTTCTTTTTAACGTGCTCTTTCCACTTCAGCTTAGCATCAAGAGTCATGCCTAAGTATTTCGCTGTGTTCGCATGCGGAATTGGATGCGAGTTCAGTAGAACTGGAATACAGTTAACTGTTCTGTTAGTAAAGTTGACATGTATGGATTCCGTTTGATTCAGCTGAATGCGCCATTTCTTTGTCCATTTACTTATTGCATTAGTGGCATTTTGTAATTTACTAGTTGACTCTTCTATACTGTCTCCTACTGCTAGGATTGCTGTATCATCTGCAAACGTTGCAATGTTTGTATCTTTTGTATTTGGAACATCTCTTGTATAAAGTAAATATAGTATTGGTCCCAGAACACTTCCTTGTGGAACTCCAGCCGATATTTGTCTAAGGTCAGAGTATTCATCTTCAAATTTAACTCGAACATATCGATCAGCTAGATAAGATTTTAATATCTGGTAAAATTGTTTTGGCAGGTCTCGATATAGTTTATATTCTAGTCCTTGGTGCCATACTTTATCGAAGGCTTGTGCAACATCCAAAAAGATAGTTGAACAGATTTTATTCTTTTCTAGTGAATCTTCAATTATATCGGTAACCCTATGTAATTGGTCTATAGTAGAATGTCTCTCTATAAAGCCAAACTGATGTGTTGGAGTTAGTTTTCTTTCCTCTATAACTGGTTTTAGCCTTTTCAGCAATAATTTTTCGAACAACTTCGAAATTATAGGAAGAAGCGAAATAGGCCTGTACGAGGTTTTAACGTTAGGCGGTTTATTCGGTTTTGGAATCATTATCACTTCTGCAACATTCCATTGGTATGGGACGTATTTTAGTCTGAATGCTGCGTTTATTAGTTGAAGCAGTTTTCGTAAGCGCTTTTTGGGAAGTTCTTTTACTATTTGACCTGAAATTAGGTCATAACCAGGACATTTTTTTGAACTCAAGTTGTTAATAATTTCATATTTTAGCTCTTGTAATGTTACTGGTTTGATGATTAGGTTATCCACTTTTCTAACTGGGTTTATATTTTCTTCCGCTGATTGCCTTGGAAGGGGATGGAATGTGTTTTCGAGGTGGGCTGCAAACAAGACAGCCTTCTTCTTACCACTTCTTGCCCAAGATCCATCGTTCTTTTTGATAGGAGGTAAATCTGCTTATTTGGTCGTTTAAGTCCTTTCGTTGCTTTCCAAAGTGAATAGTCAGTGTCTTTTTGGCTGGAAAGACCAGTTAGATATTCACTTATCGAATTGTTTTTAATTCGTTTGATTAACTGCTTTAATTTGTTGCTTAAATAATTAAGTCTCGATTTACTTTGAGATGCTCGATTCCGCTGCCAAATTTTTCGAGCTTTCCGCTTTTCACTAACCAAATCTCTCACTTCCAATGAATAGTTGTTTTTCTTTGTTACTTTATATTGACTAATGGGCGTTCTCTGCCACGCTGCTTGAAGTATATTATTATTTAATATTTCTACTTGATCATCGAGTTGTGTCGGAGTTTTAATTGGTACTTGTAAAACCGTACTGTTTTCTACTAGCTTCCGGAAAACATCCCAATTTGTTCTCTTATTTGTTAGTTTAGACAAATTCACTTTCTTGATTATGGTTGCACTCATTGTCATAATAACAGGTGTGTGATCTGACCATATCCCTTCACTGTTTTCTATCACTACATAGTTTTCTGATGCTCATTTTGTTACAAAGAAGTCTATTCAATCTGGGATTTTGTTTTTATCTATAGGCCAGTATGTTGGTTTACCCCCAGAATAAAACTCGCAGTTTAATTCTTGGGATATTTTGAAGAGCAAGGTTGGGACAAAAAATACCAATGTATCGATCATTTCACGAAAACGCATCACCGGGAATGAATCAAATTAATCAAAAAATAAAATTTCTATGGCGGTTTGTTTTGGTAACACTTCGTGTCAGTCACCCTGTATTGCTCATTATCTCAAGTCGTTAGATACCATGATTGGTTATATAAATAATAAAAATTAAAAACAAATTTGTTATCCGAACAACGATTCATCAAATGACGTATACCAAATCTAGAAAGCAAACCTTTTATCACCTCAAAAAAACGATTTACAAACATTTCTTATCATTCGCGCGGTTCGATTCAAGGGAAAATCAAATATTTTTTGTAAAGTAATAATTTTGATAATTAATCGGGTAAACTGATTTGTTAACCAATGATAACGTTCCGGGCAGAACGCAGACCTTAGGCTGAAATATGAGCTTAAACCTTTGTTGCTCGTACAACGGAAATTATCTGTTCATTGAGAGACTATTTGGAGCTGTTTAATATATTTCCTCCAGACATTTTGTTACTTCTTGTTTTGCACTCCTCCAAAACCTCACCAATAAAAAACATTAATTAAAAATATGATAAATTATCTATAAAGTAATAAAAAACTAAAAACTATATAAAAATTTTAAATCAAAAAACTTTAAACATAAACATAAAAATCCAACAACATATAAATTTGAGTAAACTATGCTTTGACTTCGTTTAACATGTCGCATGTAAGGAGTACATAGATGAGTGTAAACATTTAATCCATTTCCCTATTAAACATGGAAAAGTGTTATACTGTTATGAACGAAGCATAACATTCTCAACATCGACGTTGTCATCATCATCAATTTAAACACATTAGTCGAGTTATGCTGTGCAATATGTATATGTACATATCAGAGTTAAATTAGAGCTACTCATCTACCATAATGTTTTGTTATCACCAAACACCAGCTTTGAATATGTGACAACAACATCATCGAACACAAAATATATTTAGTTTTTTGGTGTGAAAAATATTACTTTCGAATGAAAATATAAAATTTTCCAACTACTAATAAAAAAAATGCACAAGCAATTAAATTCAAAAAAGGAAAACTGGAAAATTTTTAAACTATGTGTGTGCATACGAGATGTGGCAACACCACCAGATACACACTCATATCATTTAAATTTTCCATTTGCTGATGAAATTTAAACCAACCAACATATCTTGAGTACGAGAACCATATATAGTATCATATATAATCATCACAACAACATCGTTGGTACTCATTTCTGTCATCATCATAAAAAATACTATTTTTTAACGTTCAAAGAATAATATTTTTAATTGTCAAAGTCGCAAAGTATCTACGAATAACAAAAATCGTTAAAAATTTTCCAAAAACAAAAATATAAAATAAAGTTAATTGCAGAATAGAGGGGGAGGAGGGGGGAACGGAAGGAAAAATGTTATTTTTGTCTGTAGCTGAAAAATTATTATATATATTATAAATAAAGTATTTAACGATCTGTAACCCTATTCTACGTAATTAATTTTAATTTAGAACTTGTCTTGTTGATTTAGAACTAATTTAGAATGTCGTAACGTAAACAGAATTCTTAGGCTGATCGTTATTTCATGACCTGTACTTCAAGAAAGAAGGTTTTCGCGTGGTAATCGTAAGATCTCTTAGGAATCGTATAGAAAAGCTCTCTAGAGCTTTTACTTCACAAGCGCTGTCGTTGCGCCTCTTTCATACATATTTCGCAGGAAAAACAAGACTTCCACCACAGTAGCCAGAACTTTTCGTTAGCAGGTGACTAAACTTAGTTCAATCACTGGGCTGAAGATTTCGATCCGCAGTGCAGTTTTAACTATCCTTACAGATCAGAGAAGTCCTCGACAAGCGCGTCAATTAGACTACATTTCACAATTTACATCCGATATACAATATATTAAAGGAGTAAATAACGTAGTAGCTGATACTCTATCTAGAGCTGAGGAAGAGATATCTATAATAAGTGACACAGGTCTGGACATGGGAAGACTTTTTCTTTACAAGAATCTGACGATGAACTCAAAGAAATCTTAAACAATTAAAAAACAACACCCTGCAACTGATCTGGATGTTTGGTGTGAAACATCATCGGAGAAAAATGGTTCATACATACCAGAGCTACGTCAGCAAGTATTCCAACAGCTTCACAGTCATCCCATCCTGGTGTTCGGGCAACACGTAAATTGGTATCTGCGAAATCCAAGATTTGTATTGCTTGTCAGAAATCCAAAGTACATCGCCATACGCGCTCTGAAATCGGTCATTTCGATATTCCTTCAGGAAGGTTCGAACATATACGCATCGACCTGGTAGGTCCATTACCTCCGTCAAATGGCTACACATATTTGCTAACCATAATAGATCGATTTACGAGGTGGCCAGAAGCCATTCCACTGGTTGACACGCGAACAACTACCGTAGTTTGCGCTTTCATTGATCAATACATCTCCAGATTTGGTGTACCACTCGAGATTACGACTGACAGTCAATTTGAAAGCAATCTCTTTCAGGAATTTAACCAACTTTTAGGTTCTCACAGAATACGGACTATGTCATATCATCCGCAGGCTAACGGTATGGTAACGACTCCATCGTACCATAAAAACCGCTTTATATGCTAGAAACAATACCTTGTACTGGAGCACGGAGCTACCATTCATCCTCCTTGGTATAAGAACATCGGTCAAAACTGACCCCGGGTGCACTCCAGCAGATTTTGTCTACGGAGAATCACTAAAGATCCCTGGTGAACTTTTAATGCATTCTACCTCTGAGTCGATCGCCTACGACAGTCGATGCGCAACGTTGTACCACCAAATTCTCGAATTCCTCCTCAAAACCAACGTTTTGTACATAAGAACCTGGGGGACTGTGACTTTATTTTCGTTCGAGTGGATAGAGTTAAGACCGGCTTAACTCGTCCATATGAAGGGCCATACAAAGTAGTGAAAAAACTTCGAAAACATTTCGTTTTGGTTGCTACAAGTTCTCCATTTAAAGATCTCTGTACTATCCGAGAGCCACCTTTACAACAGTAAAAATTTAGCTTGTTATTGAAGCCAATGGAGACAGATTGAACCGAAACGAGCAAGCAATGGTCTTTAAGACCATAAATTTGGCTTTGAGATAAAACTTGCTTTCATTCCGTTGCTATTTCATCGAATCATCCAATTTTAGATCTGACTGCTGACTTAATATGTAACCTTCAGGTTCATTGTTAAAGTTAGGTATGTGATCTACTTTCAGAAATATAGTTACTCTTTTTCCACTTTTGTTGAATAGAACTAATAGGCACTAATAAGAGGAAACACTGTATTGGATACCTGCTTGATACGTATACTTCTTATCACCAGAAGGTGATTTATATCAGAACGCATCCTGAAAGGGAATCGAGAGCAGTATATACTCACATTCACGTACTTTAAGGAGAAAAAACCTGTCCTTCAAGATTAAAATTTCTTGAAGGACAAATTTCTTAAATTTTAATTTTTAAGGTCTGAATATCAAAATTTCGAATTTTATGCTTGGTAATATAAGATTGCACGGCTTTACCTTAAAAATGAATCGTCTAACAAAATTGATCACCTATAGCAATCATTTTATCTCGTTCAGATGAGTATAAAATTCCGGGTTTACCGATACATGGCAAAAAAAATTAACCTCAAATTTTGCCAATAATTTCGTCTATTTTAATGACCAACTCGAATTCTGATAAATTTCGAAACGTTTTACAAATTATTTCGAAATCTGAGTCAAAATGTCTAAAATTTTAAGTTCATGACCTTTACTTGAAGAAAGGAGGTTTAAACATAATAGTAAGATCTCTTCAGAGTCTTGAAAAAAATACCACTGGAGCTTAGCAAATCTACCTCATATTAGGCCTCACAAGCCCTGTCAAACACAAGAATACATGCACCAGAACTTGTATTAGAAGGCGACTGTAGTTGAATCACTGGGATGATGATCCCAATCCGTAAACACCTAGATGTTGTGAAAAGGCGGTTCTTCCTTTATGAGCTAGCTGGCTTGGGATTGAAACCCATGGATTACACAATACCGGCAATGTCTTGTAAAATCTCGTCATTCTATAACAAACATCTTAAAATGGGGTCTCATTATTTTCTACGCTTTAAATTCGTCGTGATGAAACATGACTCGCCCTTGAAAGATAACTCTAATTTTTAATCTTTAAAACCATACATCAGAAGTAGAATCTTGCATATAAGTTTTATCGATTTACCCAATTTTTGATCAGATTGCTGACTTAATATATAATCTTGAGGTTCACTGTAAGCTAGCTTATATACATTCAGAAATAACTATACTCATATAAGAGAAACGTTTAATGGGCCACCTGCTTGATAGCATTTAAATCCAAGGAATAGCCAGAAAAGTGATTATCACCAGAAAGCAACCCGAAAAGTGAACCGAGAACAGTATCTTCTCGCATCAACCTACTTTAAGGATATTAAACGGATATTTGCCCAAGAAGTATCATCTGGCGTTTTACGAGCCTCATTGGTTTAAGAAGATACTATATTTCAAAAATGAGGCATACTGCGTCCAACAGTTGCGCAGTGTTTTGAGTTGGAAGTGGACTCTGTGGAACATGTGTTGTGAACATGTGCAGTATGCCGATAAATATACACTATATACCTTTGTTGTCATGTATCGTTATTGTGTTGTTGGACTTCATAACTGCTTATCCTACTGACATTATTAGTTGGATTAAAATGCTAGCTTCTCTGTATCTTTATGGTGATGAGAATAATTCGGAAAACAGAGAGATTGTCTATTCTCGGTACGGTCTACTTTAGTCAGTTTGGGCTCACCACAAGAAAGTGGGATTTGTCAAAGTATGAATAGACCTGGTTGAGACGGAGGGAAAATGAAAAAAAAAATTGGGACTTAAGATGGGGAAACCGAAGAAAATGGTTGATAACCCTCCCTCATTACATAAATTCCACTTATCCTCATCTCATTTACCCGGAAACAGATATCGCCATTCAGTCACACATTCGAATGTTTCCACGATTCTTCACAGAAGAAAACACTTCACTACTACACCCAAGACGATACCGAATAGCGAATACCCCAATTCACACAAAATAAAATTAGCTACGTATAAGATAACCGAATTTCCTCCAAAAACGAACGAAGAATATAAAGAACGAGATATTGGAAAAAAGGAGAAGGCTTACTCTTCTCTATGTAGTCTTTCATATAACACATGTCACATATAACACATGTTTGTAAACCGTCTTAAAAACCTGTGTCTTATATTGATTTACACGATGACCCGCGGTATCAGCATTTTTAGAAAATCCTGGAGCTTTTAAATCAACTTTCTGACATTAGGCTTAATAAGCCCGGTCAAACAAACGAATACATACACCAGAACTTGTGATAGAAGGCGACTACCTCTAGTTGGATCACTCGGTTGATGAACCGAATCCGTGAAAATCTAGATTGTGTCGAAAGGCAGTTCTTCCTTTGTGAACTGACTGGCTTGTAATTGAACCCATTGGAGTCAGATTAAATTACACGATACAAGCAAGCAATGGCCTATAAGGACGTAGAGTTTCATACTATAACAAATATTTTAAAAACCCCACTTTGTTTCCTACGCGTTGAATCCACTGTCCGTACTTTCGTCACTTATCGAAACATGGCTTGTCTTTGAAATAATACAGACTGATTTGCGACAGAAGCAAATCGAGCGAAGTGATTTTTTAATTTTAGATATTGTTTGTATGATGAATGTTTTGTGTGAATGTGACTTTGAATGGTTTGAATGATTGCAAATAATTAAATTTTATATAACAAATTTATGTATTTACAATACTACAGATTGTCAGAGAATGACCACGAATTCTGTATGGTCAAGATTATACATTATTTAATGGTGTATGTACTTAACAGTTTTACAATTTTAAAGTGCAATATGAACTACACATAGAAAATAATATGAAGCTATTCAGGTGAGTTTATAATTTGAATTTAACGTTAATAATATAAGTAAGATAATAAAATATATAAATTAATGTACAGGTAAGTACTTATGAAATAGTGTGTGTGTAATACTAACAATATTTATAATTATTTCAGGTGTTCAATATTTTATATACAATATATAAGGGATGTACACCTATTTTGATTCTATATAAGATAAGTATAATTTTACGTGTTCTTCTATTGCTGATTAACTATTAATAATTTTCTTTTGCAGGTTCGACATCTTAACAGATATCATAACTGTTATACTTAATCTTTAAAACTATAACTCAGAAAGACTTGGGGTTTTACTCAAATAACCATACTTTCACTCCGTTGCTTTTTCAACGAATCATCCAAGTTTTGATTAGATGCTGACTAAACTTATCATCTTCAGGTTCATTATAACCTTACTTATCTACTTTCAGAAACATCTACTTTTATTCTACTATTGTTGAATACAGCCAACAGACACTAATAAGAGGAAACTGACGCTGTAATTCAGCAGGAACAACTTTAAATGGACCACCTGCATTCTACATCTTATCATCATAAAGGTGATTCACATCAGAAAACAACTCGAAAATTAAATCCTACCTATGAATCTGTCCTTCAAGATTATTCCCAAATCTCTGTCCAAGAAGACCGAGTAAACTAACTAAATATTAGAGTTTTTGGCCTTATTACGTTTTCTAGTTTAGGCTTTTAAGATCTGATCATCGAGTCTTTTGATTGATAATTTTTGATTGGTTCTAGTCAAGAAGCGGCATTCTCAAGCTGGTATGTCTTTTGAATTAGAAAACAAAGAAGCTAGACAAGTTGCTTAAGATACCATCTTTCAAGTGTCCGATATTAGCGTAGTGTTTGTGAGTCGAAAGTAGACTCTGTGGAACATGTGTTGTAAATCTATATGTGTAATAATGCCGGTAAATATACACTATACCTTTGTGATCAATGATCGTTATTGTATTGTTGCATCCTATTCCAATTGGACGTATCATTTATTTATTTATTTATTTATGCTTATAATTTTGATTAAGAAGGACAAGCGCATATGAAAGCAACTTATAAAAAATTATTACTTCCATTAGGCATAAAAACCTCTTCAATTTTTTACTGCAAAAAGTCAACACCATGCACGCACATCCCATTTTGAGTACAAACTGATTTACAATGGGATGAGCAGCAGGGATCAGACACTATATAAAACTGACTATCCGTAAGCCCTACCACTTTATACAAACAACTAAGTAATCCGAATACCTTTCTACTAACTTTAACTAAATGATCACCCCATGTAAGAGTTTGGTTAAAAACTATCCCCAAATTCCTAACAGTATAGTTGAAAACGGAATGTCTGACCCATTAAGATTAATACAAGGAAATAGATTGCGATTTACTAGCATTTAAGACAAGTCCATTGGAAATAGACCAATTATATACTCTATCTAAATCCTCGTTAACCAGAGAAATATTACTAACAATAGAATGCTGATCTAACTTTCTATTTCTATAAATTTGGACATCATTAAAGGCCTTTGAAAAATCTAACAAAATGAGAGAAGTCAGTTCCCTGTTCTCCATACTATGCCGAATATCATCGCTGATATTCAATAATGCAGTATTCGTGCCATGACACTTTCTAAAACCAGATTGAAAGACATTAAGTAAACTATTATCAATTATGTATATGGTACTGAATTTGGTTTTTCACTACTATCTCAAAGGCTTTGGAAATGGAACTTAAAATACTGACAGGTCTAAATTGGGATAACTCAGCAGGATCGCTAATTTTTGGAATTGGAAGGGATTAAGATAAAATTAAAAATGTGTAATAAATATTTTGAGACTACAGGAAAAATTCGTTTCACCAATTTTAAACTTACCCTATCACCAGACCAGAAGATTCCGATTTTACTTTCCAAACAGCAGACTTTATGTAACTCCTCAAAGAAAATATTAGAAAATGAAGAAGAGTTAGAACACTCTTCAGATTTAAGATGAACAGGACTATAACCAAAGTTGGATTCGAACTAATAAAATAAAAATTAATATCCTCAGATTTGAAATCTAAAATACCATTATTCCTAGACCTGCTTAGACTTAGATTTCGAGCATTACGCCAAAAAACCTTGGGCCTTCCTTCCGAGGGATCTAATTTATTCTAGGAAAAAGTACTTTTGGCTACTCTAATTAATCTACCCTATTGTGAGCTTGTTTGTGGACTAAAAATATCTCACTATATCCTAATCTTTTCCATAAGCGAAACGTATCTACCCTAAATCTGATTGCATCCATAATTTCTCCAAACATCCATGGAGGAGATTTAGGTTTAATTACCACTGATCTAAGAGGAACGCAACTATCGAAAACTGAATTAATAAATCCATTGAAAAGCTGGAGTTGACTAGTAGAGGAATCAAGAGTGCTTAATCAGAATCATCTATATAAGAAAAATCCCTAAAACTAAACCTTTTAGTCTCCGAGCGAGAGTAACAATTAATAGATATGATATGATATAATAGGAGAGTACAAGCCAACCAGTTACGGTGATTCTGAGGTTGTTACCATAATCCTGGAGTATTTCAGCAGAGTTCCAAATAGATATCTGAGAATTTTTACTCCAAAATTATGCGGGCCCAGTCCCTGCTTGCATCTCAACATATAAGGTTTAGGAAAAGGAATGTTAATCACAGAAACGACTAAGGTGATAATGCACTGCACTAGTCATTGCTAACTACATTATTAGTAAATTATTATATATATTGTGATATATATTGTGATTTGAATTTGTTAGTTTTGTTAATTATTGTTAGTTGGATAGGATAGGAATGTTCTAGGTTCATCATATATATGTAAATGTCTACGACAGTTATTACTGGAGCATTTGATTTTTATTTGGGTCATCTCATCATATGCTGTTCGTTATTGTTTTCCCTATTTCCATCCCATCACCAGTTACGCGAGGGTTGTTACTTCTTAATGACCCGACAGCAATATATATTATGATGATCTATTTAAACTCAGTTATGTACTTGTGTGAAATTATAAATAAATCGGTATATTGTTGTCTTTATTAGCTACCTATTGTCTTTATTCTCTACCATGTTTCAACAAATCTTAAATAATCTAAGTGAAATTTTAAATAAATTATCGTTATAGACCTCTCAAATAAATTCCCCTCTGAAATATACATCAGAGTACAAACAATATTATCAGCTATTATTTATATTCAATATCATTATTTCCTAACTTTATGATTATCTTCTGCATTAACCCCATCTGATATGATATAATATGATAGGAAAAGCACCAGCCAACCAACCACGGTGATCCTAGGTACGCAACCACAATCCTGGAGTACACCCAGCAGAACTCCAAATAGACATTTGAGAATGCCCACCCCAAAACCATGCGGGTCCATGCTCTGCCCACATCTCAATATACAAGGTTTAGAAAAAGGAACGCTAATCACAGAAACGACCAAGATGATAATCCACAGCAGATTCATTGCTAACTACACCATTAGTAAATCATCACATATGTTAGTACAATCACCTTCACATTGGGAGCTTAACCCTCTAGTCCTTTTACTATAGTCAATTGAATAGGTAAGGACCATTCCAACCTCATCACACGTATTCGAATTTCTTTAACAGCCAAAACTGGAGTACCCCAAAACCTCTTTGGGTCATCTCGTCTTATGCTGTATTTAAAGATGAAACCCTACAACTCCCAATCCACCACCATCCAACGTCAAAGATGATGAAGAGTGTATACCGTAATACATACTGTATATCTTATAAAAAAGGACATATGTCATGTAGTGGAGTTTATTGACAAAATAAAATCAAAAGAGATAAAAGCGATTCGTTAAAACACGATTTTTCTCAAATATATGAACAAGAATATCGAACTTCAACATATTAGTCAATTAAAATGTCATCAATCAACAAGTAATTCTAATGATCATATATTATGTATTATCGTCAATCGTATGATGGTAGTGATTAAAACAATCTTCAACCCTTTCTACCATTAATACACATGGCACTACATCAAAACCGCAATAGTCTTGCAAATATTCCAATTTAAGTTTCATAAGGAATTCAAAAATTGTGTAAAACCATCGAATAGCTTAAATCAGCAATATAAAGGTTTTACTGTATGCACCGATACATATGTATATAACACCTGCAGAAAACATAAAACAAAGCAACCTCATGTATTATATAGGAGATTTAAAATAAACAAGAAATTCTCTTCACACATAGGAAAGAGAATTTTGATGAACTCAAGAGTAACAAATAATAGAGAATACTAATAGGTCATATCGTGATATCTTAATCAGTATCATGTACTGATACATTAAGACTGTTCAAAATATTCAAATACATTCGAGAGAACATACTATCCTGTAGTAAATCGAAGTTGAAGTCACCTGAGATGAATATTTCATCATACTGGCAGGTGAAATAGCTTAATAAAAGTTCAATATCTAGTAGGGATTTTTTAAATTGTGTATAACACCTCTTGCTTGTTATAGGTGGGTTGTACACAGTCCCAAACATATCTACGTTTATTAACAATAATGCAAACAAATACGAATTCTAGATCGGAAACCAACATTCGAGAAATAGAAGGAGGTTACAGGTTTATACGACATGTGTTTACCTATATACATACACAGCCCACTATGGCCAAGTGGGGAAACTACCCTATCTTTCCTAACTAGATTAAATCCCGCAATGTCCAGAGCTGAGTCTGAGACATTGGGGGCAAAAAAATTTCGGAAAACCAAAGAATGTCAACTGGTGAACCACAGAAAAGATGACGTATTTCTTCAATATTGGGTAACAAACTTTGGACATTCAAGCTACCTATATTGAGAGATTGAGACCTACCGGCCAACATAGAACGCAACTCGACACGAGAAATCGACATGTTCAATAACATGGCGTGAAACAAAAATGACAATACTTACAATTTATAATCTATAATTTTGATTCCGGGCCAAAAACCTGAAATGCTATAAGTTAACAATGAAAAAAAGGAAGCAATCCAATGAAATAATGGAACAACACTTATCTGCATGTTTAAATGGTTCTCCAAACATCCTAATGAAAAGTTATATATTTTGTTTTAAAAAAAATATATAAAAAATCGAAAAATGAAAAATATGTGACACAGTCGACAAGGGCTGCTAGAAACTATAGGCTGTTAGACTGATTTATAAACCAAAACTGCTTATCCTGCTGACATTATTTGTTACTAAAATGTTAGCTTCTCCGTACCTCTGGTCATGGTGCTAAGAATTCGTACAGTCCTACAGTCTATTTTAGCCGGCTTGAACTCAAGACAAGGAAGTGGAACCGTCTAAAGTATGAATAGACCTGTTCGAAACTGTGGAAAAAGTAAAAGCAATAATAATGGGACTTAAAATGATGAAAGAGAAGAAAAAGGTAGATAACCCGCTCCCATTACATAAATTGCACTTACCTCATCTCATTCGCGAATACTCCAATTCCATGAGCCGAAACAGTATCTTCCTGCATTCACCTATTTATTTGTCCAAGAAGTCCTTGGAACAATCAATTTGAAAATAACAGTTTTTGAATTTCTTACGTTACCTAAAGTTAGTAATATAAAAACTTCCAGTCTTTTGCCTGATAAGATAAGATTGGTTCTTTCTAGTCCAGAAATAGTTGATGCTGTTTGTAGTTATGAGTTTTTCATAAGACAACAAAGAAACTTGACAAGTAGGTTAAAGCAATCACACGAGTTGAAGCTATCAACTGGCGTTTGTATGGGTGGTCTATCCATTGGCTATCTTTCAAAAATGAAGCTGAGTTCATTCGAAAGTTGCAGTCTTTGCAAGTCGGACGTAGAATCTTTCTAAAATGTAATGTCTCAATGCTCGTTTCTTATACTTCTACCACTGGATCAACTTAAATGTAAGAATAATAACTACCAATGGTTTCGTTATCGGTACCTGCGAGGAATTTTGTCGACTTCATTAAAAGCCTGAATATATATTGCACAACAAGCGTATAGGGGAACACATAACAAAAGATCTCTTAGGTCACGGTGTTTGTCAGGAAAACGCTCACTAGGTCACGCTGATAATAATAATAGCAATAAAAATGTTTAATAAAACGTTCCCAGTATCATGGTTTGTTGCACTGCATTCTCATTGGCTGTATCAGATTCACAAACTATAACCTGGGCTCAAGCGGTAGCTTCTCTTAAATTTTAAGTTGTAAATATGTTGCTACCAGCAGGTTCATGTGTAAAGTTCAGAAGATGTGTTAAACTAACGATCGGTGTAAAATCCACAATGTGAGTAATATCGAATAAGGGTTCGATGATTCGTTTATCTTTTATCAAACCTGTGTCCACTAAATTTGGTTTAAAATTTACATGAAGACCCACGTTTATCAGCCTTTTCCTCCCATTGTTTATAAGGATGGAACTTCAAACTTTTGGTCCATCTTTAGATATGACAACTAAGGTAGTTCAATTAACTACCTTAGTGTTGGAATTTGACGAAGAAATTTGACTTTGTTTTGGCTTCGAACTTCATTTTAGCTAAAGATATCATTTAGCTAAGCCACCGTCAGTTGGCATCCATTTGCTGATGAATTTCAAAAGTTGCGGTTTTTTTAAATATGAAAGAAGACTGTGCTTCGTTGTCCAAGTACTTTAACTTCACTTTTTATTTATCCGGTATCTATACATATGGTTGACCTGTTTGCTGTTCTAAAAATTGTAATTTTTATCTTATCTCATCATTTTACGTAGATAGCTGTTAGACAGTCATGAAAAAAAATTACTAAATGTCTACATTAGGCTACCAACTTTTGAATAATCGGTGTTTGTAATATGTGCAATAAATAATTCAGTCACTGTACTTATCAATATGAGCACCGTGCAAGGACAGGAAAAAAATAGTTGCTGGAATTTACAAGACCCCAAGTGGCTCGAATCTGCATATAAATTTAAAAGTTAAACACTTGGTTATAAATAAATATTTTGTTATTAATAAACTGTCTGATAAAATAGTTTCAGATTCGATTTATGTACACTTTGACCTACTCAAATGGATCGTGAATGTAAGTATGCACTTCAGAGAGATAGTCTCAATTTTATCGCTTCGATATTTTTCAGTTTATCGACAATAATATTTTACAAAAGGATTGGGACTTGAGGTGTACCGTTGAAGAAATCTACCACCATAATCTGGAAGGACAAGTATATTGTGTTCGATTTTATCGACGTCTGGCTGAAAAATCACTAGACTTAATTTTAAAACGCACGTATTACGCGATAATAGTGGACGTGATCGAAATGCTAAAATACAAAATGGTGTGGATGCCAAAACCGACGTACTTTTTGCGAATCGATACGGCCGGGGTTGAGCTTAAGGTGATTGAGTATTCTAAAACACTTGTTGATACTAATATATAGATTGCGGTATTTCAGCGAACTCTAATCTCTGCTTTGCGACGATTAAATCTACTACAATTCCTAGAACATACGTATGAGTGGGCAGTTAATTGGATGTACATTGAAAAAATCGAAGTTTTTGAATTTTCTGTAGAACTGACCGAACAGCAGATCAACATGATTGATGACATTTTCAGAGGACGTATTAAATCTAAACCATCACTTTATATTGTGAAAGAATTCGTTTGGTCCAAACTCCATGGACAATTTGTCGATGTCGATACGTTAGCAATGGATATATGTGCCGAAGAATGGCGTCATTACGATTTATTTCACGATTTCAGTTTAAACGAGACTTTTTTAATCGATATGGCTAACAAAGATTATCGGGACCCATATTATAATAGTTATCTTGATGGATACCTAAAAATACGCCTAAGTAAATGGTATCCGGATATAATAACCGGTAACAGTTTTGAGTACCTGTTACCGGCGCGAAATGATAAATTAGTTCATTATTTCATAAACCAATATCGTCATCAAATAATAAGACTTATCACTATGGACGAGAGGGACAGACGGCATTACGAGGTGTACGATATTCCAATTGTTACTTCGCTTAGTAAAGAAATAGTTTTATATCAAAACGAACCCGATCCTGAGATGTTAAAAACAATGCTACCAAAATATGGTTCAATCACTTTAACCTTATCGAACTATGGGCATCTGACCGAATCGCTGTTATACTATTGAATAAATAATCCGAATCACGAACAAATATACGCGATCAACTTTGAAAACGATTTCGTATTCCAAGTGCCCGATGAAACACTACCAATTCCAAGTATTGCCTTCCCAATGGAGAAGAGAAAAATTTTAATTCGTATTGAGCAATGCAACAGTAAAAATGCCGCGAAACTGGAACAATTCTTAAAATATTTAATGAAACTGTTTACAAATATCGCATTGCAAGAAGACGTTGAATTGTGGCTAACGTTTAGCGATTGTAAAGAGCTCGACGATTGTCCAACGCTAGGATCAATTGGTAAAATATTTAAAACGATAGCGCTGGAAGATACAAACTTTTCAGAAACTCAACTAACTGAATTATCTCGTTCGATAACTAACCGAAGTAAGCTTCGATTTTATCATAGCAGCAACCTAGAAGATGCAAATGTGATTCAGCTTGTATCAAATTCGAATATGGAAATAATGGTGAGATATACTGATGGTAACATACAGATCTAAATAGTGTTTTCTTTTCTAGAATTTAAACATTGAAGGAACCAACTCGTGCACTTTAATTTTATATTTTGCCCTTGCCGAGTATATCATGAATGAGGAAGGTGTAAATTGTGTTAAGGGCAGACGATTCTGGAACCTGGTTAATCTTTTGCCAAAAGATAAATTCAAATCAAATTTAACTTCGTTGGAATTTTTTCGTACTGATGACGGAATCGTAATACGAAATTCTTCAAAAACTGTGATCGATGTATATTGTTTGATAAATGATGTGCCACAAGATGATGGACCGCCATTTGATTATGATTGAACTCCTCTTCTAAGACAAAAACTTCCATTTTATAATATATTTTTTTACAATAAATTATAAATTATTAGATAATATATTACTATTACCTGCGAGTAGGCACACGTAACTCTCCCACACAATGTGCTATGATTAATGAGAAAACATAAATACCTAAAATTCAATATCTAAAATCTGTTTCGGGCCCGAAGCACTTCCAACTCTTTCGCGGTTCGCTTATTTACGTCCTTACCTTACGCTATTACAGTTTAATTGAGGACGAATCCATGACAGCCTATAGTACTGACATGGAAAATGGGTGGGGCCTTGAATTCCGCTCTCCTACAGGGGGTCATAGATCGTATGGTGAAAAATCCCTTTTGCATCCTGCCCCTATCGGGATTCGAACTCGGTACAGCTTTAACCACTGAGCCACCTGAGCGGTACCTAAAATTCATCTCTCCCTCACGTGAGGAGTTACATTTCCTGAAATCCGTTAGTACCACCAAGTGATGCTTCTATTATCTTTTAATTGATAGTCAATATTGGATCACTGATATAATACGTTCCCAAACATTAGAAAAATAACACCTGAGCAAGTTGTGGAGATTATGCTTCATCTGACTATCCTAGATATTCTACCTGTAAATAACAGTGGGCACTCATTTTTCATAAGTAACAGGTATCGTACCCTACTAATATCGGCAATAATACCATGTCTTCATGAACTTTTGGAGGAAAAATGAATGGGAAGGTCAAATGTTGGGTTTATTGTGAGGTATTAAATAGTCAAACTATCGAAGCGTATGTGATCATGGACCTAGTGATTGTTTGGAATGATCAATAGACAATTTTAGGTTGTCTCTGACAAGCCTAACATTTTTTCGTGGCTATATTTTATATTTGAAACCTTAAGTATTTGTTACTTCCAATTGAGTTTTTATCCTACCTAACATTTATATGTTTGAGATGGTTAAGAGCACAATACCTCTCTTTTTCCATATTAGTTTGCGTGCATCCTGATTCAGTTCTTAAATAACTTTCAGCAGTGGCATCGACAACCAAAGACCACAACATACTCCTCTTGGGGGTTACCGCTTCGCTATTTTACCTGGATGTAATAATTTTATTTTTTATTATGGAGCGAATCCAACTGTAGGTTCATCCATTATATCTCTTGATGCCCTTTCTATTTATATTAAACGCTATAAATGGTCGATAGGCCTTTAATATCAAGTCGCCCGATTCCTTTTAGTATAAACATCACTTTAACTTTTTCGAAAGAAAAACTGGTGTGTGACTACTGAAGTTAGTAAATTTATTTTGAAGCATGAAGTTCTCCAGGTTATGGACACTTCGAACTATTCATAATATCAGCGCGACCATCAAGGGGTGAGACATTAAAAATACAAAAAGTGTTACACTTTTATTGTGTATAGGCCAATATTTGACGGCCAGTTTGATGGACAGACATTTTTAGAGATGTCTAAGTAAATATGAGTTGTCCACTAGTATTATGCTGATAATAGTTGCATTTCTTGACACCAACTGATCCAGATTTAATAATATTTTCTGATCACGATAAATTGAAGTCATAAAAGTCTTAAATCCATAAAAATCGATTAATCAGGATCAGCAAATGAATGAATCGTGTATTTCTGCCATGATGATGTCGCTCTGTTAGAGCGGATGGTTCATCATCCGATAAATTTTACTGTTCAGTACTATAGGCTATGTCAGGGCGTTAAAAGAGAATCAGGCACAAGTTATTTCAAGAACGCGTTTCAGCTGACACACTCTCCTACTGTTTCGGGTGATTCATTTAAGGGTACTTGTTTTAGTATAGGATTTTAATGACAGAATGCACAGTGTGAGCCAGTTTAAACAGTTGGATTTTTTGGTTCAGTATTGTTTGACACTTCATCGTGAAAAAAATTTTAAACATAATTTTCATTATGGGATTATGCACGACCAAATAGACAACATTCAGCACGTAGTCGTAGTGAAGAAAATATAGCGGTGGTAGCTAAGATTGTACGCGATAACCATGATGACTCCAGCACCGAACAAACTCTCCAAAGCTTGGCTTGTCGTAAACAACATTTAGGCATATTTACCGTAAGGTCACCGTTTCAGTCTTTCGGATCTTGAAAAACTTGAAGATAATTTTGATCCAATTTTTTTCAGTGTTAAGGCCCATTTCCGGCTTAATGGTTGCAACAAGAAACCCTAAGAGGTCCAAGGCATATAATTATATCAAGACAAAATAAAACAGTTTGGTTCAGTTGATAGGTCAGTGGAATCATCGGTCCATTTTGGTAAACAATTTAGTAAACAGTTAATTTCATGCTTCGGACTAGTGAATTGACTACTTTGTTCAGGTGATACTACATCTTTAGACTTTTTCCTATGTGGCTATACTGCTATAAATTCCAAAGTCTACATAAGACGGTTACGATTGAGAAATTAGAAGCGGGCATTATGCCGTCGAAAATTGGAAATTCAGAATGGACCACGCAGTTACGGCCAACCTTAAAAAATAATTGTAAAAATTTTTGGAAAAAGTATATGAAATGAATCACCCATTATACGCCAACCAAAATAAAACTCCACAAACCTTTTAATGTGGTATTCCCTGATTACCTAAAAGTCGAGAAGGACGCTCATTGGAACTAGAATGTATATTGATAGGAACCATTGGACATACCTAAATCTAATGTACACAACCATATTTTGACAGAATATATGCGAAAGAATAAGATAACTCCTATAGTGTACCCAGCTGATTGAGTAGGACTAGCGCGTCTCACCGTTTTAATGGTCGAAATCGTTCTGCAGCATGGTGGTAGGTACTCTGAGCTCACTTGTCCTCAAAAACATGAAGATCTTTATAAAATCTCACAAGAGAGTGCTTAGCACAATCCGAGAAACTGTCGATCGAATTGGAATATTTGATCTGTGACTATACAGCAAATGTTTGTACTATTGCTACTGAATATAAATTTCAGCCCAAAGTTTATACCTTTCAATTAATATGACACAGTAAAGAAAACGCCTGAAATTGGAATCAGGTCTATATGGAGTTCTACCTCATTACTTCCAGTAGCAGACTTGGTATATCTTACAGTCTTAAATTTGTGCACTCAATTAGTTCAACATTATTGTTCTTGTATGGCCAGATTTCTTTCTATTGGTGAATACTGTCTTTTAAAAACAAACCAACGTGGCATAGGCGTTTAATATAGCAATTTTTTCCCCAGTCACTCAGGCTCAATTGTAACATCCCATTCCAGGCGAACACTCTCAGTCCCGCAATCTGTTTGTTCTTCTAATGAAGTCTAGGATATCAGGTATCCTCAAGGTCGTTAATTAGTCCTCAAATAGGAATTTTGAGCCAAAAGTGCAGTCTATGGCAAGAGTATGAAAAACATGAGCCAAAAAGTTGCTCAACTGTTTCTTTCTCCCCGTCACCACACTTTTCGCATAATCAGGTGTTTCAAATTTTCATTTGAAACATGACTAATCAGGGAGCAGTGCCCCTTGAGAATACCCAGCAAGATCCTTAAAGTGCGTCTCTCATAGTTTAAGAAAGACTAGGATCTTTTGTGGTTTACTGATCCAAAGAAGATTTTAGATAAACGACAAGAGAGGAGATTATCCCATCTCTTTTGGTGATAATCAATTTCTTGTTTAAGAGATAGTGACATCACTTCTAAAGCGGGCTCAGGAGTGATCCCACAAAGGTGGATGTCGCCCCTAATCGGGCCTTTTAATCGGCCAAAATATTATCTTCGATACCCATGTGACTGGGTACCCAGTCAATGAAGTCTCACTTTATTCAGCCAGCCTGGTCGATTTAAGGCACGTATCGTTTCTAAGACAAGCTTCGATGAAACAGTATTGGAACCAATAGCCTTTAGGGCAGCCTGGCTGTCAGAAAGAATGCAGATACGACGATCTCTGCAATTTATCCCTTTTACAAAGAGTACTGCTTTCAATATTGCAGCAGTTTCTGCCAGAAAAACAGTAGCGTACCTACCAAGTGGGATAGATAATTTAACCTCAGGATTTTGTATGTATCCAGCATCAGCTAGATAACGGCATACTGATCCGTCGATAAAGACTAACATATCGTCGCCGGAGGGGAAGGATGGGCTGTTATAGTCCCATATGTGATTTCCAGTAATAGTTATATGAAATAATTTTCCGAAGACGTGCTTCGTCACTATAATGTCTCAGGGCATGTGGACAGTAATCAGCCGGCCTACCTCTCTCCAAATTTGACAGTGCCCCGAAGAACCAAATAGATTGTCTTTGCTGCACACCTTCTGATCCAAAGATCAAGCGATAGCAGACCCACAGCCATCCCAAGAGCTGCAGTAGTAGTGGTGTGCATAGCTCCTACTATCCCAAGACAAACAAGTCTTTGAAGGCGGTTTAGAGGTTTCCCTTCAATCCCGCTCATTGTTCTAGGCCACCAAATGAATGCGGCAAACGAGACTATGAGTCTGATCACTGAAACGTGTAGCCAGTACACGCGTCTAGGTTTCAGGCCCCATGATTTACCAAATGACTGTTTGCATTTCCAGTAAATGTTGCATGTTTTATTGCATTTCTCTTCTATATTTTTTTTTCCAAGTAATCTTCCGATCTAACCAGACCCCCAGATAGTTGACGATAGTGGGATCGTATGAGCCCCAATTTTTGGAAGACTTAAGTTTCCAAGACTCCTGCTTCTAGTGAAGAGAACCATCTCAGTTTTCCTAGGATTGACTGAAAGACCCTAGTCACTACACCAGGCTACAACTATGTTGATCGCAGTTTGCATGCGATCACATATTACATTCGTATATTTACCTACCAGTATTATGGCGATATCATCAGCATAACCCTGGCAGAAAAATCCGTTGTCGTTAAGTTGGAGTAGGAGTGAGGAGGACATGACTTTCGGACGGACACCGTCGTCGTATCACTACCTAAGTCTGCATAGTAATTCTCCTTGACCTAAGCAAGACGCTAAACCACCGAACAAGTGTGGTCTCTATGCCATTCATTGCATTGAAGGACGCATTGTCAAAAGCACCTTCAATATCCACAAACACTCACAATGCAAATTCTTTGTTGTCCAGTGATCTTTCAATCCGTCCACTTCATGGAGTGCTGTTTCAACAGATCTGCCTTTCTGGTATGCGTGTTGTGTGCAGTGTATGGAATTTACCAATAGTGCATTATCCCTAAAATGCCTGTCAACCAATCGCTCTAAGCATTTAAGTAGAAAAGAGGACATGCAGATAGGCCGAAAACTTTTTGCTTGATCATATCTGGGCTTTCTATCCTTTGGGATGAACACTAGCCTGACTTTTCTCCAACATCTTGGAATGTACCCCAGAGCTAAAATGGCTCTGAAGATATGTTCAAGTTGATAGTTTGTGTGGGAGTTGATTTCTATCAACTTCATTTGAACTATCACTTTCGGGAAAATGAGTTTTCATTAGTACATCTAAAGGTTTCTCTAGAGTTTCGATAGTGACTCTCATGTTCCCACAGATAACTTTTTTGAGTTTAGCGGATGGCGTAATGCTATTCACTTCCTCAAAGAAAGATCTCCATTTCGATGTTCTTTCACTTCGTATACTTTTCTTGTAATCCCTTTGTAAAGATTTGTACAAGTCCCAATCTACCGCGTTGAACCGGTTTTCGTGGCTTTGCTTCGAAGTTTTCTTGTCTGTTTCCTCAGTCTACCCAATTCCCTAGTCCCAGTTCTTTTAGGCTTACTTAGAGGATAGCTCTTCTCATAGGCGCTAATAAGTACTTCTTCAAGTATATCAGCTGCTCTTTCCATTCCCCCGCACTTTCTGATTTTCGTTACTGAAGATAGAAGTGACTGGTTGAGATGGAGTCTGTAAAGATTCCAATCCGTGTTTCTTGGGTTACTAAATTCTCTAATTTCAGGTTTATCGCTGGTTAGAGAGAAGGAGATGTAGCGATGGTCAGAGAGAGTAACGTCATCTATAAGACCATCCAGGTTGAGACTTGTCCACTAAGACTCTGTGAGGCAAGAGTAATATCAATTACTTCTTGCCTTGAGGATGTCACAAAGGTAGGTCTATAGCAAGTTGATATGTGAAGTCCTCGAAATATGATCTGACACAGCTACGTTAATTACTGTCGGATAATATCCGTAAAAGTTTATCATTCTTCCTTTTTTTGTACCGCAAGTGCAACTAGCTAGACCATTCGCTTATCAACTTGGTATTTATTTATCTTTATTCATAATACTCTCACAAAAGTCTTTTGAAATATTATATCCTATCTGTGCTAAAAGACGAACCATACTAGAAACAGGATAGGTCACGAGTTTATATTATTGACTAAGTATAGGCTAGGGTATTGATCGTAACACAGATCTGACAGTGATTTAATATATTTTAATAAAAGTAATGAGTCGGCTTAGAGTGCTCGGGTTGTTTGCTATTGAGCGAAATTGGGATTTACATAGATACATAACATAAGGACTAGTTTGTTTGTGTGTGATTTGACAACTTAAGGCAGTTGTTACGGCTGGTTGCTTCGACGACCTCTTTAATTTTTGTATGGCCTTTTTTACGGTTGTGAACATCGCGGATTCATCACGAATTTCATTAATAGAAATTAAATATAAAATCGAATAATTGTAATCGCAATAATGATACGGTACTGACGGATACTTATATTTTGAAGTTAAAGTGTGGAAATTGGCGTTTAAACATTTTAGCTTGCTTAAGCCTTTCCACACTTGAGGGAGGTTAGCGAGTTCCTATACAACGGATTGAAAAATACGGGTATTCTAAAAAGTCAGTGGAGGGGCATGTGGTTGGATGTATGTGTTTTGTATGGGTGGAGTGTGTGTAGTACGGAAGCTGGTTCAGTAGGAGATATGTCTGGGTGGTGGAGGATATCATTTATGGTAGATTTGTGGGTTTAAGCTAGTTAAGCTTGCTATTTTACTTAATTTGGGCTTGTGATTCGTTCAGTGTATGTTTGCTATTAATAGTTTTCATTGCCTGAATTTGAAATTGAGAGTAGGAATCCTGTACTGTTTTCATCTTACTTATGTGGAATGCATGTATAAATTGTATTTTAGAATTATAAATTGTATATTAATTCTTAATTTTTATGGCTTAGCTAAATTAACTGTTACAAATTACTGAGTCACAAATTAATAAATGAATTTCTTAATTTTGTATTAATGTGTCAATTTAAATCAAACCGGATGAGTTCCGATAGGTATTCCAGATTAGTGTGATTGTCCGGAGCTAAAAGTAGTTAAGTAACGATTTTCCAGATGTCTATAACCGGGTGGTTCTGTCCTCTCTAACATACCTTTCTGCTCTTTTCTATGGTTTTATGTAATCGAGTGACCCGGTGTTATCCGGAAATCTTATCTAGCATTTGTTCCTTATTCCTTCAGTCCAATCAAACAGTCAGCCAATCATATACATAATTGAGTATACCCATCACAACAAAATTCTTTAATTATTATTCATGACCAATTTATTTAATTTAAACGTTTTAAATTTTAATACTACCAAAAAAATAAAAATAATATTATTTTAACTATTTTAATTTAATATGAAAAGATGATGGTATAAGAATACAATATTTTAATATCTTTCCCAAGACAAAAGCATGAAAACATTAAGTTTTCTTATTACCATAACTATATTATTATTCTTATGCAAATGTTATGTTGGAAATTATTATGATAGTTTTAATTTTAAATAATTTTCATAAGACAAAAATTGATGGGTATTATTTTATAAGTAAAAGACAAAAATCTTAGATATTAAATTAAGACAAAGGAATTTTAAAACAAAACGTATACCATTCCTCTTTGGTCCTTCTCCCAAACAACAGTTAAATTTATTTAATCACAAAAGTTTAATCTGTTGTGAACCGGATGGTCAAACGTAAAACGGGGGTTTGCCTTTCACATATGTGCATATAGATATATACCCTTATATACAATTAAGTTTTTGAACTTAAGCAGAAATGTATTGACTATTTGTGACAAACAATATATAAAGGGTTTTCAAATAAGAGGTTTCATTTTGATATTTAAAAAAAATATGCTTGTCATTCAATCATTCTTAGATTTTCTGGTTCCGAATATTAACGTAGCCCTAATAGCAAAAAGACTACATTCTTCAAAAATGGGCATAATAAAGACACTATAACCTTAAAATTGTGGTCACAATCTTTGAGTTGTTCAATTTTGGTGATTTGACTCATGTATTCCGCGTCGTGAAAATATGAAGAGTCTAGATCGATGTGAAGAACCGGAACAGTAACGGACGTTTTCAAGCAGGAAATAGTGAAATATAAATACAATTGATTGGGTGGGTTAGGAATTAACGAACCCTTCGAAGAAGGATCTCGCAATTTTTCCCTACTAGGTTTTTTTCACAATACAATGGTTCTTTGTAAAATGTGCCACGTAAACCGATCATTTTCAGTATCCAATTTGAAAGAAAATCGAAAGATCGGAGCTTCAGACTACACCGTTCTAAACACCTTGATAGATTCTTTTGAGACATTTACCAATGTAAGCTGGTATGGTCGGTATATATTACAAAAGGATACTCTTCTATATAAGACCTAAATTTTTTAACACTGAGTAGTTCCGTTAGGTCTCATTGAGTTTATGGGAAATATACTCAATGGAACCTTAATTTCCTTCAGTATCCGTCTGAAATAAAACCCTTCCTATACACCGAAAGTATAAAGAATGATTTGCTATAATCAGGGCTAGTTAGCGCACGGAAGCTGAAAATAGGGCCAACTTAAGTAAACTGAACGAGGCTTCAGCCGGAGCAGACCACTTGAAGAACAAGAATCTTCAATTTGAGAGGAGATTCTTGTTCTTCAACACATTCTTGTTTTAGGTGTAGGATCGCTTTAAATTTGTTGGGGTTTGTATGAAGGCAACCATCACTGACGACATGCCCTAGGTAAATCGCTTCTCTCAAAACAAATTTGTTTTTCACCAGGTTAAAGCTCAGGTCGAAAAGTATTTGCCAAAAGGTATCTTTGGGGTCAATTCATGTGTCTGGTTTGATCCAAACGTCCTAGAAATATATAAATAAGAGGCAGTGAATACTCATCCTAAACGGTGGCCTTATTAAGTTCTCTAGCATCTGAGCACAGACTACTTTTGCCATTGGATTGCGCACAAGAGTAACAGATGAGTTTTCAGTTTGATGGAAATAGCCCTTTAATATCTACAAATATTTTCAAATCATCACTGGAATGATTATAGAATAAAGGTATATGGTAAACGTCCGGCGAAAAGTTACGAATACTTAATGAAAAAATCTTTGGAAATATTCAAAGGATAGGGCAATCCATGAAAGTATGCCCAAGGTTAGAGCAATTGAATCAGATTTATTGGTTATTGGTCATATGGGATGTTGCACATATTGGTCATATGGGAACAGAGCACGTTGACAGATGACCTCCGTTTTGGTAAAGCCGATGTAGAAATCATCGGGGTTGGTTGTGGTGCTGAAAGGCAGTGATGATTTGATGGTTCAGGTCGAGGAAATTATAATCTTGATTGATATTATTATTTATTTTCGTTCAACATGTCTTTAATATATTGCATTTCGTTATCTTTTAGCAGATGTCTGGATATAATTTGATTTTTTAAAAAGGTTATAATGTCCAATAGGTCTTCCAAATGTTGATTTAAATCGTCTATAGTATATTCTAATCTGTATAATTGTTGATCATAGACCATGAGACTGGCGAATTCGCTAAATTTCCCTATGGTTTTATGGATTGTTGTATTAATCATTTTTAAGTTGATTTCTAAATTGGTTTTCAAGTCATTAATATCTATTAAGAATATTTTCGATCTAACTAGGTTTACTTTGGGATTGGTTTAACGCGGTTTGCGGTTTATCAAGTGCTTGTAAATTTGTAATACACCTTTGAATATTTCGTCGGTTGTGAATATACAGGTTAATTGTCTTTTCCTACCGAATAGTTCTTGTAGAATTTTTTCAATTTTCTTGATGTTATTCTTTATGGATGGTAATTCCAATGTTATTCTGAGGTTATTTCCGAATAGAGTTTGCCTTCTCATTACAGGGTGGTTGACTTGGTCAGAAACGTGTAATATAAATTGTTTGGTGAATGTATTGATACTATTTTAAGTCTCGGGAATTAGGTTGTCTGGGGTCCACAGAATATTAGCAGTATCTTTACTAGAAGAAGAAGCGTCAAATTGGTGGATTTCAATTCGAGATAATGCATCAGCGTTTGCATTTAACGTTCCTTTTTTATAGGTAATCTCGTAATCAAACTCCTCGAGTTTTAATCTCCATCGTTTGGAATTTGGTTCTTTCAACGAAAACAACCAAGTAAGAGGTTTATGATCAGTGACGATCATCAATTTTCTTCCAAAAAGATAGGGACGAAAATATTTGGTAGCCCACACGATGGCTAAAAGCTCTTTCTTGGTGGTTGAGTAATTCTTCTCAGGTACCGTTAAGGTTCTACTGGCATAGCATATTGGTAAATCCTTCCCGATTATACCTTGGGACAACACTGTTCCGATGGTAATGTTAGATGCATCAGTGGTTAGAATGAACTTTTGTGAAAAGTCGGGATATTGTAGAAGGGGTTCATTAGATAATATTTCCTTTGTTTTTTCAAAGAATTGAATATATTCTGGGTCGTTGATATTTATTGTTTCGTAGGCATCTGGTCATTGGTTTAGTTAAAGCTGCAAAATTCTTGATGAATTTCCTATAATATCCTAATAACCCTAAACAACTTTTGATCTGTTTTTCGGTTGTAGGTATGGGATATTTTTTAATAGCTTTAATTTTCTCGGGGTTAGGTTTAACCCCTTCAGGTGTAATTATATGACCTAGGAAAGCCACTTCCCTATGCATGAACTCATATTTATCGAGTTGTACTTTGAGGTTGGCTTTCTCCAATCTTCGGAAAATCTTTTCTAGACTTTCGATATGTTCTTGTAGTGATATGGAAAATATAATTATATCATCCATATAACACAAGCATATCGTACCTTGTAATGGACCTAACACACTATCCATTACCTGCTGAAAGGTTGAAGGGACATTTTTCAACCCGAAGGGCATGCGAATAAATTCGTAATGTCCGAATTCGAGACTGAACGCGGTTTTAGCTCCATCTTTGGGATTCACCTCTATCTGATGAAATCCTACCGGCTGCGCCAATTATAATCTTGATTGATATTATTATTTATTTATTTTTATTGACTGAACTGGAAAGTTGAGTGGATTTTACTTATTATTCGAACGATTACAATTTATTTATTTTCTTAATAAAATATGTTGTTACTTGTTACAGATTTAAAAATACAATTCCTCCGTTTTTAGTTTCTTACTTTACTTTATACATTTTTATTTAGGTTAAAAATGTGGTGTCGGATTTATTGTCACACGCTTTGCATATGCGAAAACAGTATGCATATGCAATTTTATAATTGAATTAAAACTTGTTGTCAACGAGCATATCGTCTATCTTGGGATTTGTTGATGTAGCAGAAATAGCATGATCGGGTTGTTGATCCAATCGCTTATGTTGATTGTGGATTTCCGTGTAATGTAACAAGGAACGTTTGGTATTGAACCACTTCAAAAATGATGTCGAGACTCCCAGCTCAATTCATACAACCGTTGACCATGATTCCCAGCGAGTCACTTATAGGGCATCCAAAAATTTCCAAAACCGGTTAAGGGTTTCTTTAAGCAATCAAAACCAGAAAACCCGGTTAACCGGTATATACAAATCAAAAAAAACGACCAAAAATAAATAAGGTTATAGGAATAATTATTTCTTCAAAAAGTAGTATTTAAGAAACAGTAACGCATCTAGAGTTCCATGTTTCACTGAACTTCTGATTTTGACGTAGGTTGAATAGAGTTGAGTGAATCGAGCATGTGTTTGCAATTGTTTGTTCGAGTACCGGTCGCCTCAAACAATCAACTTCCTAGTCAGGATTGTAGTCTTCAGAGAATGAAGAAATGGTCTACTGCATTTCAACGACCAACCATTTTGACGGTGAAGCATATGGTTGAAATGTCAATTCTTCTGTTCCCGAAGTTTCACTACAATGTTCCAAATTTGAACGTATAATTTCCCTTTCCATAAAAAGTCTTGCCATTACATCTTTGTAGCAAATGTTAACGTATTTCCTTTCGTTGTCTATGGTAATTCATCGATTTGATTTGATTTAGCTGGTATTGAAACGATCCGGTTTGAATATATTTATGGAGAGAAACTAGTATTTGATTTTTCCGTTCTAAAAATCTATTTTCTAGTGAATCATACATTTTTAGACTTAAATCATTCTTAACTTGCCACAATGTCGCATTTTCTTTACTTAGCTCTTTAACATCAAGCTTCCTGTTGAGCAAGTTCCCCCCGCTAGGACTTTATTTATTGTTTCTAATGATTTGAAATCATTCACGTTATATAAATCCTCATGACCCGTTTCTTCCAAGTCTATTTTAATGCAATTTTTAAGTTTAAGACGGCGCTCTAGCATCGGAATCAAGGAATTTCATCTTGTCTTGCAATTATACTTATTATAATATTATGTTTATTAGAATATTTTATTATTTTGTCCTCAGGATTTAAACACTGCAACTAGTGGAATGAAATTATTCCAAAACCTACTGAAAGTTGGAATGAAACTATTCATTCCGGAATGAAATTCTATGACATTGTTGTTGTACGATTGCCAACAAAACACTGCTATTGTAAAGTATAATTATCTAAAAAATTAAATTACTAAGAAATCGTGGTAAAAAAACGGGGTTTAGTATAGTAAATATATCGACAATTATTCGGTTAGCCGGTTTCGGTTTTAACCGGTTTCGATGCCCTAGTCACTAACACACTTCACGCCAACAATCCTCCATTAATGTTGCAAATACAGGTAATGGCTGATCAAATTAAAACCTTGGCACAAGCTTCGAACAACAACCAAGTTCCGAAGGCCATGAGACTCTGAATCTCTTTTTCCCTCCGAGCTGAAATTGAGCATCATCACTGAAGATGATTTTTTGATGCAAATCCGGATCATTTTGATGCATTTGAAGGATGTCTTCTTGTGTTACCTGAACGTTATAAGCCATAAAACCTAAGTCTTATTCCTAAGAACAACGAGGAATCGACAAACGGGCTAAAGCAGCAAAATTCTCAGTTGTTGTTGAGCGACGCACACGGTTACGACTCTTAATATCACGAACACCACCAATTCTATCAGTTTCACTATTGCTGGCCGAGAAAGTGCTTCACGACGCCCAAAAAGTGCTTTAAGTGCTTTAAATCCGCTTCAAAATTGACAGCTGCCCAAATAGCAGGCCTTTCAAAAAAATTCAAAACAAAACCTCTTATTGGAAAGCCGTTTATATTCGACGACAGATGTACAAAAAATACACTTCACCTCATCTAAAATTCATAATGTTAATTCATCAGCGAGCGCAGAATATAAAATCTTATTTTCACTGTGTTTTCAAGTTTTAATGACTTAATGGAAGACAGTTTATCATTATCAGACTAATAACAATAGTAATAATAATAATAATACTTTTTTATCCTTTTGTATAAAATATATAATATTCTTGCACTTCCACATTGTTCTTGTAGTATATCTTGATTCCACAACACAACACTACATATATATAGTACACGAAATATATAAGACATAAACAAAGAAACTTAACTTTTGATTACCTTCTCGTGAATAACGAACAATTTTATTCTCGTTTTTATGATTTCATTATAGAAAAAAAAAATATTTTTCATCCCTAATTTTCATATCATCTTATCCCACATACAAACATATATCCCAACCAAACACCGAAAAAAAAATTTTATGATAAAAAAGTCTGTGTGATGTTTTATGCTTTTCTTATATTTTATACGTACAACATATATGTTGAGAGTTAACCTTCTTTCTTTCGAAAACAGTTATGCAGCAGGATATGGTTATATACAGATACACATGATCCGTTAATAATAATGGATTGGTTTGTCACATAATGTGCGATATAATGATGAATATATAGTTTATGATTCGAAAATATGTGCTATCATCGCAACGATAAAAATATGTTTTAATTATGTATGTTATTCGAGTCACATACTGTCTAATACATAACATTGTTTGCTTTATGTTTCTACGTATCTGCGTATATTTTATTGCAACCTATTTGTTTATATATTAATCTGCCGAAATAAGATTATAATCTTGAAATTTATACTGTTCGTAAGCAACCAAGATATATATTCAGGTGCAAAAAATAGTTAAAAATATCGACAAAAAAATGCAAATACAAAGTCTATTTCAATACCTATCCAGTGGTAACTTTTTTGTATTTGTACCATGCCAACAAAGTGATTTTCCGTCAAACGCATAAGGCAGGCTTTTGAATTAAATTCTAAAAATAATTCAACAAAATTCAATACAATAGCATGTCATGAAATATCTCACTCGGGATTGTGAACATTCGCTATACAACTAAATTTGAGCCGATTGTTCACCGAATGTGATAGAGATATCATGAAATTGGTGACTTCAGACAGTGACAACGATCTGGCCGACTTCACGCTATGCACGAATGTCACAGCGTGACGATGTCTTTCTTGTAACAACTTCGTTGCGAAATCGTAGTATGAATGCAGTTTAAGTGGGACGGCGGCTCCAAGAAGTTCGTAAAGTCAGTCGGTGGACAGTTAGAATACAAATTCGAGAATCTAACTGTGAAACGGATCAAAATAAACCGTAGCCGACTAATAAGCCCGTTGTGAGTTCGGTCGAAAGTGAATTGAACAGAACAAGAATGGAGAAGAGTACTGCACTCTGACGAATGCAGCATGTGTTTATATTGCACATACAGAAGAAAAGGAGAGTGATGACAAGGGTGGCGGTGGATTTTCCATGTTCTGGGAAAGCAAATCTTACATTCATCACCCGAGCCAATACTGACTAGTGACTGTCAATTGGTACCTTCAAGAAGTGGATGACCTATATTATTGAGAGGCCCACTCAAAGCCCGGACCTCGATCTCATCGAATATTTATGTTACGAGCTGAAAAGAAGGGTTCGAGCTAGAGATGTTGCTCCAACGAGTCTTCAGGAGCAGAAACAGGAGATCGCAGTGGAAACGCCTCTCATACCTCAAGATTTTTTGAAAACTTAAGTGAAATCAATGCCACATCGAATGGAAGCTCTTCTTCAGAGTAGAGAGGAAATACGTATTAATAAAACTGGTTTTATGTTTTTTACCGAGATTTAATTCGACCTAATTTTCATGCTAACAAATTCACAAAAAAATGAACCTCAAAAATCAGTTTGTTGGTACGTATCAATATGTAAGGTACCACTGGATAGGTATTGAAATATACTTTCAATCTGCATTAAAAAACTAATATTGGTTTTTTTTTGATATTTTGAACTTATGAGGAAAATTGAACATTGTGCAGTTATTTGCACTCCTGTGTAATTTGAAAAATTCTGCTAAATTTATGTAGTGACTTTAGACATCAGAATGTCTCTGACGTTAGTTTAAATTTCCATTCCCAATCGTTGTGCATTTCTTTGCTAAAATGTAAATCTAGCCCTAATAGTGTAAATGATTTAGAAAAGGTAGTACAAGTCCGAAAAAACATTGGGTTGGTTTGACAAATGTAATAGACAATCGAATGTGTAAGCTTCACGTACATATACGTCTAATGATTTAAGCTAACCCCAGGATAAAGAATTATATTACATTTGGATTAATTATATAGCTCCGTATACTCACGACACGTTGGAAAATGGAGAAAGAATGATGTTCAAAAGAGCGAGCATGGGTTGTCTTTTTCAAATTGTTAGGGAGTTGCCATTATCTGGTTCTTACAAAGCTACGATCAGAGTAGAAAAACGGCATGAACTAGATATGTATTGGGAATCTATTATATGAGTAATTCGATATGGCCATGCAGATTTTCACCCCGATTATACGAATGAAAAGTGAACGAATAACGGTAATGAAGTGCGAAAAATTGGTATTACTGAATTCGCGGATGAAACTTCATACAAAAAATGTCATTTTAAATACGCACCACGGACCACATTTTTCGCATACAAACGTGTGCTTTAAAGTTAGTTGATTACTCACGGTGTAAAATGTGACGATGGAACTTTTTTCTCCAAAAAAAATCGTCTTCAAACTCAATATCAGATTTAAATATAGTGAAATCTACAGAAAATAACTCAAGTGCATCGACTTCTGCTCAAAAAACAAATGCACCGTCAACAAATGTATTTTCAGAATACAAAGTATGTTTTATTCCTGAATTTAATGAAAATAGTGCAAAATCATCAAGTATTAATGTAAGCAGTATGAGTGACATAAACATTAAAAAAATGGAAAATAATCATAATAATAACCTTGACAATGAATGTCAACAAATATTAGTGCAAAAGGGTATTGAACGTTACATTACAGTGACTTCAAAAAGAAAACGTAATCCCAAATCTCCAGAAGAGTCTATTCTAAAGTCTAAGGTTAAAAGTGTTAAGCTAAATCCTGATGGTATTGAACCGCGCAATCGGTTCGAAGCTCTATGTGTGGAAGATCACAGTAAAGATAAAAAAGAAGAGCCTAAAGAGAGACCTCCGTCGATTTACTTAAGAAAGGCACCATCGAAACAATTGGTAACTGCACTCAACGCGGAAACCAACGGTGAATTTTTTATTGCCCAAATCAAATATTAGAGAAACTATAGAATTCAAGCAAAACATATTGACGGCTATTGAAAAATTATAGCCACCTTAGAAAAAAACCAAATTAGCGAAGGACTAAAAACTATGAACTTTAAAGTGAAAAGTGTGATCAATATAATAAATCGCGAGAGAAAACCACAACCATTGTTTTAAGTTGAATTGGAACCAGAGCCAATAAAATTTAAGGGCCATCATCCGATCTATGATATTAGATACTTATTGTATCGAAAAATCGTAGTGGAAGAACCACACAAGCGTAAATCTGTTCTATACAATGTACTAACTGGCAAGGATATGGCCATTCAAGAAATAATTGTAAACTTCCAGCTGTGTGTGTTATATGCGGCAGCCTAGCTGGATAAAAAAAACAGAGGTTAGAAAATGTAGTAACTGTGGAGAAAATCATACTGTAAACTATGGAGGTTGTGTAGTATATACATAAGGAGTTAAGCAAGAAAATGACTCCACGACAAAGAGTCGAACAACAAAAGTTAAATCACATATTCAAAAATCAAACTAGCGATTTGAAACTGTCAAAGGCAACTCTGTTAATGCAAACACAAGCGATGACCATGGTATTTATAACATGATCAGTTCTCTCAATTAGTCAATGAACAAATTTATGCAGATGATGGAGTCTAATATGAGTCTCATGCTTCAAAACATGAATACTCTCATGCAACTTCTCATTAAAAACCAAAAATAAATGCAATTAAGATAGTTGTATGGACGCCAATGGGCTAGCGCAACATAAACTTGGAGTACAAAATTTTCTCATTGAAAACGATATCGATATTATGCTGATTTCCGAAACTCACTTTACAAATACGAGTAACTTCAAGATCTCAGGATACAGTATCTACGATACTAAGCATCCTAGCGGAAAATCACATGGTGGAACTGCTATTCTTATTAAAAACAGAATAAATCACTATGAACTCCAAAAATATAGGGAAGAACATATCCAAGCAACCAGCATCTGTCTAGAAGAGTGGTCAGGGAAATGCATCATATCTGCGTTTTACTGCCCACCGAGACCCTCAATTAAGAGCGAACAATTTACGAATTACTTAAAAACTCTAGGTTCATAGCAGGAGGTGACTACAACGCAAAGCATATCCTATGGGGTTCGAGATTATTTTCTGCGAAAGGAAAACAACTGTGGGACTGTATACAGAATGAAAAGATGGATCACGTATCTTCTGGCCACCCAACCTACTGGCCAACTGACAGGCAAAAAATCACCGATTTACTTGACTTTTGTGTAACAAAGGGTATACCTAGAACATTAGTAAAGGCCGTAACGTGCTACGATTTGGCTTCTGATCACTCTTCGGTATTACTAATTCTTAACACGCAAGTTCTACAACTAGAGCCATCTAGATTCCTGACGAATCAACATACTAATTGGTCTCTATTTAAGTCTACAATAAGCTGGAAGTGTTTGTTGAGTATTCCATTAAAGACAAACTATGTAATTGACGTAGCGGTTCAACAACTAACTAGTATTCTACAACAAGCCGCTAAAATCGCTACCCCGATTAACGCTACACTGATCAAGTCTGCTAATTTTAAGAAACGTAAACTTTCTCCGAATATTCAACAACAACTAATGACGAAGCGCTCAATACGCAGGCAATGGCAACTCTACAGGTCACCTACTCTTAATTCAAGGTTAAATAAAGCGACTAAAATTGGGAAAATCGCTCTGTTAAATAAACATGACGCAGAGCTTCAACATTATCTCAAGGGACTAACAGCTACTGAAGCAACGGATTTCTCACTATGGAAAGCTACACGTAAGCTGAAACGACCAATACTCTCATTCCCTCCAATACGACTCTCTGACGGAAGCTGGGCAAGAAGTGATGTAGATAAAGCAAATATATTTGCAAAACACCTTAGCGAAGTGTTTACACCTAACGAGCAAGTTGGAAATCAAGAAAATCTAATCAATTTTACAGACACGTCTGAAAGCAAGCCAATCAAATACATGTGGCGCAATATCAAACAAACGGTCAAGGACAACATCGATGTAAAAAAGGCACCCGGACATGTTCTGATAAGTGGCAAAATGATGTCAAATCTACTGGATAAATGTGTCAAACTAATAACTTAAATATTCAACGCTATAATGAAAACAGACCATTATCCAGAAATCTGGACAACTTCAGTTATTATAATGATTCCAAAACTTGGCAAAGTATGAAACCAAAGTTAACTCATATCGCCCAATTAGCTTATTACCAACTCTCTCAAAGCTTTTCGAAAAAATGCTTTTGCAAAAAATTAAACCAATTTTGAACAAGAAAAACATCATACCGAAACTCCTTTGAACAAAATAATTATTACAGCGTTCCTAGATATAGCCCAAGCTTTCGATAAGGTATGGCATAAAGGACTTCTACATAAAATTAGAGCACAATAACCGTCAAGTTTCTGTAAAATTATTGAAAATTACTTGCTCAATCGAAAGTTTTTGGTGAAATATAATTCCGCATCCACAGATTTATATGATATTCATGCAGGAGTACCTCAAGGCAGTGTACTGGGGCCAGTGTTGTACTTGATCTATACAGCAGACCTACCAACATCAAATACTGCATTCCTAGCTGTCCACCAAATTCCTACGATAGCAACAAGAATTCTACAAGAACAGTTAGATAAAATCGAAAAATGTCTAATAAAATGGAGAATTAATGCCAACGAGCGTAAATATACATTCACACTCCGTAAACTCACCGGTCCGCCTGTCAGAATAAATAACATCACTCTCCCACAACACGAAAGTGTTAAATATCTTGGACTTCATTTAGATATAAGACTCACGTGGAAAAATCACATTGAAGCTAAGCGTCAACAAATCAAATTAAAATGTGTTAAACTAAATTGGTTAATTGGAAAACACTTAAAATTAAGTCTAGACTGTAAGGTCTTGCTGTACAAAATGATACTTAAGCCCATCTTGACATATGGTATTCAGTTGTGGGGTCCGCATGTGCTTCCAACATAATAAAACTGGAAAGAGTGCAGTCACGAATACTTCGAACAATGGTGAACGCACCCTGGTATGTACAAACCTTCAACGTGATTTACTCATCGATACCGTAAACGAAACAATTCATCAGTACAGCAAAAAATACCAGTTAAAACTTGTTTGTCATCCCATTGAATTAGCCAGGGAACTATTAAATAGGCCAAGAAATAGGCGACTAAAAAAATGGATCCTTTGGATCTAGCTAGGTAATTCAGAATTTACCGTGTGCACATTAATAGTAAGAACTAACATAGGTTAAGTCTGTAAGTTTCCTATGTAGGAAAGATTCAAGAATAAAAGCCATGGGCAGTAAAAAAAATACGCACCATATTTAGTGCTGATTGGATAAAGCGTTCTAAATTTAAATTGTCAAAAAATTAAGCTTTCATATGATTTTTTAGGAAACGTATAACAAAAGGAGCCCGATTCGAGAAGATAGTGGATTTGATGTGACAGCATCCTATGGTATTGCAAGAAATTTAACAAAATCAAATATTGATGTGATCAAAGAATTTTGGCAAAAATTAACCCTAGAGTTGAATTCGCTAGGACCACCATTTGAGGAAACCGCTTAGTGGGAAAGGGTTAGAGGGTTTTTATTCAATTTTTAAGTATAAAAAGTTTTGTTTATTTTAAATTGAAATTCTAGGTTAGCACATAATAAGCAAGAGCTATCAGGTACTTGTGGCGGTCCAAACAAGATCGTTGTGTTTAACGCTTAGGTAGAGAAAGCTATAAAACTCGTTTATTTACGAGATTGTGTTGATTGTAGAAGACAAATACAAAGAAGTTTGTTCAATATGAACAGGGTCATTTAACAACAACCTCATATGCAGTTTTGCATATCACGTTGCACACAGTAAAAAATTTCCATTGAATTTTACACGCTTTTAACAGTGGGCAAATTTGCCTAGTCTTTTCATGCAATTTTAAATGGGTTTTTAAAATTACCATTTACAATTAAAACTAATTGTTTTAACACGTATACTACATTATATGTTTAAATGATTAATAACAAGAAATGTCCGTAATATAACTTAACAAAAAATTTAAATATCATTATTTCATCTAAAATTGCATTGTTTAGTCTGTAAATCTTCGCACTTTGATTCAGTAATTATGCTTAAGAAATGTGAATATAAGTAATTCACTTGTAAAATTACATTCCTAAATTCGTAAATTTTCATATACATTTAAATTTAGTTTAAAATTGCATAGTATAGTATGTAAATTTCCATAGAATGGTCGACATTTTTATCCTTCATAAATGTGAAAATGAATAACTCGCTTGTAAAATTGCATTGCTAAATCTGTAAATTTTCATACCAAAGCTAGTCATCAAGGTTAACATTTTTTTTACAATTACGGACCCAAAAATGTAAAATTAAACAAACTTTCAGATTTCTTTAAACAATTATATATTTATTTAAAATTCTCTTCTTGAGTAGTATAATAAAAAATTTATATGTACTGTGAAATTATCTGGAAGCAGCTGTAAAATGTCATTTCTCTCGCGAAAAAATATGAAAACATCGGCGTCGTCTACTTCAGTTTCATCACATTCCAGAACCAGCTTCGACCCTTGAATGTCTGCAGCGTTTGCTAAAATAAAAGCTTAAACTTAAAATACTAAACATTTAATTTGAATATTTCTATATGCACCTTTTTGGATTTTAGGCAAGAAATATTAAGAACTCCACGATATCCAATTTGGTTCACTTATCGTATTCACACTCAGGTTGTTTAATTTTTTTTTCCTTATTAAATTCGTATTCGTCGTGTCTAAATTTGTAGGGGAACACTCGTTTTTTTAAAGTAAATTTTAATAATTATTTGTATATATACATACCCGTTCAACTCTAATCACTTTCACGTACCACTAATTAACTATTAACTTAGAAAATTTCTTAATTTATTTAATAATGTAAAATTAATTTCCAAAAATACTATAATTTTTGTTTTAATTAGAAACGACATACAACATGTCTGCATTCCGTAAAAAATATATGAGTAATGAAATGATGAATGTGCTTGGGCGCATCATTTTCGTTATATTTCGGAATTTTTTCAACGAATGTGCATTGTAACATGCAATACTATGTAAAATTGAATACTTATTCTATGATTATTAAATTTTTATGGTAAAATTACATGAAATATCATTTAGTATAAAACAGATCATTTTTCTAACAGGAATTTGAACATTTGTTTTGTAGGTGAAATTATAAATAACAAACCTTATTTAATAATGCGTCTCAAAACCAATATATTCACAATTTGTTGATGTAATTTTCAATTGGAACTTAAAATTACTACAAAAAGCGTGTAATTTTATGTCCAAAACATTTAAATTCTAATTTGTTATGAAAATTTACAATAAAAATGGATTATTGAACTTTATTTCATGTAAAATTTAGTAAATTGTGTAATTATACAAAATTTTGTATTTGTATCAACAAAAGCATGTAAAAATTGCATTTAAAATTCAATTTTTTTTTTACTGTGCAGTTAAATGTTAATTTCGCTATAGTAATTAAATTAAAATGCAATTCTGCACTTTTGGATGTTATAAAGTATTGAAGTCGATATATGACAATAAATAATGTAAAATACAACAACAAGTAAACATCAAATTTGTATATAAATGACAGAAAATAAATGAACAAGTCAGTTCTAATTAAAACTACGACTCACGCTTTTATTTAAATATTCCGGTATTAGCCCTCACCAGTGGAAAGCTCGGAATTTAGAGTAAAAGTGTAAAATTAGTTCAAGCTGAGGCTGAACTAAACAAAGTTTTTGAGGTCCACATAAGCGAAAGTTAAATGAGGCAGACAGTGAAAACTTTGAAATTGAAATCTCTGTACCAAATATAGCTGAAATAGTCAAAGACAGGTTTAAGTGACACAATTCAAGGGGCCAAGATCGATGAACTTCTTCAAAACCAGATCCAGCAAAAGTTACTGACTTGGTTACGTAGCGTGCTGATCCGAACCAAACGATACAGCGATCTCTAAGGTTAGAGCCGCTTATCGGTAGCAGAAGTGGCAGCTGTCGGCGACGTTGACTCAGATTGTATATACTGAACCCTAGCCGAATTTTGGACATCAATTGTTACTTGTGAATCCTTGAAATAACTATAACTTCCGTATGGTATGCGCAAATCATTTATCCAATAATCTAATCGAATATGTAACAAAGATCCCATAAAAACAATGTGTTCGATAAGTTTTGCTATAAAAAAACTATTTGACATACACCATTCATGTATAATACGATTACATGTTATATATGTGTATGAATGCATAGTATGGTGTTATTATTTCCATTTACATAAATTTTATGCAAAATAACATAGATAAATAAATAGGGAAATTAGATAACAAAAAATTTACGATTGAAAAATAATAATAAAATAAAAATTTTCTGCACTTTGAACAAATTAAAATGAATCCCATATATCGTTCCAGACTTCTTACAAATACACAACAATATCAGTGTTTTTTTTTATTGATTGAATCGCGAATTACATATAATTTTTATTACTTTGTATATTTCAGCAAATTTTATGGTTTTTAAAATAAATTCCTCCTGGTTTTGTTTAGCCCTCCATCGAGGGGTTGGAAAATTTGTATCAACATTTTGATTCGGTCCTATATATATATATTTTGATGCGCGCACAAGATGAATCAGTTTAAGTGGTTTTGATTAAAAGCGGATCAAATGCAACTAAAAGGGTGAAATTATATAACGCTTACATTTGTTTTTTTTATTATTAATCATTAAATTAACTTTTTGATACGATTGTCCTCGTATATATATGTAACATCGGTCAAATTGAAGAGCGTCTTATTTCATCCATCTCATCCAAACCAAATACACCAATCACTCGCTTAAACGAATTAATTCGTTCCCATAAAAATTGAACGAAAATCGAAATTTAATTGAACGAATTTTTTTCTCATACTCTTCTGGTTGTAGATTTTGTTTCAACTGTAACAAATCAACATATGAAATATATGTAGTCCACAAGCGCAAAAATCAGATTCTCCTAATTCCGTTAGTCCACGTTGATTTAACGGGTGGGTAATTTATCGGTTTAAATTTGAACAACCGGTGGTTTCGAATCTGGCAATACTTATGTCATTCTATTCTGTAACAAAATTCAGTAAATTATCTCCAATGAACGAAATAAATCGATTTACGCTTGAACAACGTTGGGATTTATTGGAAATTTATTTCCAAAACAAAGACAATGTCATGCAACATTTGGTCGCAGAGAAGGACCAACAGAGTCCGGAATGTTCAAGTTTATTGTTAAAGTTCTTGTAACTGGTTTTATTGTTGATGTGCCAAGACGTGAGTGTGCACCCGAAAATATCAAAGTGGTGGTTGAGAGTGTGCGAACGAATCCATCAACATCAACTCGTCATCGTTCTCAAGAATTTATTGTGTCATGCACCTGTTTACGTCGAATTTTACGAAAAAATCTAGGTATGACGCCTTACAAAGTTCAATTGGTTCACGAGTTGAAACCGAATGACCACCTGCTTCGTTTTCACTTCGCTAGATGGATCAAAGAGAAACTGCACGATAATAGTCGTTTTAGCCAAAAAAAAAAAGATTTGAAAAAAAACAAAATCGGTTTTGGAGTCCAGAAAACCCACACGTTGTCTTACAGAAGCCAATGCATCCATTACGAGTGACTGTTTGGTACGGCTTATGGAGCGGAAGCATCATTGGCCTATATTTATTTGAAAATGAGGATGGCGCAAACAATACGGTCAATGAAGACACCTATCGCACCATGATAACCGTTTTTTGCGACCGCTCTTCATCTTATTGATGTGAACGTTGTTTGGTTTCAACAGGATGGTGCAACTAACCACACATTCGATTTATTGCGTCTAACGTTTGATATTTTCTGTGAGGTGCCGTTAAAGACAAGTGTTATACCGACAAAATAGAAACAATTGAGCATTTGAAGACCAACAGTCGTGATGCCATTGACTACATCCACAAATCTTGAATTGCAATCCTATCTTGACTATCAGTTGCATTGATCAATTGTTTGAATGTAATTTTCAAGTAGAAAGCTTTAAAACAGAAATTGCTCTTTGACCCATTGGCTGGATCCAAACCATAGTGTTCTTTGGTAAATATTCTAGACTTATATTGCTAGATAAGTCACATAAATTTATCGGATTGCCGAGAGCCTTGTCGAACAAACGCAGCGCCTTGTTGCTTAGTTTTTCCTGTTCAAGATACAACTTTACCGAAATGCAAAAGTATTGCTTGAACCACTTCTCGAACAAGCTTGACGTCATCCAAGGTTTCTTATTACATCACCAAATAACCGATAACCGTGTCTTATTATATTATTGAAAAGGATTTTCTTATAAGCAAATCGACAGTATAGTTATGCTTTGAGGCATTACTTCCAAGTAAGAGACGTTATTTAGTCACATCTTTTCTACTGTATTTAGAAATAAATGTCATGGCATACGCTTCCAGTAGAGACCAGTCGTTGAATACCTATTCCGGAAAATTTGTTTCATCTTCAATAATATTTTTTTACAATAGACGGGTATTCATGAGTACCAACAGTTCGCTACTGGCTGCCTCACCATTTAGTTTTATATTACGAAGGTCCTTGGAAACATGTAAATTTTTAATCCTGTTTGTATTGGCCATGAAACGCTTTTGTTTATAAATTCTTTCATAAAGTGATTTTGCTTCCTCCTGGAAATTCTTTGTATTCATAGGTATTTTACGTTGATTATTAGCCTCGATACTCAATATTAAAAGAGTTAATTTAGTAGCACTTTTCGGAGCTGCTAATGCTGACTGTGCTTCTATTTAAATTTTATTGTTGCTTAGTACACAGTTAAACTAATTGCCTCTGGTAGAATCAGAAAGCAGATGGAATACCGAAAGTGGAAGGAAGCTCATAGATGCATTCACATATTTGGAAAAGGTCCACGTGTAATGTCTATCGAAGATTCCATCTCCACTATAGATAAAAAAAACTCTGTTTTTAAATTCAATTTCTTCAATTCTGTTCAAGGACTTTGAAGGAATGATTCCATTCCTGGAAATTCTTATGTTACTCCACTTCAGTGGACATCTCAGTTCCTCCATGCTCGTATATTTCAAATTCGGCATGACTACACATAAAAGTTTATGAAAGACAACCTTAGAATTCCAAGTTCGCGGGATTACTGCATCCTCATTCTGCAGTTATGGCCTTCGTTTTGATTTCTAGATGCAATATTCCATTAAAACCGTTGGATAAGTTTTCCCTGTATCCGTATACCGTGTGATCGTGATAGTTGTTACGAGACACTATCTCAAAGATAAAGAATTTCCAACTTTTTATATAAACTAATCGTGTTCTTTGTGAGTTCTTTAATTGCAGAGACTCCGTACAAAGAGACATCGTAAAGCGAGGGATTGGTGTATAATATAAATAACTTTGACTTGAATTGTTTTAAAGACACCATCAATATTTAAAGTTGTTATAACAACCCTTATAATTGACATAAAATTATTATTTGTTTTTGCTGTTTTTGATTAATTAAAATTTAATATTTTAAAATATAAAACGAAAAGAAAAAAAAAATAAATAAATATTTTATTATCCTTTTAAGGAAATAAAAATAATAATAAAATATTTTTACTTTTTGAATAAATTTTCATAATTTTTTTATTTTTTACTATCGCATCTTTTATTTTTTTGTTATTTTTATTTCCATCTCAAAAGATTTTATAAAACATTTATTACGCAAAATAAAAAAAATAATAATTTATTCTACCATAAATTGATCAATGATATAATTAATACAAGAAAAACAATTATTTTAAGGGTTAGCAAAGCATCAACATTTAACTTAATATTTACAGAATCAATTGTTTATTCGAGGGCCCAAAAAACACTTGACAAAATACAATTATTCCCTTTTAATGCAATATTATTGAAAGCGATTGTAATTTTGTTGCTACTTTTGCTAAATTGTTAAGTTGAAATGAAAATAAGATTTTTGAAATCCGAAAATTATTTTTGTTTATTTATTTATTTAATATAATGGATCGATTGTTGATTTTGTTAATTCTAAATAGAATGTCTTGTATGAAAACTTACCTTATCTGTTGTTTTTGGGGCGTAACCATAATTATCTTGAAAAGGCTAGTGATGCCAAAACTAGACGCGTGCATTCGTATACTAGATGTTATAGAGTAGTTTTTTGATTCGATACAACGAGAGCGAACTAGATATGGCCTTAGGAGTGCTTGTCCATATTATCCCAGCCTGTAATCCCAGCCTCTAAGAGTTTTTGGTTAGTTACCGTTGCAAGTAAGGCCATTAGCTGCCTCATTCCTCTCGACTCTTAGGTGCCATGATTTCCTTACCATTTTAAACTTAATGATATGGGATCAAAGAGCAATATAAACCTTAATGCTATTTGGGCCCTGTTAAAGTCACCCGTGTGGGGTTTTTCTTATGTCCTCCATTGACCGGATAGGGCAAAGCTCGCCAAATATAGCCAGTACCGAGAAATTGATAATTCAGAGCTCTGTCATAACTAACCATTACTTCTCATGCTATTCGTAGGAACAACAAACAAACAATAAACAAAATGAGAGAAATATTTCTCTATTAACATCAAATCAGAAGGCTCGAGTCTCAAAGATATAACAAACAGAATATGGTTTGTCATCTAAGGTGGAAGTTCAGCAAAGGCTTCCCTGTTAATAAGGACCAACATAGTGCGGCGAAGTACTCCAACAATATTTGTGAACGAACTAGCGACTGGTTCTTATGTTCAAACTACGCCGCGAAACAGTCGAAATAGTAATACAACCGACCATTAGGTACTTAGAGGTAATGATTGATGCTAGACTATCATATAAGAAACTTCCTGCGAAAGAGCAAACAGAGTGAATTTATAATATTAGCGGAGATCGACCAAGCAGAAAAGATCTGCTAGCTAGCGTAGTTACATTTCATTTTAAGCGAATTAAAAAGTAGTATGCAGTATCTTTTGGCGGTATTCGATTTTCTTTGTTTTGTTGACCATTTGAATTTTATACGGAGGCGGGTCGTCAGTCGAGTAATCGATCCAGATCTAGTGGCGTCTTATGACAAGCTCTGGTTACTGCGATGGTATTCTATGGGTGTTATGTCTCGTTCGAATTCGAAATATATACGAAACATTGCTTCTCCACACACGACTGTGCCTTAGAATTTTTTTTTTGGAATCCACGTATCGCAATATTTTTAGAAAACCAATATATCTACTTGAACTCATATATCTTCTTTTGTGCAAAAACAATCTCACGATCCGAAAGGGCTGTTCTACATGCTATATGGAACTATTCTAGAAATCTGATTTTTGCAAAAATTTTTCAGGATGAAAGAATGCTTGTGATTCAAGAAAAAACTGATCTTGTTAAAGATGAAGGAGGTTTCCGAACATTGCAAAATATAATTTGAAATCGATTTCTTGAACATGCTATTAGTAAATGCGAAAGATGGATTATCATGTGAAGGGATTGAAGTACGACACATTCATCAAACTTCCATTCCACCAAAGATGACATTCTCTGTATAGAACCAGACTGTCCACTTCCCAATTAACCCATATCGAGGTGTTACTGTATTCAAAGATATAAAATTAGTCTTAATTAGCTTCTCATTAAATACAACCGCCCATATTGAGGAATATGAACAAAATTAAATCGTACGCTTAAATCAACCACTTTAGAATAAGTTAGCCTTCCTTCATTACATTAACTATTCCAAAACTGTCTGGTACTAGGATTTTATTTATTTCAAAACTATAAAATAATAACAAAACATATGGGACTTTTGGTATAGATATAACACTCAAACAAATATATTTTATTTATTTTTCACCAAAACAAGAAAAGCTATAAGAAAACTGTTGTAAGCAATCAAAAAAACACTTTAAATATTTTAATAATTTTTAAGAATATTTCAAAACATGAATAGCATTCGTATAATACTACAGTAAAAACAGTAGCATGAGGGACATAGACAATAAAATCTAAAGATTTAATCCTTTTTATATATTTTATACATGTACACATAAAAGATGTGTCCTTATGGTTAGGTCGAAATGGTGGCAATTTGATAGTTTTCCTTTATATTTATAAAATCCAAGTATTTTTTTTTTCAAAATACCAAATAATAAAAATTAATTAATTTCCAGCTTTTCAAAAATATATTCAAAACTTAAGAAAAAACAATAGAACTGTTTTAATTGTTAAGTTTGGTTTAAATTTTATTACACCTAGGTAGAGACATACATATTATACGAGTTTGTAGAAAACATTAAGATTTGAATATCACAATTTATGTATACGTACTATATGCATCACACAGTTTATGACGTAATTTAATTGCATACAATTTTAAACGAACGACATAAAAATGATAAATTTAATGATAAACTATTTCCGCATATAAGTAAATTTATAACATTAGAGTGATGAATATTTTTAACTTGTTCTAATGAATAAGTTTGGTATACGAGGGTTGCTGCAAAAGTTGTGCGAAAATGGTGATACTAACGCTTGTGTAGTGTGCCCAGAATTACATCCCCGGGAATGAAAAAAAGCATTTTGTAATACAGTAAGAACCTAACACTACAAGAGCTACACTTTATCAGCAATCTACTGTCCATCCAGATATGACCCAAAAAAAGAAGACTACCTCAATCTTTTTAAATCACTCGGTAACAATTACATTATTGGATGCGACTTTAATGTCATATTTTGGGGATAAAATCGAATTATTTCGAAAAGAAGAAACCTATTTGAAGCAGGTAGAATATTAAAATGTGAGTTCCACTCGAGTAGAAAGCCAACCTACTGGCCTACGGAATTAAATAGAATTCCTTCTATATATCAAGAGGTACCTCAGAAAATTAGTTAGTAGTCGAAATGTAGAAGGACTATAATAGGATCATTCCCCAGTCTTAAGGACAATAAGTTCCACGGTAAAAAGGAAAGCAAGGAAAGCGTCAATCTATAGGTGTCGATCTCGAACACTTATCCTTATATGATAAAAAAAGAGCTGCAAGATATCATTGAAAGTATGCTAAAAGTGGCCTGGAAAAGTGCATCCATCCAGTAAGGTATATGGTATTACAGAAAATTATAAGCTACCCAGTTGAAGTACTGCTAATAAAAGAGTTTAAGAATGAGTCAGTAGCTAGCTTTCTAAGTAGCCTGACACGGACTATTCTTTGTGACAGGCCACTAAAGTTCTGAAAATATTTTAACTGCAAGTGGCACCAATAAAAATGGTTGAAGGAACGACAAACAAAAAGCTGATCTGTTTGCCGAACACCTAGAAATTATGTACTTTCAAACCACCAACTGAGCAAGCAGAGAATGAATATTTAACACTGGTAAGCAAAATAGACAAGGTATGTGTTCTACTAGTCACTGTGAAAGAAATCAAACAAAAAGTAAATATTTTAAAGATTAAAAAGCTCCTGCATACGACCTGATAACATCGAAAATAATCAAAGCACTACGGACACTACAACAGATAACCAATGCTGTCCTTAGACAAAGTTATATTCCGAGACAGTGGAAAGTAGTGGAAATCATAATGATTTGTAAACCTAAAAAACCGTCAAATGACAAATTATCATATATGCTTATCTGTATAACCAACCACATCAACAATTTCCGAAAGATTTTTTTCAAGCGACTAAAGCCAATTATAGAAAATAGAAAATTTATACCACCACATCAATTTAGGTTTCGTTAAGGCCACTCAACAATAGAACAGGTACATAGAATCACTGATACGATTAAAGAGGCACTAGAGGAGAAGAAGGTATATTCAACAGTATTCCTAGACGTAACCCAAGCATTTGCTAACAACCAATGTTTGTACCAAGTTTCGGGTACCTCGAACAATAATAAACCCGGTGCAAATTGATGGTGTAATAACAGATGATTGATGCCTTTTCGCTTTGAGTGATATCCAACAATACTCGTATATATTTTAATTTTATTTATAAATTTTCTTTGGTAATGTTCACCACTCGACGGTTGGTTTAAGAAGGTAGTATCCATTTGGATCTTTAGCCCAATTAACGGCCTTCATATGCCCTAAAGCTAGGTATTCAGACATAAAGGTTTTGTACATTGTCGCGATCTCATCGTCCTTATTAAACCTTTTCTCCATGGAGTGCAACCGCTTAGCTGCTGTTTGATAGGAGTTTCCTAAAATTGATGGAGAGCAGACGTTTAAATGGCAGAAGTACTTTGATTTGGCCAGTATGTTCGGTGACTGTGGTATTTTTAAAATGGCTTTCACATCGTTTCTCCTCCTCCGATAATTCAATTTGTGCACTCTCTGATTCCTCTAGCTCCCAAAATTTTCGTAGAAGGTGGTCTAGGCTGTGTTCTGGGTCTGCTAAAGTAGCTGTCATCAAAAGAGTTTTTTGCATTGTAAGTTGGTTCGGTGCGGATATTTGACCGTCGACTAATAGTTCAAAGAACCTTTCTGCTCCAATGATTATATCTATTTCTTTACCCTTATAGAGGTCAGCTAGTTCATATTTCTTCAGAAATTCGATATCGACGTATCGCGAGACTGGTGGTTGCCTTGCAGTTAATTTTGGAAGGATAAATGCAATAATTTCGAAGTTGAGTTATTTGCAATGATATTGAACCCTTTGTATATCCACTTGATGTAGCTCCAATTCCCGTAATGGAAATCTTGGCATTATTTCTGGGTAATCGTAACCTTTGCGCGCAGCGTTCACTGACTAGTGATACTGCTGGTAATATCTTCGTGTAGCAAGTTGTGGTGTTTCCTATTGCATGATCTACAACGAAATTTAGATTTACAATTATAAACACTATAGGTTATTATTGAGGCAGTTGAAACACCGACGCTCGTTAATTAGCAGAGTTTTTCTGTCAGCTATAGACATTTCTTTAAACTTCCTGCACTCAAATAACTTATGCTTATCACCACATGCTGTGCATATTTGGTCTTTGCTGTCACTCGCAACAATATGACTTTTATGCTGAGCCTTGCTTGAATTGTTTGGGGTTGGACGCGTTTGGTTTGGCATTTTAGAGATTCTAGGGCGTCAATTCTCCTTGGAAGAAATTCAAAAAACTGCTTTAACGTATAGGTAAGTCGTATTCTGCTGAGGTCTGTGCCCATAAGCTGTTAGTTTCGTAATCCAATTTACTCACAAGAATATGAATCAGCCAATGGCCTCTGGTCTCGGCTTCCGTTCCTAACGCCTTAAGACCTCGGATGATTTCATCTGACATGTCTAATAGAACTCTAACGTTTGAGCTGTTTGGATTTGATATGGTTGGTTGAAACATGAAGCTTTTAATAAAGGCGTATATGGTATGTTTTTTGCGATCGTATCTTTGTCTTAGTTTCCTCAATATAGTTTGCGTCTGTAACACTGAAGTGTTTTAACAAGCCTGCTGCTTCTCCTTTTAACGACCCTTTCAGATACTGTAGTTTCTGTGACGGCGTTCATCTATTGTTGTCGTGGATGGTTGAATAATATAAATCATGGAACGACTGCCACTCAGTGTAGTCACCAGTGAAAACCGGTATTGATATTTTTGGTAGCTTTACATCAGTGTGGTTTCCTGTCATAGAGGCATCAATAGACGTGTCGTTGAGCGAAACTGTTGGCTCTACCATTTTACGTAATGCTGAATTCAATCCTGCCACATTTGTATAATAGTTCTCCTCAAAATTTTGATCCAATTCCTCGTTATTATCCATGGAGACTATTTTATCCTCAAATGCCATAAACTCATTCCTATAACGCTCAACGTTTGTTAGTCTTACTTTGATATCCTCCGCTGTAGTAGTATTGCTAATAGGATTGATGAAGTTCAGTATCATGGTCTGGAATTTAAGCTTCATCTTTAAACTTCGAGATTTACCAAAACAAATATATTGAATTGCTAAAGTCTTACATAAATGACCGTTACTTTCGGGTGAGACGAGAAGAGGAGTACTCAAAACTGAAGAAAATATGGGCAGGAGTCCCACCAGGTAGTGTGTTTGGCCCTGTGTTATACCTTCTGTATACAAATGATTTACCAAACATAGTAGAAGCCATAATAGGGACATTTGCTGATGACACTGCAACTATGACCACTAATACTAGTATTGTCGAGTCAACACGGAACTAAAAAATGCTGTTAATAGTGAACACTTTCACAAAAACTTGGAGAATAACGCTCCAAGATAACGCAGATAGCATAATACTTTTCGATTAGGCTGAATTCCCTCCGTAGTCTGACATTGCCTTGGCATGACACTAGACACTCAGCTCAGGTGGAAAGCGCATGTTAAAAAAAAGGCAAGATTGGAATTTTAAATTCAGAAAAATGCAGTGGTTTATTGGAAGCAACGCTGAGCTCACAACGCAAAACAAACAACTGTTATATAAACAATGTGGGGCTGTGCAAACAAAACTACAGTTAAGATCATACAAACATTTCAAAACAAAGTACTACGTAGTATTGTGAATGTCCCATGGTCTATTAAAAATGGTAATATCCATAAAGACCTTAACATAGAATACGTCAGCGATGAAATATTTAAATTTATAAGGAGTCATGTATTGGGACTGCAACAGCAAACAGGATTTCGGTAAAGCACACAGAAACGCTCTGCAACTTTAGCAAATTGGAGCAGTTTTAACCAGGGAAGAGAAGAGAGTAGAATTACACGAATATGCCTGGAGTTTAACACAAGGAATCTTATGCGGTCGAAAGTGGGCAACTGCTGATGAAGTATCATCAACATCCTTAAGACATTCGTCGCATACGGCATCACTGGCAAGTGATGCAATGAAGGTGAGTTTTGAAACAGTCATGGTCAGTTATAGAAACCAATATTCTCAAGATATTTTCCAGTAAAAGGAGGTAGTTGATCAGCTTCGGGTTAAACCTTATGACAAAGTATTTCGCCTTACGACAAGTAGGGGTACTGGACACGTCTTCTTCGTAGCCGACCACGGATTTTTTTATAGAAACTAAAATACATCGGAATAATTGGTTCTTCGCTCTTTTATTCTAATTATTAATTAACGTTGCAATTCCTTACTAAATGATGAATTCTGCGTTCAAATAATTCATCGAGCATGAATTTAAGTGTGCCATCTGCACTTAAAAATGTAAAAGCTTACGATTCTACTGCCAATTTTACGTGCCTTTATAAGTTTATTAATTAGGTTTAATTCATGTTCTGAAAGTGTGTCAACCGTCACTCAGGCTGTTGACCCATTTGTTGAACCCGGTACCTCCCACTCAATTTGTCGCAGCTTTAATCTCTATGCCATCTGGGCGGTAAAAGCTGGTTATAGTCTATAAAACTATTTCGAACAACATATTTCAATTTGAAGAACCGTTACAGCATAGCAACTAAGCTGTTCCAACGGATTGTCTAGAATTAAAGCCATTTCCCTTCCAAATTCATTTATGACGTATATGGACGTTTTAGGTGGGTGAACTCTGAAACATCTTTACACTCGTCGTATTTTATTGATAACTGGATATAAGTTTTCTGAGATATATTGTAGCTTGCGAATCATCTGTTACTGTTACATTTAAACCCTTACAAAAATCATGATCACTCTCGTCTTCTTCACAGCCTCCAAAATAAGTAGCTTCATTTTCTAATTCAAATAACGCATTATTTTCTTGTACAAAATTACTTACCACCAGTTGAATACCGCGAGTGTCCTCGAGTTTTGGTTGACGTTCATTCCTCGAGTGTGAGACTAAAATGGTCGCCATTTTTAACACGTTTTTATTAGCTCGCTTTGGTAGCAGTTTGTCTGTCTGTCTGTTTGTCTGTTCGGTGCAAATCTTGCAACTCGATTTTCGATCACTTCCTGACAAGCTATTGAGCTGAAACTTTGAGAGTAGCTAAGAACCCGATGACAATGTAATCTAAGACCGTTTCTAGCACTTTAGAGCTACTACGAGTCGCCATTACTGTCAAATCAATTTTCAGGTGAAGAACATGTTGAGGTGGAAAACTGGCCGAATTCGCCGCCCTCTGACACAAACTGTACACGAAACTGAATAAACACCTAAAACTAACGAGAACTCGCACGATTGGCTCCAAAAAAGGTCGAAATCACTGCGCTTATCTTTTGTATCGAGATTCGAACTCATGGCTATGACACTTCTCGAATTCGCAATGAAGTTCGAGCCGCACTATGCGAAGAAGAGCAACGAAATTGACGAGAATGTCGATGAAGATGCATACGATGCAGACGACGAGGGCCAAAATGCGAACAGAGTCAGAAACAGGCTGATCACTCTGACAGACCCAAAGAAAAGCAAGACGCTGATCAGGAAAATTCCTGCGGTCGTTCGTGTCCCGCACTTTATCATGCAAAACGATCCGGAGAACTTCTTCTACAGTCTCCTTCTCCAGTACAAGCCCTTCTACAAGGAAAGTGAGCTGCTGGGAGAGTTTGAGCACTCGAAGGATGCGTTCTTGGCATGCGAAGATGAACTGAAACAGGGCAGCAAGCACATGGAGACCTTCCGTGAGCGCGACAAACAGCTGGAACACGCATTTAATCAGGCTCATGCGTTCCACCTCTTCGATCAGCCAGAAGATGCCAATGTCGACTTTGAGTACGAAGAGGAAATTGACATTCCTGGCATGACTGACGACCAGTTCGAGTCTGCAAAGGCAGCCATGAACATGAAACAGCGAGAGTTCTACAATGTCCTCACGCGCAGCGCACTGGAACAAATGACTGGAAGTGACCAACGCGACAGGTACTTCCTCACTGGTGGCGCAGGAGTTGGCAAAACATTCACGTTTAAGACCCTCGAGAACCAACTCAATCGCTGCTATGCCAAGAAGGTCGTGAAGGTGTGTGCACTAACTGGCGTCGCAGCACAACTCGTGGGCGGATGCTTGAAAAGGAAGTGTGCTTGAAAAGAGACAGAGCGATAAACGATAAATCTGAGAAGAAGAGACATAGAAAGGACAGTTAGAGAGTAATCGAGAGGAAAAAGATGACGCGCACCACGTTTTTAGAGTTCAATTTAATGAGTCTGTGGGATGAGAGAGAAATTATTTTCCTCTTTTTAGGTCATATAAAAACGTGTTGATTTAGATTTTTTTTATCTATATAATATTTTTTATCTGGTTTGCAATTTGCTTACGAACTTCATCACGAATTTTTTTTCTGTTAGTCATTACAATATTTCTTATTGAATTTGACGAATTTGAGGCGGAAGACCATCTTTAGCTATCATTTTTGGTATTTTATTTTCAAATTTTAAAATGGAAAAAAAAGCAAATTTTTCTGAACTGAGTACATGAAAACTATCAGGATAGTAAATTTGTCTGGCCTGAGAGTAAAAAGTGTCATGATAGTTAAGATTAGTGTTGTCACCGCTTCTTTTCTGGAATATTCTAGTGTTTTACGACTCAAATTTCTATGTCAGTCAAAAAGTAACATCTTTGAAGGTTATGTTTCTCAGAAGTCACCTGTGAGTTCGCATCGCAACAGTAAACTCGAACGACGTTCATAAAATTCGTTGGAGGTACTTTCAAAAACGTATATGTACAAGATTATAACAGGTTACGAGTCGTGAATATGTGCGTATGACCCGGACATAAAAAAACAATCTACTGATGGGGTCATCAAAATTCGAAGAAAAACTCGGGGCATTGGGAGGCAAATGGTAGCGTGTTTTTCACAAAAACCGGTCATGTAGCTACTGTGACTCTTGAAAATCAAAAGATAGTCAATTCGTTGCCAGATTTTTTTAACAAATTGAGAGAAAACGGAAAATCATTTTGCGTCAGGATAATGCGAGCCGTTATACATCACATCAAACAAGCGAGTATTTAAACAACCAAACGATCTTCATTTTCTCGAAAACTAATTATCGCCAGATGAATATCACGCGTCAAACATAGCTGATGATAAGATACATATTTAATCTTGGTCCTATCTTTTTCACTACTGCTGCCCCATCCGTTGTTATTGCAACAACGCTACTAAAATCGAAGTCAAATTCTTGCAATTTGTTCCTAACTTCCAAAATATGATTTGTCAATGAATATTTATATTCATGTGTCGGCGAGTTTTGGTTGACGTTCATTCGTCGAGTGTGAGGCTAAAACTGTCACCATTTTTAATCTGGGTTGCAATTTGCTGATGAATTTCATCACGAATTTTTTTTCCGTTAGCTATCCTTTGGCGGTTAGTAACATTCTCCAAACATACTTTAGCTACCATTCTTGAAATTTTATTACATAAAATTGAAAAAATATTGAACTTGAGCAAATTTTTCTGGACTCAGCTTATGAAAACTATCAGGATAGTAAATTTTTCTGGGAGAAAAAAGTGTCATGATAGTTAAGATTAGTGTTGTCACCGATTCTTTTCTAGTGTTTTCCCATGCAAATCTTTATGTCAGTCAAAAAGTGTAACATTTTTGAAGGTTATGTTTCTCAGAAGTCATCTGCGTGAGTTCGCATCGCAACAGTAAACGCGAACGTCGTTCACAAAATTCGTTGGAGGTTCTTCCAAAAACGTATACAAGATTGTAACAGGTGAAGAGTCGTGGGTATGTGCGTATGTCGTGTAGCTACGCGTCATGTAGCTACTGCGACTCTTGAAAATTAAAAAGACAGTCAATTCAGATTGGTATACGACCATTTTTTGCCAGAGTTTTCACCTAACTGAGAGAAAACCGCAAATCATTTGCCGTCATACATCACACAAGCGAGTATTTGAGCAATCAAACGATCGAATTGATGGGTCATCGGCGTTACTGCCCCAACTTGGCACCCAATGACTTCTTGCTGTGCCCAACCACGAAAGATATGATGCGTGGACAACGATTTTTATCACCTTAAGAAGCGATTGCAGATTTAATAGTCTTTCTAAAAACTTTTACGGCAGCCCTCGTATATGGATACATTTTACCCGTATATATACTGTAACGTATATGCTAGTCAGAAGACAAAGTGTATTGCATAGTAAAATCGCCAAATGTTTTATCGTCTGAACAAGATAACATACATAAATAAAATTTATATTACGTTTCATACGAAATTTTTTTTTTGGTAAGTTTCCATGAATTTTCCAATTTTCTCTGTCTTGGTCATATTGATAAAGATGTTATCAATATATATATATATATGATGTTGATTTCTCATTGTGTGAAATATTTTTATGGAACACTAGCACAAAAAAATGTAATAAAATAAATTCCTTTTTGAAACGATGGTGAGTGTATCGAAAGCTGGAAGATTATTAGATGGAAACATCTGAAAAGCATAAAAAAAATGTTATATTCAATAAAAAAAAATTTCCCTGTTTTTATTATTAGTTGCGCTTCCTTTTATAAACACATCTTGACCACACTGTGAATTTGTCTATTAATATAGAATATTTTATTATCTGTACATATACTCGTATAGTTGGGAAAATTTATTAAAACATTTTCACCAAAATAACGCTTACACGAAAGGTAATAAAAATATTCGGTTTCATGTTTCAATCTAATACCAATATATTATAATAACGACACAGCGATGTTTTAATCAACGTACAATCTTCAGTCATACAAAATAAAATGTCTTAATTATAGGAATTCATCATTATAAAGGTACTTTTCGATGTAAGCAAGTGAAAATATTTAATGTGCGTGTTCATTAAACGACAACATTAGACTTCAGATTAATTTTAATTACGCAAAATTAATCAAACATTTATTTTGTGTAATTTCCATATCCTGTTAATCCTTTATCATATTTTAACACATAAAAGGCTTTCGTATACGATTTTAATTATAACGAGGATATAAAATGTGTAAAATACGGAAATAAGTAAAACGCTTTTTATAGTCTTGCACCATTATGTAATGATAACATAACAAAGTGAGATTTATATATAATCTTATTCATCCTTGCTACGTTTAAGGATTGTAATACGTTTATAGTTAGAAAAGCTTGTTGAATAACTAGTAAATATTGAGGAAAGAATTTACCCAAATATTCATGTCTTTTGTGAGCCAAAGCCGGGCGTGAGCATTGGAGGTGGACTACCGCGTTTTCCTCCTCCTCTTCCATACAGCTTCTGAAAAATTCATTAGCTTCTAGATTCAGCCTACTCGTATTTTCATCTAGTGACAAAGTCAAATAATGAAAACCCATTTGGACGCAGCTCCAAATTAACAAGATCCCCAACATCCTCAATTAATAGCTATGAAAAAGAAAACGAAGAACTTCATAAGCAATTAAGCAAAATAGAAAAGTTGACTTCTCAACTTAGTTAAGAGATCAACATTCTTAAAAATGAAAACGAAAAGCTGAAACAGGCCCTTCAAGTTAAGGAAATACAGGACCAGCCAGCCGCAGAATTCTTCATTGATGAAGACGAATTACGCGAGGAAACAGACTGGATCCTTAAAAAGAATAAAAGAAATAGACCCTCTAAAAAAAGAAAAGCTGAATTTTCGCCAGAAATTGTAGCTTCAGACCAGTCTACAAAATCTAATAATATAAAATCAACGGAACAAGAGGCTAAGTCAGCCAAACCCAAGGATAAGGCACCGTCTCCAATCAATATAATGGGAATTACTGAATATGGCGCTGTTCAGGATCTTATGAAATCGATTACTGACAAAGAATTCAGGGTAGTGTCACTAAATAACAATATATGGAAAATCAACACAACAGACGTTGACACATATAGAGCACTAGCCACAAAGCTTACTGAGGAAGGTAAAGAATGGTACACTTATGAAAACAAAAATGACCGCCCGATCAAAGTGATGGCAAGAGGTATGCATCCTACTTGTAAAATAGAAGATATATTAGACGACTTAAAGTGTAAGGGGCTGAAAATAGAAGACGCCGCAAACATCATCAAAAAAGAAAAGAAGGAAAGTGATCAAGGGGCAAAATAAACAAGAGAGGGCTCCCATTATTCATGCTTACATTTAATAATAAAGTAAAAATTGAAAACATCTTTAACATTAGAGCTATTCTCAATATGAGAGTTAGAATTGAAGCATTACGCAAGGCCACTGGATTAATACCCCAATGTGAAAAATGCTAAGGTTTTAATCACACCCAGAAATATTGTAATCGAGAGCCAAGATGTGTAAAATGTTCTGGTAAACATCTAGCGCAAGCCTGCCTACTAGGAAAAACAACTACTCCTAAATGTGTAAACTGTAAAGGAGATCATCCAGCAAATTAAAGAGGATGCGAGATAGCTAAAGAACTGCAAAAACTGAGAAATGAAAAACTTCAGTTTAAGTAAAACCGTGAGATGCCAGTTAACGCAATATCATGGAAAAACTCAATGAAAGCTCAACCACAAGCTAGTACAGTAGCGGGACCAAAGACATACTCACAGATAGTCCAGCAACAAGAGCCACTTTGTATTAAGGAAAAACAAGAATTTTCAATTCTTGAAAAAATACTACGGAGTAAAGAAGCTTTGAACATGCGAATTGCAAAACAAGAAAGAAGCCTAGAAGCCGTACATAAGCGACTAAATAAACAAGAAGCAGTGAATGAGTTCACTTCTATGATTTACTAGTATGATTAGTAGTAAAACATTAAGAATTGCCAACTGGAATGCAAATGGCCCATTGCCACAAATTCCGGAGCTAGAAATTTTCTTAAACATGGATAAGATAGACATATGTCTAATATCGGAAACCCATTTCACAAATGTATCGTACGTAAAAATTCGTGGATATCACTGCTACCATGCTATCCACCCATCAGGAAAAGCGAGAGGAGGATCAACTATTTTCGTTAAAGAAAATATCAAACACTACGAAGGAGTAAAAATAGAAAAGGAAAATATGCAAGTATTATCCATTAAAATTCGACTCAATAATGAAAAGGAGCATAGCATTTCATCTATATACTGCCCACGGTGATATCAATTGGATAAAGAAAATTATATCGCGTTATTTAAATCGCTTGGAGTCAACTTCATAATTGGAGGGGACTTTAATGCTAAGAATACGTACTGGGGATCGAGACTGTCAACACGTAAGGGTAAAGATCTATATGCGGCAGGACAAGAATTAAACTGCGAGTTTTATTCTGGGGGTAAACCAACATACTGGCGTCTTTGTAACAAAGGAGCATCAGAAAACTATGTAGTGATAGAAAACAGTGAAGGAATATGGTCAGATCACACACCTGTTATTATATGACAATGAGTGCAACCATAATCAAGAAAGTGAATTTGCCTAAACTAACAAACAAGAGAACAAATTGGATGTTTTCCGGAAGCTAGTAGAAAACAGTACGGTTTTACAAGTACCAATTAAAACTCCGACACAACTCGATGATCAAGTAGAAATATTAAATAATAATATAATTCAAGCAGCGTGGCAGAGTACGCCCATTAGTCAATATAAAGTACCAAAGAAAAACAACTATTCATTGGAAAATTGAAAGCTCGAAAAATTTGGCAGCGGAATCGAGCATCACAAAGTAAATCGAGACTTAATTATTTAAGCAACAAATTAAAGCAGTTAATCAAAGAAATTAAAAACAATTCGATAAGTGAATATCTAACTGGTCTTTCCAGCCAAAAAGACACTGACTATTCACTTTGGAAAGCAACGAAAGGTTTTAAACGACCAAATAAGCAGATACCTCCTATCAAAAAGAACGATGGATCTTGCGCAAGAAGTGGTAAGGAGAAGGCTGTCTTGTTTGCAGCCCACCTAGAAAACACATTCCAGCCCCTTCCAAGGCAATCAGCGGAAGAAAATATAAACCCAGTTAGTAAAGTGGATAACCTAATCATCAAACCAGTAACATTACAAGAGCTAAAATATGAAATTATTAACAACTTGAGTTCAAAAAAATGTCCTGGTTATGACCTTATTTCAGGTCAAATAGCAAAAGAACTTCCCAAAAAGGGCTTACGAAAACTGCTTCAACTAATAAACGCAGCATTCAGACTAAAATACGTCCCATACCAATGGAAGGTTGCAGAAGTGATAATGATTCCAAAACCGAATAAACCGCCTAACGTTAAAACCTCGTACAGGCCTATTTCGCTTCTTCCTATAGTTTCTAAGTTGTTCGAAAAATTATTGCTGAAAAGGCTAAAACCAGTAATAGAGGAAAAAAAAACAAACTCCACCACATCAGTTTGGCTTTATAGAGAGACATTCTACTATAGACCAATTACATAGGGTTACCGATATAATTGAAGATTCACTAGAAAAGAAGAAAATCTGTTCAACTATCTTTTTGGATGTTGCACAAGCCTTCGATAAAGTATGGCACCAAGGACTAGAATATAAACTATATCGAGACCTGCCAAAGCAATTTTACCAGATATTAAAATCTTATCTAGCTGATCGATATTTTCGAGTTAAATTTGAAGATGAATACTCTGACCTTAGACAAATATCGGCTGGAGTTCCACAAGGAAATGTTCTGGGACCAATACTATATTTACTTTATACAAGAGATGTTCCAAATACAAAAGATACAAACATTGCAACGTTTGCAGATGATACAGCAATCCTAGCAGTAGGAGACAGTATAGAAGAGTCAACTAGTAAATTACAAAATGCCACTAATGCAATAAGTAAATGGACAAAGAAATGGCGCATTCAGCTGAATCAAACGAAATCCATACATGTCAACTTTACTAACAGAACAGTTAACTGTATTCCAGTTCTACTGAACTTGCATCCAATTCCGCATGCGAACACAGCGAAATACTTAGGCATGACTCTTGATGCTAGGCTGAAGTGGAAAGAGCACGTTAAAAAGAAAAAAGAAGAACTAAACATCAAATACAGACAAATGTACTGGCTCTTAGGGAGAAAATCTGAGCTAACAGTACATAATAAGCTACTATTATATCGGCAAATATTGAAACCTATATGGACATATGGTATAGAACTGTGGGGTTGTATCAAGAAGAGCAATGTTAAAATAATTCAAACCTTTCAAAATAAAGTTCTACGTAGCATTGTGAATGCACCATGGTACATAAGAAACGGCAACCTTCATAAGGATCTAAAGATGGAATACGTTAGCGAAGAAATCAAGAAACATGCGAAGAAACACGCACAACGGCTCGGTCAACATCAAAATGCAGATATGCGTAATATTATGACCAACACAGACCCAGTTAGAAGGCTTCGAAGGACGAAACCTTTAGATTTGGGGCGGTTAATGTAATCTTATAATATACTTGGAGCTAACCAGTGGGTAAAACTCAACAAAACCTAACAAATTTACTAAAGATAAGTTACTAGATGAATTATATTCAGTTGTAATAAAATCCATTAATAAAATAAAAAAAAAAATCTAGTAGAAAGTGTCCTGTTAGTATCACTACGATCGTTACTTCACGTCTGCGTAGAGAGATTAGTGTCTTTGAGCGATTCAAGTCCAGCTTTGGCCAAACTTGCCTTGCTCCAATAAACGAGAGGGTGTTCGTTCACCTTTCATTCGCTGAGGCTACTACCTCCTTTTTACGCACAGTCTTGAGAGCCTTAATGAGCCTCCCCAACTTAGTCATTTCCGGTAGCAGTTGGAGTTCCCATGACGCCCGATTGGCCCGGGACCCAGACTATCTGATTTTTGAAATGCTCACTCATATCATTCATTATGAAGAAGGACACCACACGCTCACCCCATACATAAGTACAGATCTTACATGGTTATCCACCTCTAGGAGATGTATGTGAAGTTAGCCCAGAATTCATCCCAGAAAAAAGCGATGGCAACACTAATCTCAACTATCATGACACGTTTTAGAAGAAAACGCTCGGCAGCGACAGCTAAGTTAGGGGCCATGTGTCGAAAAGACAGCGGTTCCAGGATGAGCTAGAGCCCGTCGACACAAAACGGGTCAAACTGCAAGCGGAAAAGGAAACTCTTAAAAAGTTTTTGCCCCCTAACAAGGCTAAACCAAAATCCTTCAGTGACATTGTGATGGAGCGTGTGTTGGTGCTAGCCGTCATTGACAGGAGTCATGAAGATGGAAGCATCACCATGGAAAATGGAGTTTGGTGTACAATGCACTAAACTCCGTTTTCCTAAAAATCCTGAGAGAAAATCCAGGACCCCCTCCATCATGCAGAGATGCGGGCTAGGATCAAGGGCGCGTTAAACTTGTAGCGTGTTCTGATGCCACATCAGTAGAGCTTTATAAGAAGGCTGTTGCGAAGATAGGAGAAGTGTGACAAGGCTGTAAGCAGGGATGTGATACCTAGCAGGCCAAGAGCACGCGTCTGGTTACCAACCGAGCAGCAAGCACAGAAAAAATCCTCGAGATGATAAGGATTAGCAACTCCAATCTTCTGACAGGAAACTGGAAGACCGTGAGGCAAGTAGGATGCCAAAGGGGAATCCAGATTATCTAATATGGTAATCAATACGGAGACGTGGAGCCGCGACTAACGGAGTAGTCGACTTCGGTTTCGGGTCGATTCCTCTCAAAGCATACAAACAGGACGAGGTTGAAACACAAGAGGCCGACATTTTTTTATTTTGTTTGTTTATCTAACATTTTTAAAAATATGTATAATTGAATTGTAATGTCGTGATAGTATTTTTTTACTAACTGTATTACCACATGCAATTTTTTTATTTTCGGGGATGAAATTCTGGGCTTACTTCACAAAGGTCCCTAGGAACGACAATTCTTTCAGAATTGCCTCCATCTTTACATTGTTAAAAGCGTCTTCAATATCAAGGAATGCCACCATACAAAACTCTTGCGAGAATATTGACTTCTCTATTTTACTTACCAGGGCGTGCTGAGCTGTCTCCACAGATTTCCCTTTACAGTAAAAGCATGCTGAGACTGGGCCCAGGCACTAGCCATTATTGTTGAACGAATATAGATATCCATTAGCCTTTCGCACGTTTTCAGTAGAAAAGATTGTAGAGTTATGGGTCTTAAGTCCTTTGGGTAGCCACGTGAGCATTAGCTTTCGGAATAAACATCGCTCTGACCATTTTCGACCCTCCACCAGTTTTTAACACCCTATGAAGATTACTTCCAGCCAGAGAAGAATAATCAACTACTTGTTCTGAATCTCGGCTGAAATAATTCGGTTAGGACCAGTCGAAATATAGGGTTTATATCTTCCTAAGATGCGAGGTCTGGAAATCTTCTTCCATTTTATCACAGAAGAGTCTCTGATGTAGTTGTTGGTTCTTAGCATCTCACGACTCACAGTAAAATATCACCAATCGTATCAATAATAACAATTGTTTATTTATTAAATCCTATTTTATTATTTCACAATATAAATTTTTTATTTACACCGTATTTAACACAGTTTAAATGCGTCTCAATCAGAAGAGAAGTATTCTCTGATAAAAATAACCATTAAACTTTGTGCTGGCGAAGAAAGGAGAAAATTGAAAAGGTCGAATGTAATAGGCCGAAAAACAACTTCATAATGTAATATATACCCGTACACTCCGTCCATATGGTGGACAATTTAGTAAAGGAGCATTTATCTGAGAATATAGTCGCACGAATAATATGATAAAAGGCAAATATCTGAAAAATATTGAGCTACTACAGGCGGAAAGCCCCGGACAGTTGTCGTATGAAAAATGCTCAGTTGCTAATTATTCATGGCCTCCTTCGTGCCTTATTCAATTCTATTTTTTCAGATCTTCCATTTAGGAGTCCCAGTATAGGGCCTCTCTCGTACTTTTGACTCTATTAAAGGCTATCCTACACGTCTTCCGGTAGGTCTCCAGTTCCTTGGACAACCATGCTAGTTTTTGCTTACCCCTGCACTGAACCAAATGTACCACTCAATATAACAAATTTTAGTGACAAAAATATTGATAAATATTTGTCAGTGTTTTTATTGTTATTTTGAAAAAATTATTTCATTCTGATAATTTATTTTCATTTCGAATTAGAATATTACAACTACCTTGTAATTCGCTAGCACCGAACCTACTTAACTGAAAGTATTTATATAATAATTGCACGTCGTAACATACGCCTGAAGAGATGGATTTGATCTATTCGATCGCACAGTTATTTAATATTATGGCGTCATCCAACACATTGAAACCGGCCAAAGAAGAATTACAACATTACACAAAAAAACAACAACGAATTATATTACAACTCCGGTAAGGGGGAACCTACAATAAACATCCATAGGAGATAGATCTAAGAAATAAACCCAAAATTCCTGCTCCCAAACCGGCCGGCCTTAAAAGCAAAATGAGGAACTTGTCGGGTTTTGTCATGTCGACAATGTTTGTTGTGTGTTTATTTGTAGTCTAAAATAGAAACAACAATTAAATTTAGAGTAATCGATTCTCACAGTTTGAATGCAAAAGAATAAAAAACACATAACAATTCGAGCTCGAAAGTGTGTCCACGGAGCAGTGTTTTCCATATGTACTTCACGTGCTCGCTGTAGTGTTGAGAGTAGCGTGACGGTCGATGGAAGACACGAATGTCAGATTGTTTTGGTTCGGGTATTTTTGGATCGTAAAGCGGTGCTAGTTGGTTAGCATTTTAGCAATATTTACCGAGTGAAGAATAGAACAAGGTAAATTATTTTCGTTAATTTTTATTATATTGTATTTTTATTAATGTATTTTTTCATTCAATAAACTAGTTCCATATATATACGAACGATAGTGTTTTTGGGGTATATTGGTGTGTAGGGAATAAGAGAGTGGGTATTTGCGGCGCAGATAGTTGGACTGAAGAATCTAGGCAACTATAAACTCATTATAATAACTGAAAATATAAAATAAGAAACCTATTAAAATCAAAATATAAAATATTCCAATCGATAAATTCACTTTTCTTATTGATAATATATTTTTAGCTATGTAAGAAGTTCGTAAATCTCATTGATAGGAATCTTTGTCGGTTGTATATTGATAAGAAATTTTTCAATGTGAATGTAATTTTGGTCAGTTTGAACAATTATTTTTTACAGTGTGGGCTTAACTATTGGGCAATCAGCGTTGAAGAATCAATTGCAGGCACTAGTGATTATGTCCTCTATCCAATTCAGTTCCTCCATTGTCACTGGCGGAACTGAAGGCTTAAGGTTATAAACAAAAGAAAGAGATAGGATTGAGAGGATCATTGCTCGTTGCTGGATGGTTTGCTTATGGCTGAGGCATTGTAAAAAAAGGGAGAAAATAATCGGTGTTGGTTAGTAAGTATTTTTAGATGTACCACGTCTACAAAAAAATGTAAACAGACTATGATGTAAATATTTAATGAACGAGGTTGAATATAAACAAGGTTTCGCTTATCCATTGATGACGCAATACGATTTAAAATATGGAATGGGCAATAACGGGAAATTACCGTGCCCGTTACATTATAGATAAGTTTTTATGGATTTTAGGAAGTTTGTACATATTGCCAAAAGTTTCAGTTCTGTGGTCGGTTATATGATAAACAAACAATATGTATATTTGTTGCTTGAACTAGCAATCGACAATTTTGTTCTACTAAAATAAAGTAAAAACCCAGATATAGGCATTTCTGAAATTTCGAAAGTATGAACAGTATTTCTAACCCTCTGTTGTTTGTGCAGTTAATTTTTGATTGTCTCAAACATGTTATCTCAATATTATTTAAAAATTATCCGATTGATAAACGTAATGGTGTCGACAACCGCATAATCAACATGGCATTGTCTGCCTTGCCCATTATGCTTAATAGTGGCAAGTTAGTTAATAAGAAATGTATGTGTTAATGAATCTGCATTCTGCATCTTCTCTGGTAACAATATTATAAGGGAATAATGAATAAAATAAGATCAAGAATGCATTAGCTTTTCATTGTAAGACATATAGTGTACAATTGTTTATAATTCAACTGGAACCCTGTGATAGTAGGTAAGTTAAAATTTTAAAAAATTAGCAATAATGATATAATTTAAAGGAACGAATTACACTTGGGTGCAAAAAATCGCACATTGCTCAATTTTCCCCAAAAAATCAAAAATACCCCCAAAAAATCCACTTTATTTCAATACCTACCTTGTACTTGTACCATGCCAGCAAAGTGATTTTCTAGTAACGCATATAGCAGGCTTTCGAATTAAATTCTAATAATTCAACAAGATCAATACAATAGCATGCCATGAAATATCTCGCTCGGAATTGTGATGATTCTCATATCGGCGATTGGCGTGGACATTTTCTCTATTAATTACGTCATCAACCGGAGCAAAGGAATAGATGCAACATCAGAAGTAGCCGCACAACTGATTGTACTAATTTTAGTTGTACTACAACTTAATAATAGGCGATTCACCGTACGTGTGGTAGAGATTTCAGGAAACTGACGGCTTCAGATGACAACAAGGCTCTGGCCTACCTCATGCTGCAGCACAGCGTGATGATCCCTTTCTTGTAATAACTTTGTTGCAAAATCGTCGTTTGAATGTAGTTCAACTGGGACGGCGGCTCCAAGAAGTTCGTGAAATCTAGCAATACGAGTACTAATGCCGACGACGACTTAACGACCAAAAACGCAGCCAGTGAAGATACCACTCAGAAATCCTACTCCTATAGCGTAAGTTTATTTCAAAATTATCAAAAACTAAATTGATAAATAATTGTCCAATTTTCAGACAAATCAAAAAAAAAATCGAAAAAATCAAGAAAAAAATTCTGTAGTCTATGGGCAAATATGAACAGAATGTGTCGACATTTGCCAGATTTGGCCGTCAATATTCTTGGTGGTCAATTCGGAATTCAAATAATCGATCAAATTAAATTAAATAAACAACAAGAAAAATAAATTTTAATCGTATTTTGTAAAAATCGTATTAAAACTAAATTTATCATTTTAAAAACACTGCTCGTCGTTGTCACTCCAATCCTCCAGTCGGTAAGTAAGCAATTCCGAATAGTTTTGGCATAATTATTTTGCCGTTCAGGATATGTTGATAATGCATTTGTATTAAATGATCCTTGTGGTACATTATACTTGCAATCTCCTTCAATTATCATTCCATTTTCATTATATCTATCAGCAAGATTGGTTGCAAAATAATTTGAATTGGTTTTTTCCTTTTAAATAATTATGAAGCAAACAGAAACAGTGCTTACAATCTCCACAAAACATGGTTCGCCCTAAACAAAGCCATTTCGAACACAATACACCGAAAGCTCTACTTAGCCTATAATTAAAAATTCTCTCGGCTTCAGTTAGCTTAGGTTTTTTGAGAGCATATGGCTTCATAATTCTATAAGGATTTAATGGGAATGCATCATCAGCCACAAACATAATTGGTAATGATGACTTTCCAAATGGTAGGTTTTCTGGGAACGGTAACCTGTCTTGTAGGATTTCCTTTCCAAATTTACTATTTGTAAATACTCCAGAATCTCCTTCACTAGCATATGCCCCAATGTCGAGAAATGTAAATTTATAATTTGCGTCAACTGATGCCATTAACACGATGGTATGAAATCCCTAGTAAACGATATAAGATATAAAATATCAACATATTGGATAAAAAGGATTTGATAATGTTAAGTAAGCACCTTGTAGTTGTAAAACAAACTCCTGGCATTTCAATTTTTCTTTCGGACTTATCCTATCATAACTTCATAAGATCTTGTTTCCTTTTTGGTTGTAATAATGAGTTGTACTAAAAAGTTGGTCGATATCTTCGAGGCTCAGTATCGCCGTAAGTAACATACTAAAACGTTGGTCGATATCTTCGAGGCTCAGTATCGCCGTAAGTAAAAGTCCAGCAGTTAATTCCGTTAAGGCTAATAGAAATTTCCATACGAGTACTCAGATCGATTTCGCGTGAAACTTCCATACAATTTAGTAAAAGTAAAGCGGCACTCAGTTCATAAGCGCAAAACCTATATTTTCTCAATACATCATAAATGTCGCGCATTAACTCTAAAAATTAGTTTCACGCGAAAATAATGATCCTAACCATTTTTTGTCACGTGAAATTTCGACATGTATTCTAAATAGATAAGGAGGTAAAGTTCTCTGAATAAATTTGGTTATATTTGTGATTTGTATTTCTGTGATAAGTGGATGTGATATTGATATGTCTAACACCAAAATTGTCCGAAAAAAAATAATTTCTATTTCACGTGACAATAAATAAATTTTTAAGACCGCGGTAAAATTTCATTTCACTTTGATCTGAAAACTTGGCTTTAGCAAATAATCCAACAAAATCGAAAATTTTCCGGATTTGAGATCAACTGGTTTACTCGGAACCAAACGGATAATTTTCAAATTCATTGTGTTTCCTTTAATTGGTTGAAGATCGGTACATAACATCTAGGAAAGAAGGCAGAGAGTTCCTCTATGATTTGGTGAATAAATATTACCGAAACACATGCCTTAAAAAAATAGTGTGGGAGGAAATTCCTAAAAAATTAAATATCCCAGCTAGTGAAGCCATGAAGCGATGGAACGCCAAGTGGATCACAGGCTTTTCAAGAACTCTTCGATGAAACAGCTGATGATATTATCAGTGAGTTAGATATCGAGGTTGTTCCACCGATCATCGAACCCATCGCTAATAAGACAAAGACAACACTCATATAACAGAACGGACCATAAATTCATTGGAAAGACGTGCACCGCCTTCTAAAAAGAATCGTAGGAACAACGAGAACTTGGATCCAAATATTAAATATATTTGTGACACTATCAAACAGAATCAAGAAATAATTAAATTGTTAAGTTCAGAGCCATGTTTGTTATTTGCCAGTACATGGAAAGATCAATTTGTAAAATGGACAAATTCGCAACAGGCATCTTTCTTTCTCGATATTACGCAACAAATTGAAGACAAAAATAATCAATTTAATGGGCAAATAGAAACAAACGATAGTGATATTAAAAATTTTAATTTTTTTATTTAACATAAATAAATGTGATATTTTACAACAAATTAAAAATATTGGTTTTAATGCTAGTGTAGCACATCAATTTCATTAAGATACGTTTTAAATTCATCTCTAATCTCGTTTGCATTTCGACTATATTTATTTGAGGCAACTGTTTGAACTGGTTGAATCCCGCTACTCTCTTCATTACGCCATGTTCCTGGTCGACAAGTTTTGCCAACATAACTATCGGTTAAACCAGCTGTCACATATTCTGCAATTTTTTATTTCGAAGCCAGTTATGCAGTACCAGCCAAAATCGGTCATCTGTAAATCCGCCATCTACTCGACAGAATCCCAAAAGCATTTTCCACCACTCTCCTGGCGCGAGAGAGTCTATAGTTAAAAGCGCATTTGTCTAGTGGTAGCAGAGAAGTGTTTCGAGCAGGATATGGTCGCAATAAATTTGGAAGCAAGGGAAATGCCTCATCTCCAATAAATACATAGGGATAAGCTTTATTGTCCTTAAGATTTACCGGAGGTGGCAGATCTAAATATGTGACTGTCGCCTACGTGACCAGGTGCTCCAATATCAACCAGCACAAATTTATATTGGGCGTCACATTTGTCGACAAGTTCAACACTATGACTGTGTTTATAATTCCAGTTCATAGATCCACTGTTGCTGAATGCCTAGAAACCACACAAGAATGTAACAGACAACACAATTTGTAGGAATAAGTAAATACTTTCTTGTATGACAACATGTTTTCCATCCATTGCTCCTAAGCAATGAGGGAAATTCTACTGTTGGTCAAACTGGTGACTGATTTCGCTCCACATATCATTGTTTGGCTGAGGATATACTGTGCTCTTTAAAACGTACCATAACGCTCACAGGTTTTTCGTATAATCAAAGATCCTGTACTTTTGCGAACACTTTAACCATACATCCCAATCGATACCATGCTGTCACCACTGGCGAGATAACTAGTAAATTAATACACAGACATTTTGAATATTTATATTATATTGCAGTTATAGACCTTTCTCCTACATAGGACCTTTGAATTAGAGGACCAATAATCGATAAAAGTTCATCAATGATTGAGGATTCAGTCGATAATAATTAGAAAAGGCCTCAGTGTCGGATAATCTCGTTTCCCCTACAAGATTATATATCGCTGCGCTTTTCGATTGCGATTGACAGAATTAACCGAAAATCTTCTGGCACTACGGCGGTTTGCGATACGCTGTTTTTTTTTTAAATAAATCACTAATAATGAATTTAACGTCGATATATCATCATTCAAAATCTTAACAATGGTTTGTCTTGTAAAAGACATTTTAAAGTTTATGACCAAAATATCGGAATTTGAAATTAAAATGGAAGGTTAGTTGTCAAATAAAATAGATCAACTTTTTGAGCAAAAACCACCAGTGACTAACTTCAAGTTAATACTATGGTATTTCTCCCGATGTTATGTACCGAGTTTGACATTTTTATTTTAAAGCTTTTTAAATCTTTGAATTACTTACACTGCAGTTCACTTGAATAGGAACGACCGTTTTTTGAAATATTTTTAAATTGGTCCAAGTTTTCCAAGATTGACTTTTACACGATTAGCACTTGTTTAAAATTACATTTATTTTTATTTTATTATTAAATATGGCTGGAACCCTTACAGGTTCCGCACTCAATGCCACAGAGAGCCCATGGTGCAAACCTTGGATTCCATCAAAGCGCACAGATGCACTCTGCAACCTTAGCAAACTGGAGCAGTTTGGACCAGGGCAGAGAAGACAGTAAATTTACAGGAATATTCCTGAAGTTGAACACAAGGGATCTCATGCGATCGAAAGCCGGACAGCTGCTGATAAAGTGTAAGCTATCTTCAACATCTTCAAGACAATCGTCAAATACGGCATCACTGGCAAGTTCCATGCGATGAAGGTGGCTTTTGAAACGGCCATGGCCAGTAAGTATAGAAACCAATTTCCTCAAGTTATCCTTATTCAATGAAAGCACGTAATTGGTTAACTTCGGGTTAGGCCCTTTGACAAAGTATTTCGCCTTGCGACAAGTTGGTGTGGCTGACCACGTAAGCTTAAGATTCGATAGGGCAACGGTTTTAATTGTATTCTTCACTATGTGAAGAGGTAGAGGAGCAGCTGGTTCAGGACCCACAAAATGTAAGCGAGAACCAGTTTTAGCCAAGCAACCTGCAATTTCGTTGCCTTCAATGTCACAATGGACTGGAACCCACATGACCGTTACCTTGTTGCTACAACTAAGGAGGTTCAGAAATTTCTTACAATCACCTACCAGTTTAGAGCTGGTTAGAGGATTGTTCAAGGAGTTAAGTACAGTTTTACTATCCGTACAAAATATAATCTTTTTACCGTCGGCAACGAGACTTAGAGCTGAAATTACGCAGTGAGTAATCGCAATTAATTCCGCTTGATGAATAGTACAGTAGATTCCCAAACTACCTGAGTATCTCAATTCATGCGATGGACAGTAGTAACCAAAACCAGTGCCCTGTTCAGAGACAGAGCCATCTTGATGGATACAACACCTCAAAAGATCTGTGGAAATTAAATACAGGCAGAAGCCTATCAATAACCATGTCGATTTCTGGCATAGTTCGTATAAATTCATCAAGAATTGATCTATGGCCTGAAGTAATGCCAAGAGCATTCCACGCCCCAACACTCCTCAAGCGAGAGGCAGCCGAACCAGCTGAAGCTAAAATGAAGGAATGTAACTGGGGTAGGGATAGAATGAGTTCCATAGCTAGTAGCGGAGTTGAAGCTATGGCTCCAGTTACAGCTCGACAAGCCAAATTTTGCAAACAATTAATTTTCCCAATTGAAGGTTTAACTTTAACCACGGGCCACCCAACCACGGATGCATAAGTTAGCATCGGGAGAAATAGTGATTTGTAGATAAAGTATATTATTTTGAGGGATAAACCCCAAGAATTACCAGAAGCTCTATGGCATTGCCAAAAAATAGCAGTGGCTTTTTGTAGTTTAAAATCCAGATGATACTTCCAAGAAAGTTTATTATCCAGGAAAACTCCAAGGTGTTTGACGTAGACTGAGCTATTAACCTTACATCCAAAAACTGATGGTACAGAGAAAGCTTCAGTATTCCTACGCCTAGTAAAAATATCCAAGTCGGTTTTAGATGGGTTCAAATGAAGACCCTTATTTATACACCACTGTTCTATAATGAGAAGAGCGTGTTGAGTTAAATCTGATAAGACATTCAGATGCTTGCCTGAAACTGTCAGAACCAGATCGTCAGCATAACTTTGAGCGATAAAACCGGACTCTCGAAGAATAACAAGAAGTTCGTCAATGACCAGGAGCCACAACAGGGGTGAAAGAACACCTCCCTGTGGGCATCCTCTGGATGCTTTGACCGAAATTAAAGTATCCTCCACCTCGCATATCACAATACGAGATTCAAGCATACATTCAATCCATCTGATGATGTTGGGTTCGATATTATGTTTGGTGCATGCATTCGTAATTGAGACGAAAGAAGTATTATCAAAGGCTCCTGCAATATCCAAAAAAGTGCCCACAAGAAACTTATTGTTGTGCATAGATCTCTCAATCCTAGTTACGAGTTCATGTAAGGCAGTCTCACAGGATTTGCCAACACGGTAAGCATGTTGTGTGGTGCTGAGCGGAGCGGTAACTAATTTTTGTCTCTAATAAACCTATTAACAATCCTTTCTAAAGATTTCAAAAAAATTGATGACAGACAGATAGGCCGAAATGAATTGGGGTTGGTGTAGTCCGACTTTCCAATTTTTGGAATAAAAATTACTTTACTTTTGCTCCAAGATTGAGGAACAAAACTAAAAGCTTTACAAGCCTGGAACAGATGCAGTAAATGTTTCTTAATTAGAGGGTATCCATGCTGTAAAACGGCAGGGAAAATACCGTCAGGACCAGCAGATTTAAAGGGTTTGAAGGAGAACAGGCTCCAACGTAAGACATTACATAATTTTTAAATAAAAATAAATTTTAAGGCCAGAAGAATTTTATTTTGTTTGTTCTTAAAGAGTGTGATTTTTATTTGTAATTTTTTAAAAAAGGTTACCAATTTAACATAAAAAAAATTAAATATTGGTCGAGGAAAAAAACTTAGTAAGGAAGAAATAGCCCAAATTCAAGTACTACACAGCGAAAATTATTCTCTACAAGCAATTGCAGATAAAATAGGGAGAAGTAAGAGTGTTATCTTCAATTTTCCAAAAAATCCAAGAGAATATGGCTCAAACAATAAAGGCCGAACTGTTGAGGCAGCCGATCTGCAGCCGACAAGCGGGCCACACTAAGGGCAGCATTCAATTGCGCACTATCTTGTGCAAAAATTAAAGCTAGAGTTGGTGTGGAGGCCAGCCGAATAACAGTATGGAGAGTGATTAAAAAATCAGATAACCTTATTCGAAGAAAGCTCCAAAAGAAACCACCTCTAAATCAGCATATGACGTGGGCTGAAAGATGGAAACGTGTCGTTTTTTCTGATGAGAAGAAATCTAACCTCGATGGCCCCAATGGGTTTAATTATTATTTTCACGACCTTCGAAAAGAGGAAAAGTTTTTAGCAAAACACCACGCCTAAGGAGGCGTTATGGTGTGGGGGGCTATATCATTTTATGATTTGTCAATCTGGTTGGATCGCTGGGCTGACGACCCGCAACCGTAAAAAACCATCACTGTTAAAAAGGTCAATGATGAGCATTACTGTACACATAACTCTTAAGTTTGTGATAATGGTTTATGAAACTCAGCACACAGTATCACATAGAATACCGTGCAACTGTTGATACTATAAGTTTACACTAAAGCATTTTAATTACCGTTTGCCCATCATTTTGAAATTCAAGCGCATTTTAAAACATTTTAAAAGGACAGGAAAGTCAACTTTTCCTCCAAATATTACAAAGAGAAATCATTTCATCAGCATATCGCTATATATAATACGCGATTTTTTTTTGTACATCTTTTGTACGCGTTTTCCATTTTTTTCCTTTTCGTTTAACAAAAGAATTTATTCTGTTTTCAAACAAATAAATGATATCATTTTATTTTTGTTTATTTTCGTCTTATACACTGTATATAAAAGTTGAAGATGAAAACACCGAAACGAATGAAAGAAAATCGACTCTCTATTCATCAAAATAAAAATTCGTAATGGATAAGTCCTTGAAATTATATATATATTTTTTTTTGTATTTCAATTATTTCAAACATCTTCATCTCGTCCTTAAAATTTAAACTATATATATAATGTTAAAACTTCAACATCTTCCAAGTCACCACTTCTTATATATATGTATATACGGAACAGTGCAAGCTAAAAAACGAAGTCATCAAATTTTGTACTTTCTAAATGAATGAAAATGGAAATTATTATTTACCCAGAGTCGTCTATATATCCAGTCTTTAGAATTTGTATTTTTGGGAATTACGTACACAAAGTAGTACAACAAAAGAAGAAGAAAATCATCATCTTTATGTTATATAACATACATACTTAAAAGAGATTTGCATGATTAAAATATCATTTTAGACAAGAAACTTAAAATATATATAGGTGAGAGTAGAGTGGTTATATATAATGATTATAGAGAACAAAGTGGTTTTTCAGACGATACTTGCGATAAAAAATTTCCCTTCTCACTATTTCGAAATGTTATAATCCACCACTTCACCGGGTTGATTTATAGCGCTCATAAATGCAAATAAATTTAATACAATTTCGTTACACCAATTGACTTTAATTTCTGGTTGACCAATCAAATTGATTTTCCAATTTGAGTCAATTGTAATCATAAAATCCAATTTAATCATATTTTACTCGTTTCGAATACAACAGAATCGTTAAAAAAATCCATTTAATTTTTTTTTTTTTTAAGAGTTTACGATCTAACTTAAGTTTACATAACTAAAGCTGTAAAATATAGAAAAGAGTTTATTATCCATTCCTCCTATGTATATAACTCATATGTCACCCTAAATACAAAACCATGCCGTCATCGTTTTTAGAGGAGTATATAGTGTTTTGTTATTATTTTCCACGAAGCGGGTATGATCCATCAAGTTATGTGTTAACTATATACCTTAACCCTTTTACAAGATTCAGTAGAAATTAAAATAATTTTCCAATTAATCATTTTATTTTAATTTGTTTTTTATCACACGCGGATTTTAATTATCACCGCGCGCTAACTAAATCACAGTTTTCATTAATCAACTAGGATTTTCTCGTACCGAAGCGAAATTAAGATAAAGCAAACACAATTTCGATTCATTAATTAAATTTTTTTTATGGTACTTGTAAATTTCGAAACTTAAATGTCAATCTGATTAGCGTAGATAAAAACTAAAACTATATATGTATGTACGAAAGGGTTGTGGCGAAAGGGTTAACTAGATTCTATATAGTTTTTGATTTGTTGATTGTATGGATCTAGAAAACGATAAATTATCAAATTGTTACACAATCTACATGAGAAATATATCTTCATATGTACACAATACTCAAATTGTATATATTACTAATTAAGCAAATACCCACACCTCACCATCCGAAATCGAAACAAAAAAATAAATTTATACAAAAATAATATCCCAAAAGACATTTTACATCAATTAACTGTAATAATATTTTCATGAAAAACAACCCTGGATATAACTTTCCATCTATGTGGTACAGAGACAAAAAAAAACCCTTTTTTATGTCACATCCATACATTCGTACGGTATTTCAATCTGTTATCTTTTTGGATAATCTTCTTTCTTCATGGATAATTTTCTAAGTTTATTTTTCTTTTCATGCAGAAAGTATTTTGTTTGTCTGTTACGTATCCATCCATATACATACGTTATCATTATTATTATGATAATATACAGACAATGTCAGTGCTCACATAGTGCAGATAAAGTAAATATATTTTCTTAAAGCATAAAAAAAATCTCTTTTTCAAAATTGAATTCAAAAAAGCTTTTAAGCTTTGATTTTTGTTAGCTAATAAATGGTTGAATTGCTTTGAAGGTCGAATGAAAGATTGTAGAAGAATTGAAAAAGATCATAATCTAATCGTTGCATATTGAAAGTTACCTGCATTTTCATTTATCTCTGTTGTAGAAAATATATCGCTTCAATATTAGGTTGGGGAGCGGGACAAAATCCCGAGGAACAAAATCCCGCGGTTTAAAATTGCTATTTTTCATAATCCCGCGGACCCGAAATCCCGAGGGACAAAATTCCGAAAACCTATGTAATTTTTTTTATTTTTTCGGTTTTTTTACAGGCCATTATTGGCCCGTACCGTGTCAACAATCTGACTCCAACGGTTTCGATCACGAGCCAGATCTTCATACTGTTGCAAGCAGTTGGAAGATGCCAGATCGCTTTCTACGCCGTGGAGCCATCGTCGCCGACAGCGACCTCTTCGCCTACCGAAAGGCGATTCTCACTGTATCATTCGTTTCGGATCAGCACGCAGAACGTGGCCGAGTCAGCGTATTCGCTGTCCTTTGATTTCATGCAAGATATCAGGAATTTGCATTAAATTCCTGATCTCGTGATTGAATAGAACTCGGTATGTGCCATCAACGTTGTGTTTTGGGCCATATATCACACGCATGATTCTTCTCTCGAATGTTAGAAGCCATCTTTCGTACTCATCCGTCAAGGTCCAACTCTCACATCCATACATGACAACGGGTCTGATCAACACTCTGTACAGTTTCAGCTTATCCGCATTTGCAAGATATTTTGATTTCAGCAGTGGACGTAGAGGATACAAAGCCCGATTGCCAGCGGCAAGGCGGACCTTGATATCCTCGCCCACACTATTATCGTGAGTGATGAGAGATCCAAGATACTTGAATCTGATCATCTGATTCAAACGTGTGGTTTCCACTACTGAATCAATTGCGTCTTGGTCTCTAAAACCCGAGATTAGATATTTGGTTTTTGACTCGTTGATTTTGAGACCAACGGAAGCTGAAAACTGTTCCAGTGGATCAAGTATCTTTTTCACTCCTTTGCTATTTAATCCAATCACACAGATATCATCTGCATATGCAAGAAGTTGATTGGATTGTCGGAATAAGATTTTGTCCTGAGGTGTGTCACTTTTACGAAGGATGTATTCCAACATGAGATTAAAAAGAATCGGGGACAGCGCATCTTCTTGTCGAACACCAGAAGTAATTGCAAAAATTCTCGATAGCCTGTTCTCAACTTTGACACAGTATTGTGACTGCATTACTGTCATTTTACAGAGATGTACATATTTTTGTGGTATTTCTAAATATTCAAGCGCATATCACAGCCTCTCTCGATTGATCGAGTCATAGGCTTGCTTGAAATCTAGGAACACCTGGTGTACATCGCGAGATGTTTCGTAGTACTTGGAAAGAATCATCCGCAGCGAAAAAACTTGATCAGTGACTGACCGATTTGGACGGAATCCTCCTTGGTAGTCACCGACAATTTCCTCCGCCAGTGGAGTAATTCTTCCCAAGATAATGTATGACAGTAACTTGTATGCTGTGCAAAGGAGAGCTATACCGCGATAGTTCTCGCATTTCATGCGATCACCCTTTTTGAAAATTGGGCATAACGCGGCCACTTTCCATTCATCAGGCATAACTTCATTTCGCCATACCAATCGAACAAGGTCGAAAAGATAGTTCCACAAAGTTAGCCCTCCGAATATCAAGAGCTCTGAATTAATGCAATCAACCCCTGGCGAACGATTTTTCTTTAATCTCTGCATGGCGATTGTGAATTCCTCATAGAATGGATCCTCTATTATGGCTATCATAATGGATGTTTTTATGGGGAAGAATGTACTTGCTACTTGGAGACCATGTGCGATCGCAAAGGACATCATTTTTTCCCCATTTTCGGTCGCAGTTTCGTGTCGGGAGTACGGACCTATGTTGTTACATAAGTCGGTCTGATTTCTGCCAGCTCTAGCATTAAAGTCACCAATCACCAATCTGATATCGTGCTCAGGTATAGAGCCCATCAGATTATCCAAATTATTTTAAAATGAGTCTTTATCTTGGGGTTGGCTTACATCAGTGGGCGCATGTACACATACAATTGACAAGTTGGCTAATCTCATGTGCAAGCGAAGCTTACACATTCGATTATCGACTGCTTGGAAGTCCAACACAGCCTTTTTTACCTGCGGCCCAATGAGAAAGCCAACTCCAAGATTTCCGAGGTCATCTCCACTGTGTAGCAACGTATAGCCTTGGGACACATGGACTCCACTTTTAGGCCATCGAGTTTCTTGGAGCGCTACGAGTTCCAGCCGATACTCCTTCATACATGTGATAAGGCCGTCCAACGCGCCAGGTTTTCTTAGTGACTGCACGTTCCACGTGCTGATCCTCAATCTCGTATCCATTGTTATTTAGGCGGTATCCGATTTTTTTGGTTTTGTTGACATTTTTAACCGTAATTGTTTTTTACGGATGCGGGTCGTCAGCCAAGCGATCCAACCAGATTTAGTCGCCTCCTACGACAAGCTCTGGATACTGTGGTGGTATTCTATGGATCTCATGTTTCGTTCGAAATATTTACGAAACATGGTTGCCCCCACCCACAGGGCACAATGAAAATAATAAATTTTTTGAAATATTTTCAAAGCACGGTTTTCACAAATTTTAAATCCCGGCTTAGATTTTTATTATATTTTCGGCACAATGATGAAACAAACACTCTCAAACCTTGAACAACGAGTTATCGAATTAACAAAACATCGGAACTGTCATTAAAAAAATTTATATAATCCGCTCCTACATGCGGCACGTAGTGCAACCTGTTTCTTATCCGGGCTCCTACGTTCCTCGAAGTTGAAACCTTCTAACCACAGTAACCTCCCGCATCCCAGAAACCTCCCGTATCCCAGCAATCTCCCGCGTGCTCGTGAGAGTTACCGAAGCCATTAGCCTCCACAGTTCTAAGTAAAATTAGTACAACGCCGAAAATAATATTACAATAATATTTTTATTATTGGTGATTCGAGATAAAATTTTCGAGGTTATGAATTCGACATTTCGAAATTTGATTTTTATTGCTATATTGGATTTTACATTAATGAAGTATGTTTTACATTTTCAAGTAAATAATTTAATTATAAATGCTGGTTTTCAAACACACGGTATTTTATGTTTTTGGTTTCAGGATTTTGGATCCGGGATTTTCAAAACCGGGATTTCATAGTAGACTCTATAAGTCAGTGACCACAACTATCACTTTTATACACAACAGCTTTCTATGTTATTCGGATGCATGTTTATTTGTTTCGCGGATATCGAACTCCAGGCGACGGAGTAATGAGCAGAGTTTCTCATTACTAACCACTAAGCTACCACCACAAAGTTTGTTTATAAATAAGTTGTTATTTATTTATTTAAATATTTTAATCACGAGAAAATCCCGAATAAAATTGAATTCCGCGCGGAATTCAGTTTTATTCGGGATTACGGGATTTTGTCCTTTCGGGATTGTGGCACTCGGGATTTTGTTCTTTCGGGATTTTGACACTCGGGATTTTGTATCCTCGGGGATTTTGTACCCTCGGGATTTTGCCCCAATCCATTAACTCTCTTATATAATGAAATTTACTTCACTTTTAATAAGAATAATCAGAAGAGTCCGAGAGATGCATCTAGTATACACTTTTGACATTTCAACAACTTTGATTTGAAATAATATTTTCCAACACGAGAAATTGGAAGCTTTAACATTTAGTTGTATGCACTAATAACTCACCGACTCACACAGTTGGACTAATTACCTAAGGATTTCAAACACTTTTAATTTACATTAAAAATTCTGCGCGCCATCTCTGATCAAATTTGATTGTAAATAAAGCACCATCTGTTAAAAAATTTTAGTACGTTACAGATAGAATTTATGAAATAATTAACTGTACAATTTTTTCGACTATACATAAACTAAATGTGAAAATTATTTCTGGTTTACATTGCACAGGTTACTTCAGATTAAAATTACAAATAGGTTAATTCAAAATCACTTTAATTGCCTCCGTTTCAACTTAAAAAGTGGACCAGAAAACTAACAGATTTTCCATATATGTATATGCATTTATCCATGTTAATTGTTAATAACAAACACCGAATACCAATAATAATTTACAAATTCAGAAATCAGAATTGCACTTCGCTGAAATAACTTCAAATCCAGGTGTTATTCGAAAAAATTTAAACAACTCAATAGATGGCACTGCAAATGGTATTGTCTTCGTTTTTTACATATAAAATACTAACGGTGTGTCCGAGAACACTTGGTCTTTATTCATATATTAAATCCTACTGAGTGCAGTCTAGATCAAATTTTATCGAAATACAGATTCCTACTACAAGGAACAGCAGCTGCTCAGACGAATTTTGAACATAAAGGGAAGAGTTGAAAACTCGATGAATTCACTCTACCGGTAGTATACTTGCAAAAGAAACTGGGTTCTTATTTCATAATTTTGGTCGTACTAGGTATGTAATAATAAAACTAGTATAGTTTTGAAAATATATACGTTTGCCAAACGGTAGCTATTATTCAATCCTCAAAGTTTAGAACAATTTTTAGCAATTGGGTTGGTTAATCGATGAAATATTGGTTTGGTTTATTTTATTTCAGGTTTAGTTTTTAGCCAAATGAGACAAATGATAAGGCAGTGACAGTGAATTTATCTTTGGCAAATCGTTTATACTGAATCCAGAAATGTACCATTTGGACTAGGATGTAAGGACAATCTATTGTTGAACTCCTAAAACTGAACCTAACAATGTACCATTTGGACAAGAATCTTTTGTACGCATTAAAGTAGATCGATACGCATTAAAGTTTTGATTTTGATATTTCGATTCCAGTGATTGGCTTAAAGGAATGGTCGATATAGTTATGACATTAAATTAACCTCTTGGTAATAATACTGATTCGTGCAATGCACCATTTGAACTAGGACCTAATGTAGGAACACAAACAACATGTTGTAAAACCGCTAATACTAAACCTTGCAATGTAACATTTGAACTAGGTCTTAATGTAAGGACAACAAGGACATAGATTAAGTTATAGATCGATACGACTTAGAGTTTCGAGGAATGTCCGATATGGTTATGACAGTGATTTTGTCTATTGACGAACTGTTTATTTTAAACAGGTTATTTTGAAGAATTTACGATTTGGACTTGGACCTAATGTAAGGACAATAAGGACATTGTTCTAAATTGATAAGAATTATACTTTCGATTTTGGTATTTTGAAGACCTAATGTTAGGCCAATAAGGACTTGGCGAAGATGATACATAGATTAACTCGTATCTATGTTCCGATTTCAATAATTCACTTAGAAGAATAACCGATATGGTTATGTCATCGAATTTATCTATTGGCAAAGTGTTTAATGCGTGTAGCTTTATGTAATTTTTGAATGTGTGTTGTAATCCGAGAGGGTTTGCTTGTACCTTGTTATCCACTAGGCCGGTTTCGATCTGATGATGACGACATTCAATGGCTAGGCGACCGAAAAGATGAAATCCTTCTCATCAGGCATATGCTACCGGACTTGATGTTCTTACTGTGCGATTCTTACTCGACGTTCAGTCGTGACACAACAGTCTAGTGAATTACAAGAACTTAATTCGAAATATCGATTTTATTAACTGCGAGGGCATCATTTTTGAACATTTCTCCATTCCATTTTTTTGTGAATGGTAGGATGTCATATGCTTGCAATGAGATCCTTTAATCAACTTATTCTTATTTTGAGTGAAAAATGACGTAGTTACATTTTCACTCAAAATTAGAATTAGTTATTTCCAATGGGTTATCGAATCTGGAAACAAACTTTTATAAATCAATTGAATTTGAATGCAAAACAATGTGAAGTATAGAGTGGACTTACTAGATCCATTTGAATTTGGAACAAATATATTGAAATTGCTTAGATGCAAAAGCTCCTTATTCAGAGTGGATATTTTGTTTAATTTATCATTGTTAGCTAAAGGAATGCGTTTATCTGGAACCAAACCGAATATAACGCGACAGACAGATTGTGAATTCGTCAAAAAACATCGCAACGCATCACTTGACTTTCAAAGTAGTTTTAGTTCGTTGTCATTTTATTGCACATATATAAGTGTTTCTAAATCTATGAATATCAGTACAAAACAGATATGAGTCTAGTTGCCAACTTTGGGGTGCTAAACACTCATTTACAATCGGGATGTAAAGGTTTATTTATGATCTGGTTTTTTCTCCTTTATCTCCATTCTTAGTGCACCTACAAGACTGGACCATCGAACTCTATTTGGAGCTATTCTCTTTAGGTCCTCCCATGTTTCCCAAGATGTTTTGCTTCAGTAAGCAACGTTCTTTTCCAGGTCACTGCTGGACTTCCAACTTTTCGTTTTCCTTGAGGATTCCACTCTAATGACATCCTGGTTATGTCATTTGTTGTCTTTCTCAGCGTGTGTCCTATCCATCTCCACTTCCGCTTGCTGATCTCATTCTCAATATCCACAATGGTTTGTTTGTCGCAGTAATTCCTTATTTGTGATCTTATTCGGCCAGAAGCACATGATCAATCGGCTAAGGCATTTATTCACAAACACTTGGAATCTTCTTGTGATTTTCTGCGTATGTTTCCACGTTTCACAGCAGTACTGATTTTACACAGGCATTGAACATTCGTATCTTGGTGTTTTTGACAGGACTGATGCATTCTGTTCTTGATACGGTACAGCCTAGGTATGTGAATTTTTTGACATCTATTGTGTCTTGGTTGGTACGAAGTGGTTTACTAATGCTTGTGTTCAGTCTCAGGGCCTTTGTCTTTCTTATGTTTATCTTGAGCCCAAGATCTTGTGCCATTTCTGATAACTTTTGTAGCTTTTGCTGCATGTCTGTGTCTTTGTGTGTAAGCTGGCATATATCATCTGCGTAGTCGAGATCATTGAGTTTTATAATTGGATCCCACTGAATTCCTTTTGGTGAAGTGATGTTAACTTGCCCATGACATTTTCCTGTAATATGAGGAACAATAGTGGAGATAGTGCACATCCTTGCCTAACTCTTCGTGTATTGTAGTATGTGCCTCTTATTTCCTTTGTGTTGAACTTTATTTTCAGCATCCCGGTACATTTCTCAGATGAGTTCGATTATTTGCCTCGGAATGCCTAGTTCACAGAGTGCTTTCTAGAATTCGCTTCTATTGATGGAATTGAATTCGCGTTCGAAGTCCACGAAGAGTAGATATAGTGGTGAGTTCCATTCATTGGATTGTTCGACGATGATTCGGACTGTTTTGATGTGGTCTGTACCGATGTGGTGGACTGTTTTGATGTGGTCTGTTTTTTCCTGGTTTGAAACCAGCTAGTTTGTTTCTCCATTGCTAATACTTTCATTGTACTACTGAGCAGAGAGATGCCTCGCCAGTTTTGCACTTTCTTAAGTCTCTCTTTCTTTGAAATCGTTATGGTTAAGCCCTCTTTCCATTTTTGAGTGATTCTCCTAGTATTGCACACTAATAGTGGTGTTAGTGCTCCTGCAGTTGTAAAGTGTCTCGATTGAGTAATTATGATCTGCACATGTTACAAAATTGCCGCTCTGAATCAGATATCGAAAAATGCCTGATGGTACCAAATATAGCCAAAAATCAGAAAAAAATCCTAACGGTTGATATATTTGACACATTGCTAACCAATATGACTCTGAAACCTTATTTTTAAGTTTACTGATTGAGAATTATTTAGCGCGAAACTGGACAATCTCAATGAGTTTGAAGTAAGTCTTAAAACTAAACCAGAACTTGAATAACACTAGTATTAACTCTATTATTAGGTATTAACTGAAGCAGAAAGAGACTACACTTGCAGTAAGCGAGAAAGTCTAACGAGGATTAACTACGTCCTGGCGATTCGAAAACTAGAAAGGCATAGGACGCATATGGCATATAACCAGAAACATCATTGACCAAAGAGATTTTAATCAGATAAGTATTGACAAAAATTATTCTGAAAGGCTCCCAAAAAATACAAGAGGCCAATATCCAAGTGCCACCTGTAAGGAGCATAAATGGAAAATGGGTGTGACGTAATGAAGAAAAAGGAGAACTGTTTGCACAACATCTGCAATTAGTTTTTCAACCACATGACATACTATCTACAATTGATATACCAGTCTATAGATCTCCATCAAATATCAAAAGTGTCACTGCGTTAGAAATTGTACAAGAAATAGATGTGAATTTGAATCCCAAATAGTCACTTGGAATTAATGAAAGTGGTCCAAGGTTGTTTAAGGAGTTATCAAACAGAGCAGATATATATATAAATATATATATATATATATATATATATATATATATATATATATATATATATATATACATATATATATATATATATATATATATATATATATATATATATATATATATATATATAACATATATATATATATATATATATATATATATATATATATATATATATATAAATATATATATATATATATATATATATATATATATATATATATATATATATATTTATATATATATATATATATATATATATATATATATATATATATATATATATATATATATATATATATATATATAATGCTCGCTTTCGACTTACACACGTTTCAAGCTTGCATAAATAATCATGATAATAAACGAGATGAGCAAATTGGCCTAACAGGCCTATATCTCTGTTACCAACTATATCAAAGATGTTATTGAAAGGACTAACACCAATAATCATTATACCTGGCTTCCAGCGATCCACAGAATCAAGTAGTCGAATACTTAAAGCAAGCACTCGATAAAATGATTCAATTGATCAATTATTGATAAAGAAAGCTTAACGAGCTACACGTCACATACACGAATGTATTTTTCAACGGGTTACAAATTCCCCAAGATGGATCGGCAAAATATCTCGAATTGCATCTTGGTTCAAGATTAGACTGGATATACCACGTTAAATAAAAAGCCGGGTAAATTAAAATAAAACAACGCGCGATGTACTGGCTAGTAAGAAATAAAACAACATAATTAAACCAATTTGGACATATGGTATCCAACTCTGGAGCAGAAACAAACAATCAAACAATAGCTAACGAACAATTTCACAACGACCTTAGTGTTAAATGAATTGTAAAGTGGTTCACGAATTTGCCATTAAAAATGAAAGAAGATTACTGCAACATACCAACAGTGAAGCCATGCAACTTCTTGACATAACACAAGAACTGAGATGCATTAAAAGAAGTAAACCGCAAGAGCTGGTCATCTAGTAAATAAAGGTTCATTATTGGAAGCAGAATATTCATATTTACCGTACTGAACGGAGTGGATGGAAATTTTTGACTGACTCTACTCAATTTGTTGTAGGATGTCATCAGAAATAATATCGTTCAGAGTAATCACTTAGGGGTTGAAATAACAAATGTAATTGTTCTACGTGATTACGATTGAGGTACACAAAGACAAAATTCAAACCTCTACTTACCTATATTATCGTTAGCAGGTTCTAGTTGTCCATTTTTTTGGAGATGGGATTAGAATAAATTTTGACATAGCAGAAAGAGGGAGTAATGTTTTATTGTCAATAAAACATTACTCCCTCGAACCCAGTAATTTGATATAAAGGTAAGGAAGGTTAAACCGACATAATTATATAGGCTACCATTGAAAGAGGCGGAGATATGTGTTTAAGAACTGCTTTTGAAAATAAACATTGCAGAGTTTGAACGATGTTTATGGTTTTTGTGACTGGGAAAGTATAAAGTTACTTTGAATGAAACTTCTCGATCATACCACAAACCATATTATTCTTAATTTATTACTAATTTTAAAATTGAATTAATATTAGATTGTTTAAAATATTAGTCATAATCAAAAGGTGGTGATTCATCTTCATCTAAACCATTTAGAAAATAAAATACATCCAAGACTTTTTTTTTATTCTTTGGTCCTTTTTGAATTTTGATGACGTCATCAATCCGACAAAACTCCAACCCAGCTAACATTGATAAAAAATTACTTTGTTCTATAATATTCCTAAATTTTTGAAATTTAACCACCGTGACACCTTCTTTATCCATTAGATACTCAGCAAGATTAAAAATTAATTCTGGTGAACAGGAAGTTTTTCCCTCGATTGTAAAATTCTAAAAGAAAAATACATTTGGTATATTTGTTATAAAAATAATGAAGCAAACATCTTACTTGTACATCAATATTTGAATTAACTATGAGTTTCATAACATGTTCATTCTTTAGTTCATCACAATCGAGGAATCGGAACTTGGATTGCTCGGTCATTGAAAGCGATAGGTCATTATATTGTGCCGCAGAAAAGTTAGTATTTTCAGATGCAAATGATTTAAAAACCGTACCAATCAATTGAAAATCTATACAATCGTTAAGATCTTCGCAGTGGCTAAACGTAAGCCACAAGTCAATATTTTCACATTTTGCGATTTCGGAAAATAGTTTCAATAAATATTTTAGAAATGCATTGAGGCTTTCGGAATATTTCTTGTTGCACCTCTCAAAACGAATTGCTATTTTACGCACCTGGTTTGGAAATATAATAGTTTGTACAGGGTTTACTTCTTGTGGTATTTGGAATGAGAATCCATCTTTAAAATCAAAGCTGTAGATTTGTTCTCGATTCAGATTGTTCAGTAAATAGCAAAAAACATCATCGGTAAAATGTTGATAGTTCGATAGAATAAATGTGATCGAACCATATTTCGGTAAAGTTTCTTTTAAAGTATCGAAACTGGGACTGTCGTCCTTTAATACTATCTCACTGTTCGATGGTGTTATAAGAGGTATGTCGTACTTTTCATAATATATTTTTTCCCTCTGATAAATTGCATAAAGTTTTGATATTTTATTCCCAAATCGATTAATAAAATAGTGAACCAATTGATCATTTCGATCTGGCAGGATATAATCGAAACTGCTATCGGTCAATAATTCTGGATACTGTTTACTCATCAGTATTGTTAAATATTTATCTAAATATTCGTTACTGTATGGATCCCGATAATCTCGATTAGCCAGATCCATTTGAAGGACCTCGTTAAAACTATAATTGTCCAGTAAACGGTAACGCCGCCATTCTTCAGCGCAAATATCCATTGCTAATGTATCGATATCGATATAGTCACCGCACAATTTATGCCAAACGAATTCTTTGACTATATACAATGGTTGTTTCTTCATACTTTTTGGATATATAATATCATCAATGACCTCAATCTGCTGCTCAGTCAGTTGTGTAGAAAATTCAAACACCTCGATATTGTCAATATACATCCATTTCACATTCGATTGATAACTTTTTTCGAAAAATTCTATCAGATTGTTTCGTTGAAGTGTAGACATTAAAATTTCCTATAATGCAAAATTTAATTTGTTCAACCCTTAAATAGACATTAGTTCGTGTTCTCACCTTTCTCTCATCTATCTCCGAATCGATTTTGAAAAAGTATGTGGGTTTCGACTTCCAAACCATTTTGTATTTTAATATTTCTATCAGATCCGTGATTGCGGTGTAATAGGATCGGTTGAAAACTGATGCGAACGACGTACCTTCCAGTCGACGATAAAACCGAATACAATATACATGACCGTCTAAATTGTGGTGGTAGATTTCTTCAACGGTGCATCTTAAATCCCAATCATTGTGCAAAATATTTTTATCTATGAACTTGAACACAAATTTTGATTACGATATATATAAGTCATTATACTAGTTATTTTTTGTGTACTTACGCTCACTAGCCACTCGAGTAGTTCATGCTGCACATAAATTGAATCTGAAACTGTTTTCAAATCAAAACTTAGAAAATATTATTTAACATTTCGATTAAACAATTTACATTTAAATTTGTAAGCAGTTTCGAGCCATTCTGGGGCTAGATAGTTCCAACAGCTGTTTTTTCTCAAATTCGAACCATCATTAATGTTGTTGCTAGTTATTCAAAAAGTATATAGTTTAGTAGGAAAGATGAAAATAATATCTTGTGTATTCTCAAGTATCTGTTTATTACCCATTTTCGCCTGACATGGTGGATTATAATAAAAACTTCACTAATATTCTTGAACTGTTGGATAACAACTGACTTATTTTTAATAGCATATATAACATAAAGTTGGGTTCGTTATCATTTTAACCAGCAAAAAATATTTTTGAATTAATTTTGCGAAAGAAAGTGATAAGAAAGAATACAATTGATAAAGCGCATGTACATTTCATGCAAGACTAGACTCACACAAAACATATAGAAGAAATGAAATCTAAACCACAGCTTGAACAGTTAAAGAATTTGGTTCATCAAATCACTATATCACCCTCTGAATACGAGATTTGTTGTGAGTATAAGACAATGTGCTATGGATCTCATAGCGCACTCGAACAGAGTGTATTAAATGTGACCATTTACATCACCAATCGAATGATGAAAATTGAAGTTTGAATTTGAACCCGGTACCTTTCACTACAACGGTCGAAGCTTTGAAAATTGCGCCACTTGGTCGGTACACAGTAAAAAATTTCCATTGAATTTTACACGCTTTTAACAGTGGGCAAATTTGCCTAGTCTTTTCATGCAATTTTAAATGGGTTTTTAAAATTACCATTTACAATTAAAACTAATTGTTTTAACACGTATACTACATTATATGTTTAAATGATTAATAACAAGAAATGTCCGTAATATAACTTAACAAAAAATTTAAATATCATTATTTCATCTAAAATTGCATTGTTTAGTCTGTAAATCTTCGCACTTTGATTCAGTAATTATGCTTAAGAAATGTGAATATAAGTAATTCACTTGTAAAATTACATTCCTAAATTCGTAAATTTTCATATACATTTAAATTTAGTTTAAAATTGCATAGTATAGTATGTAAATTTCCATAGAATGGTCGACATTTTTATCCTTCATAAATGTGAAAATGAATAACTCGCTTGTAAAATTGCATTGCTAAATCTGTAAATTTTCATACCAAAGCTAGTCATCAAGGTTAACATTTTTTTTACAATTACGGACCCAAAAATGTAAAATTAAACAAACTTTCAGATTTCTTTAAACAATTATATATTTATTTAAAATTCTCTTCTTGAGTAGTATAATAAAAAATTTATATGTACTGTGAAATTATCTGGAAGCAGCTGTAAAATGTCATTTCTCTCGCGAAAAAATATGAAAACATCGGCGTCGTCTACTTCAGTTTCATCACATTCCAGAACCAGCTTCGACCCTTGAATGTCTGCAGCGTTTGCTAAAATAAAAGCTTAAACTTAAAATACTAAACATTTAATTTGAATATTTCTATATGCACCTTTTTGGATTTTAGGCAAGAAATATTAAGAACTCCACGATATCCAATTTGGTTCACTTATCGTATTCACACTCAGGTTGTTTAATTTTTTTTTCCTTATTAAATTCGTATTCGTCGTGTCTAAATTTGTAGGGGAACACTCGTTTTTTTAAAGTAAATTTTAATAATTATTTGTATATATACATACCCGTTCAACTCTAATCACTTTCACGTACCACTAATTAACTATTAACTTAGAAAATTTCTTAATTTATTTAATAATGTAAAATTAATTTCCAAAAATACTATAATTTTTGTTTTAATTAGAAACGACATACAACATGTCTGCATTCCGTAAAAAATATATGAGTAATGAAATGATGAATGTGCTTGGGCGCATCATTTTCGTTATATTTCGGAATTTTTTCAACGAATGTGCATTGTAACATGCAATACTATGTAAAATTGAATACTTATTCTATGATTATTAAATTTTTATGGTAAAATTACATGAAATATCATTTAGTATAAAACAGATCATTTTTCTAACAGGAATTTGAACATTTGTTTTGTAGGTGAAATTATAAATAACAAACCTTATTTAATAATGCGTCTCAAAACCAATATATTCACAATTTGTTGATGTAATTTTCAATTGGAACTTAAAATTACTACAAAAAGCGTGTAATTTTATGTCCAAAACATTTAAATTCTAATTTGTTATGAAAATTTACAATAAAAATGGATTATTGAACTTTATTTCATGTAAAATTTAGTAAATTGTGTAATTATACAAAATTTTGTATTTGTATCAACAAAAGCATGTAAAAATTGCATTTAAAATTCAATTTTTTTTTTACTGTGTATGGTTGAAGTCTTGTGTTTAATAAAAATCGAATGGTGTTCTTCATATGTACGGTTTGAATTGAAGTCTAGTTATCTTATCTATGTATATAATTAGAATACAGTCTTGATATTACTGTGCTTTTTGAAGGTATATCGTTATGTGGTAATAATTAATGTCTCGTTAAGTTCACCACCGGTGGTTTTACATAACTTTTTCGAAAGGAGAATTTACAAAATTTCTAAACTGGTGACCTCTTCGAACATTGATTCTTCATTAAGAACCAATTTCTCATGATAACTTGATCGATCGCGACCATAACCTCATGCCCAAACAAAGTAGTATGACTAATAAGTTACCATGTGAACCTTGAATTCTTCCATTATTTCAATATGGTATCGCATATCCATCATCTCATATTATTATTGACGGATGTGAAGTTTCCGACAAAATTCGACAACTCGACATAAATATATGTATACAAAATTTGTCGAAATAACAAAAATATGTAAATTTATTGGTGAAACAGTAGGTAAAAGCAATGTTACAACTTATTAAAATTTTCGCGATAAGGTTATGATTTAATTTATAAACATACGTTTATCAAAAATAACACAAACGAAGTTTTAATAAAGTAACATTTCTGATATCAATATTGAAACTAATTTTTCTTTAGCTTCAAAATCGTTTCAAAATTTATAGAGAAGACCACTTTAAAAAATAAATCCTTAAATAGTGTCTGTTGGAGACAAACAGAACGCACCCACCAACCATAATTGTAGCGTCGCATCTCGTGGTGGATACCACAATCAAAATGCAATTAAAACGGCAAATCAATTTGATTTGTTTCGTTTTTCATTCTCTTCTTCATCAACCAACGACCGACGAACATCATATAATCAATTAACAAAATAAATAAATTGAAATCAATCATCCATTAAGTTTATATTTTTTTGAAATCGTCTTTGCTTAAACATTTTGGTGCTTCGAGCCGGATTGAGTGTCCTATGTGCCAACAATCTAATCATCTAATCTTGTAAGTACGTGTATTTCGATCTAGTGATCTAGTGTATTTGAAAATAATAGTGCTTAGCCTCGTGCGCAATCTGTGGTGTGTAACTAACAATAACTCAGTGCACTGAGCAGCAGGGTTAAACAAGCATCGCTACAGCGAGTCCTCGAAAGAGCCGTAAAGAAGAGCAGAGAAATAACGAGCGACAGTCCTGGTGTAACCGAGGACTTTTTACAAGTGCAAATCGAACACGTGGAATCAAGGTACAAGGAATTTTGCACAATTCAAGATCAGATCGAAGCCGTATGTGGTGCTGAAGAAATCGAAATAGAATACGGAAAACGCGCCTCAAGCTGAGGACTTCTATCTTGTCGCTACATCTAACTTAAAAGCCGTTAAAAGGCAATTATCTATTGGGGAGAGTTCATAAGTTAAATCACACATCATCACACAACTAACGACCGATGCACCCTTGCCTAGAATCAAGATTCCAGTTTTCAACGGCGACTATACGAACTGGACGGAATTCGAGAATCTATTCATGGATCTTATACATCATAATAAACAGCTGACCGACTCTCAGAAGCTACATTATCTCAAAGCCAATTTAATCGGTGATGCCGCTGCACTACTCAAGTCTGTCAGCATTTCTAATGCAAATTACGAAGAAGCATGGCGAATACTACGTGATCGATATGACCATCGTCGGTTTATCATCGACAGCCATCTACGGAAGTTTCGAAACATGCCTGCTTTGCAACTTGAATCAGCCGTAGGATTGCGTGAAATTCTTGACATATCGACAGATACCGTACGCTGTCTAAAGGTTCTTGGAGTGCCCGTCACCACATGGGATGTTATTTTGATTAACGTCATCAGACAAATTAGATCCAGAAACCCACTGTCAATGGGAGATATCACTAACCCGGGCGCAATACTCATCATATCAGCAACTAATTGATTTTCTCAACGCTTGTTGGCAATCTTTGGAAACAATTTCTATGATTCGAACTAATTCAAACCAGCCACAATCGCATAAGGAAAGACAGTCATCAATCTACTCGTCACATATGCACTCACATCGCAAGTCTGAAGCACAGTCAACTCGTACACTCATCGTCACTTCAGCTTCTCACATATCTACATGTCAAATCTGTACTGGAAATCATAGTGTGTTCCAGTGTGACCAATTTCAACCTCTCACAGTTCAAAAGAGATCAAATATTGTCCGCGAGAAGAAATTATGCTTCAATTGTCTACGCGCGGGCCACACGAGTGCGGCTTGCAGATCCAGTTTGTGCCGCATTTGCACCAAAAAGCATCACACCTTGCTTCATACTTCAAATCCAGACACCGAACTGCCGTCTACAACTTCATCAATAAATACCAATGTAACTGCGAACCATGTCGCATCACCGTTTGTGGATGTGTTGCTTGCCACAGCCGTCGTCATTGTATCGCACGCTAATCAACACTTCATTGTTCGAACCCTGCTAGATTTGGATTCACAAATCAGCTTAATATCACAGAGCACCGCAACACGAATCGGATTGCCAAGGAAACCAGCAGCAGTCACCATCAGTGGAATCTGTGGCAATAAGGCGCTCATGTCACATTCCATCGTGGAATTCGCACTTGCATCGCGAGTCAATCCAAACTTTGCTATTTCAGTAACAGCCCTCGTGGTCTAGAAGATCACCGGTACGCTTCCATCTCAACTTATCGATACAAATCAATGGCCGCATTTGAGGCATTTGGAACTTGCCGATCCACATTTTGATCGTCCCAACAAGATTGACATCCTACTCGGTGCTGATGTCATTGGAATGCTTCACAAGGATGGCATTATTACCGGAGTCAATGGATCACCCTTCGCTCAAAATACGCAGCTTGGATATATTCTCTTTGGGAAGATTGAGCATGAGCACAAGGTCATTCATTCACTGTCGAGTATGACCGCAACAGTCGAGAATTTGGACACCATCGACAACACACTCAAATCGTTTTGGGAAATCGAGGAAGTTGGTTTACCTCGCGAACTGACATATGACGAAACACAATGTGAACAACATTACAAATCGACACACTATCGCAACGAAGATGGAAGATATTCAGTATTCCTGCCGTTTAAAGAAAGCTCATTGCCGCTTGGAAGATCACGAGAAGACGCTATCCTTCGATTACGACACATGGAACGTCGTTTCTCTAAGAATTTTCAACTATGTCTAGAATATCGCAGATTCATGAAGGATTACTTGGACTCGGGTCATATGAAGGAGGTACTATAGGACGACGACAACTCGTTTCACCGAATATGCTATCTTCCTCATCACGGTGTGATGCAACGCAAATTACGCTTGGTCTTTGATGCTTCACATAAAACATCGACTGGAGTATCTCTCAATCGATGTAGCTCAATGGTTAAGAAAGCCGGATATAGCTTAATGGTTAAGAGAGTTTCTCATCACGCCGCGGTCTCGAGTTCGATTCCCGCGGTTGACCAAATTAACAACCGGATGACATAAAAACGCGTTTGTGTTTCTTCAATTTTCGTTCTTCTTTTTTCGTTTGTGTTTCGTTGCAGACATTAAACAGATGTATCGACAGATTCTTCTTGCACCAGAACATAGAGACTATCAGCGCATTGTATGGAGAGATTCCGCAGATGAACCAATTCGAGACTACCAATTGTGTACCGTTGCATATGGAACAGCTTGCGCTCCCAATCTTGCAATTCGCACCATTCATCAATTAGCACAAAATGTACGAGAAAGATTTCCCAGAGCAGCCGAAGTCGTATAAGGAGATTTCTACGTCGATGATTTGATGACTGGTTCGGACGAAATTGTAGGATTGATCGAACTGGAGAGGCAACTTATAAAATTACTCCGAAGCGGTGGTTTCGAACTTCGAAAATGGTCTTCGAACAGCCAGCAGCTGACCAATGACATACCAGTAGAATTCCGAGAGCATCAGAGCCAACTCGAGTTAAATCGGGACGAATCAGTGAAAACTCTTGGATTGCACTGGTCTCCGGCGGCTGATTGCTTCGGATTCAGCATTAACCCAACATCGGATGTTTGTTCACCAACCAAACGCACAATACTGTCACAGTCCTCGAGGATAGTTGATCCCTTGGGTTGGGTGTCTCCTACCACCATCATTTCAAAAATAATCTTTCAGGAATTGTGGGTGCTCGGCGTATCGTGGGACGAAGCAGTACCCAAATCAATTGCTGAAAGGTGGTCAACCTATAGGAATGGTTTGAAATCATTGGAGGCTCTCAAAATCGATCGCTGGATAACTCACTCGCCTACTCATGGTACTCTTCAAATTCACGGCTTTAGCGACGCCTCTATAAAAGCATATGCAGCAGTAGTGTATGCTCCACCTTGCCAGATGGGTCTGTTAAAGTCACAATGCTCGCATCTAAAACAAAAGTCGCACCACTGAAGACCATCAGTCTACCACGCCTCGAACTATGCGCTAGTGGACTTCTCGCCAAGCTCATGCACAATATTGTGCATTCGCTCAATATACCACAACTTCAAACATTCGCATGGACCGATTCGCAGGTAGTCCTTGGTTGGCTGCGCAGCTCTCCTAATCGATGGAAGACGTTCGTTGCCAATCGAATTTCTCAAATTCTTGATTATCTTCAACCTGCCACTTGGAATTATATTGACACCAAGCACAACCCCGCAGACTGCGCGTCTCGTGGTGTTGAACCTTCACTACTACAGAGTTATGCCTTGTGGTGGACCGGTCCTGTTTGGCTACGAGAAGACCCCAGCCAATGGCCACATCAGAAGGTAAGTGAAGCCTACACCAACATTGAAGAACGAATCCCAAGGTCAATGGTCATAACACATGCAGAACGCACACCTTGTCATAACGACATGTACGACTTGCACGTTCGATGTTCATCGCTCGGTAAGTTGCTTCGCATCACGGCTCTTTGCAGACGCTTCCTTCAACTTCGGCAACAAAGCACATCAATTCGGCCACAAGGTTTCATCACCGTACAAGAACTTAATTGGTCATTAGAGTTCTGGACCAAAATAGTTCAAGCTGCACACTTCGCTGATGATATATCACGATGTCAATCTGGGGACGATCTACTAAACAAAAGCCCACTTAAGTCACTGAACCCTTTCATCAGTCATGATGGTCTACTACGAGTTGGAGGCCGACTTCACAAATCGAATCTGCCATACACAGAGAAGCATCCGATAATCTTGCCGAAGGTCAACCACCTTACTCATTTACAGATTTTACAGGCTCATCGTACAACGCTACACGGTGGCCCATTGTTGATGCTACCTTACCTACGCAAGCGCTATTGGATTCTAAGCAGTAAAAGCTTGGTGCGCACATACGTCCATAAATGCATGGTGTGTTTTCGACATCGTGCAGCCACGAGTCAACAGCTTATGGGGAATCTTCCAGCACCTCGTGTTACATCATCGAGACCATTTCAACAGAGCGGCGTGGACTATGCAGGGCCAATATCAATCAAATCCCGTAGCGGTCGCGGTGGTTCTTCGACGAAAGGTTACATCTGCCTTTTCGTTTGTTTATCCACCAAAGCAATCCATTTGGAGCTAGTGTCCGATCTAACTAGCAACGCATTCATCGCATCATTCAAGCGGTTCACGGCCCGGCGAGGCAGAATTCAAAGTCTGTACAGCGATTGTGCAACCAACTTTGTCGGATCCAACCGGCATCTGGCATTCTTACATCAGGAGAGCACCCAAATCGTGAAGCCTGAAATCGCTGCATTGTTAGCTCAGGATGGCACCACCTGGAACTTCATTCCTCCTGCTTCACCGCATTTCGGCGGTTTGTGGGAAGCTGGAGTGAAATCAGTTAAGCTTCATTTACGTCGCATAATAGGCGAAACCCTACTTACGTTTGAGGAATTGACGACACTTCTGTGCCAGATTGTGTCGTGCTTGAACTCACGACCATTGTGTCCCATATCAAATGATCCAGATGACTATTCGTACATCACCCCAGGTCATTTTCCTATCGGAGAATCACCAATCACGACACCTGAGCCGACACTGCTTGAGGTGAAAACAAACTACCTCAATGGATACCAGCAAGTACAGAAAATATATAACCACTTCTGGAAAATTTGGTCAACTGAATACCTTTCTCGTCTCCAGCAACGGCCAAAGTGGTTACAAACCAATAAAAACCTCGTAATCGGCCAACTGGCGCTTTTTAAAGAAGATGGCATGCCACCCTCGAAATGGTTGCTCGGTAGAATTTTCGATACGCATCCAGGTTCTGACGGACGAGATCGAGTCGCAACAATTAAATGTCAGAATGCCGTGTATAAGCGACCCGTGACGAAAATATGCCTGCTACCTATTCCAGACAACGAAATTCATAACTAAAGTCTTCAAATACTTTAGGCCGGCCGACAATGTTGGAGACAAACAGAACGCACCCACCAACCATAATTGTAGCGTCGCATCTCGTGGTGGATACCACAATCAAAATGCAATTAAAACGGCAAATCAATTTGATTTGTTTCGTTTTTCATTCTCTTCTTCATCAACCACCGACCGACGAACATCATTTAATCAATTAACAAAAGAAATAAATTGAAATCAATCATCCATTAAGTTTATATTTTTTTGAAATCCTCTTTGCTTAAACAGTGTCCAAATAAATACATATATATAATTTAAGACATAATCTATCAAGCCATTATAGTTCGACAAAAATTATTAATTGAGTTGGAAAAGTCGTAACTTATATGATTTTTAGATTTAAGTGGTTCCCTGTATTGAATTTTGGCCAAATTAGCTGGTGAATAATAATATTTGGGAAAATAGTCTTATCTGGTAAAGCGAATATTTAGAGGAATTGGACGACAGCAGAACGGTGGACAAGGAAGTTGTAACCATCTAAGGAGTGTGTAACAACTCACCTGCCGAAGCAACTAGCAATTAAAATGGATTGCGCTCAAATCATATGTCTGTACATAACCGATATGGCAAATTTAATTATATTATTTAAATCAAGCCATATCGATTAGGTACACTGATATGCATTGAAGTGTTTGGTGTAACACTGCATGGAGCTGTCATTGGCACAGATCTTGGTGGTAGTAGCAAATAATCGAATGAGATCTTGGAGGACTGATGTGGAGAAGGGTTTCGTGTGAACAGTAATTGATTGCGAGTTAGTCGGTCCTAAGCTCTATGCGAAAGCTGTCATAAACAAAAACGATAAACTTATAGGGTAATTTACTTGAATCTCGGGCCCATTAATCAGTGCATTTTATTTCTTTTAACAAGGATCAACTAGAGAGCAAGTCTGGTGCCAGCAGCCATGGTAATTTAAACTCCAAAAGACTATATTACAGGTTTTGCGGTTAAAACGTTCGTATAGTTGTGTCAAGCAGAGGTGGTAATCCATAACTGGATTCGTAAATTATCTTGGTGCAATGACGTATTATTGTAGTCGTTTAAACGTAAGTTTAGGTCTAGAACAGTACAATAACTTTGAACAAATTAGAGTGCTTAAAGCAGGCCATTTGTGCCTACATATTCTCTCCACGGAATAATGGAATAAGACGAATGTTCTATTTTCAATTGATTTTTAGTTTAAGACGTAATGATTAATGAAAGCAGTTGAGGGAATTGGTATATAACGGCGCGAGAGGTGAAATTCTTGAACCGTCGTAAGACTCACATATGCGAAAGCATATGATATTTCTAACCATAAACGATGCCAGCTAGCAATTGGATGGACTTAGATATCTAGATCCAAAGCTTTAGGGTTTCGAGGAACTATGGTTGCAAAGTTGAAACTTAAATTTCTTAATTTAACTTATAAATTTAACTTAATTTGACTCAATATGGGGAAACTAACCAGGTTCGACCATACTTGTAAATGAGTAAGGCAGATTAATAACTCTTTCTCTAATTTATGAGTTGTGGTGCATGGCCGTTCTTCGCTCGTGGAGTGACTTGTCTGGTTAATACCAATAATGAAGCAAAATCAATTTTCTTAACTAGATGTCGACAGGGTTATGGTGTAGAAACTTTACAGATTTTTTTTACTTTATTAGCTATATTTCTAACGGGATGTGGGTTTAATACGAAAATCTTGTCTGTAAGTGGAGTCATAGCTGGTGGATTGTCTGAATAAGACACTTGCTTCTTTAATAGATAAATTGCGTCTATTAAAAATAATTGAAGAACTGGTATATGGTGCTCTTGGATGTACTGGGTTGCACACGCGCTACAGTGCAGGTACCAACGTGTCTTCCTATAGTTCTATTAAATTTTATTTCTAAGATTCGTAGTCTATTAGAAGCGTAGACGGCCATAATGATCCTAGATTCACTATATATCGGGTTTTTCAATAAGAGCACTCCAACTTTTTTTTTAATAAAACATAAACTGTTCGATTTTTGAACTAACTTTTTTTTTATTGACGAATTTGAACATATACATTTAAGTATGAAACTCGATTTATTTTGCATGACCACCGCGTGCACGTTTTACGAAGTCCAATCTTTGAACCCAATTTTCGACCACTCTTTCGCAAAAATCGGCTGAAATTCCAGCAATTTCACGTTCAATATTGGCTCTGAGCTCTTGCAACGTTGCCGGCTTATTGGCATATACCATAATGACTTCACATAACCCCAAAGAAAATAATCTAGAGGTGTGCGGCGGCCACTGGCTCGCCCATTTCGCGAGATAACACGCTCAGAACTTAGTCTTCAATAACGCGATTGTATCGTGTGCTATGTGGCATGTGGCCCCGTCCTGTTGAAACCACATGTCGTCCAAGTCCATTCCATTCAATTGCGGCCAAAAAAATCGTTTAACATACCGCGGTATCGATTTCCATTAACAGTAACGTGGCGATCGTTATCGTCGATGAAAAAATATGGCCCAATGACGCCGCCGGAATGTAATCCGCACCAAACAGTGACTTTTTCGGGATGCAACGAGGCCTTATGAATCACGTGTGGATTGTTTCCTGCCCAGTAACGCATATTTTGCTTGTTGACAAATCCATTTAGCTAAAAGTGGCCTCATCGCTGACGATGATTTTGGTGAAAATCTGCATCATTTTCGATTTGCTCTTGAGCCAAATTCACGAATCGGCGTCGCTTCAACTGGTCAAACGGCTTTAGTTGTTGTGTCAGCTAGATCTTACAATTGTGTCGAACGTCGTGTGTACGACACATTCGCGTCTTCTTGAACTGAAGCCTTGACGCGGCTGCGATGTTTTCAACACTTCGAGCACTTCTTGTTCTCGAGGGCACCGGAACATTATGTAGCGAAAACGTAGACTCAAAGTTTGCCACTATACGGTCGATTGTCGAACGGGCTGGCTTGTTAAATGGACCGTAAAATTGCCGTAATGCTCTTAAAGTAGCAGCAACAGAACGATTATTTTGATAAAAAATTTGCACGATTTGCAATCGCTGTTCACGTGTGTAGCGTTCCATGATGAAATAAAGGTTTTCACCATCTGATTATAGTTCGTGGTGTGACTTAATTCATCTATGACGTTCTGTTGTTTTATTGAATGCAATGCGCTATAAATGGTTCTACGTATATCTGGCCTATTACCGTAGGTCCTAAATTTGGCTAAGGTATAGCACGTAACCACGTTGGTTGTCAGGTGTGACACTGTCTGGGGGAATTAAGTTAGCGGTGTGTTATCTTATCGTGGTGACCACCGGACAACTGGCTAATCACATTAAGTGGGAAGCCAGGTTAAAATACAGCGCTAAACAACTAAACTGGATCACGGTGTCACTCGTACCGTGCCGATAACCAACCTGGCTAGGGGCTCATTCTAAAAACTAGTTCAGAACAAAATTTTCTCCACTACTCGTGGGATATAATTATGGACTATCCTTATAACTAGTAGGTACTTTCGACTTCTCTAGAAAACATATATCTGGTGGCATTAATGAAACCATTAATAGGGATCAATGATGTCCCAGCTATTAACTTAGACACTAATGCAAAGCCGTCGGGGGTGCAAGTGGTTAAAACCTCTTCAATTAAGAAAATCTCGTAATGCCAGTGACGGAAGCGGCAAGCACTGAAAAGTTCACTTCAACTCACAGGTGAACCAGAAGGAGAGCGCAGGGTGGAAAAAAATGCCTAAACTGAGTTAGACTGAAGTTGTACTTCATGAGCGCCGTGTGCTTGCCAAAGAAAAGCTCATGGATCTTGCTGAGGAACGACGGTCAACATTTTTCGAGCAAATTACTCAAAAAGTGATAAACGCACCTTGAGCGCTGTGATTTGTACAACGGTATTCATAGCTTGCAGTGCGTAAAACGATAGAACTCGCAAAAATGTGACTCCTCGAAGCTGTACCGACTCTACAACTCTGAGAAGGAACTGAGCTCGAGTGTATCATGTTCCGCGACCCATCCAGGAGTCTAAGGGATACAGTTTTTGTCCCACACCCGATCCAAGAACCTTCGGACATCCAAGAGGCTAGAAAATCAAAACCCGGGACTAACGACATACAAATGAGTAAGCCGAAAGGCATACTTCATCACTTTGGTCTAGATGAACCATCTGTCATCTGACCTGGTCATCTTGAATGTGGGCAAAAGACCTACCTTCTTGACATCCTCAAGACAAGAAGTAACTGATATTACTCTTCCCTCCATCTCAACCAATCCATTCTATCTTCAGTAATGAAAATCAGAATGTGCAGGGGGAATGAAAAGGGCAGCTGACAAACTTTAAGAAGCACTTATTAGCGCCTATGAGTAGAACTATCCTCTAAGGAAACCTAAAATAACTGGGACACCCTGGTGGACTATGGAAATGGGTAGACTGAGGAAACAGACTAAAAACTTCTAAACAAAGCCATGAAAACCGGTGCAACGGATGGTTGGGACTTGAACAAATCTTCACAAAGAGAGTAGAAGAAATGTATTCGAAGTGGAAAAATCTCGAAATGGAGATCTTGCTGTGAAGAAGTGAATAGTCTTACAGCAACCGCTAAACTCAAGACAGTTCTCTGTGATAACATAAAGGTCCCTATGAGAACTCTAGTGAAAACTGATGGAACTTACACGAGTAGAATTCAGGAAGCTCTAGATGTAAACTCATTTTCCCGAAAGTGAGATTTCCAGAGTAGTAGATGGAAATCAACTGCCACACCAACTTTCAAGTTTCAGAGATTGGAGCCTGGTGGCGACAAAAGATAGAATCCGTAAGAGCATCGGTTCTTTCTCTAAATTATAAACATCTGGCCCACACAGACCGGGTCTCCTACAAAAAGGACTAGAAATTAGTTTAGACCACCTTGGACTTATTTTTAGATCCAGTTCGGCACTGGGATACATTCCTGAGATATATTCTTATACTGAAGGATAGGAAGTGCAGGCAAAAAGACCTATCTTTTCTTCTTAAATGCTAAGAGCGACTGGTTGATAGGTACTTTAAGGATAATGTACAATAAATATGCCAAATAACACACGTACCAGAAAGGTAGATCTGTTGAAACAGCACATGAAGTCGTTGGATGGACTGAGAAAGCGTTTGACAACGCTTTTTTCAGTGCAATAATCTATGCAGCCGAAAGGCATAACATGGAGACCACACTTGTTCGGTGGTTTAGCGCCATGAGGTCAACAAGAATTACTGCAGACTTAGGTAATGATACGAGGACATTGACCGTCCATACCATCTTATCCATACCGTCAGTGAAAGAAACTTACCATCACAAAAAAAACAGATTATTGAGGTTGATGTTTGTTCCGAAAGGAAGTGATCGCGTCAATTGTATGTGTGTATTGGCAAATTATTAACCTTTCGAGTTGTCGCAAAACTACTCTAACCGAAATTACTTTCAGCATGTGTCGACTATGAGAAATTATGAGGAACATTTCAGGGTAACACTACCTGATATATCAGTTTGGAAGAAAATTATATCCCTGTAAATCAAAATTACCTAACGACGCGTTTCTATGTTCTTCAAGTCTTATCTTAAATAAAAAGTGTATACACCAGTTCAAATTAATTTAATTAGCAAAACCTAAATTATCAACATTAAGTTTTAAATTGTTCGTATCATAATTGATAACAAACCTTAATTTGTATTCTTATCTACATGTGATATGTTTTAAAAATAAATTGGTATCAACCCAAAACTATTAAGTATATCAATAAATTTTAAGCAATTCAGTAAGCAGAATAAACTGGACTATACACAATGTCAGTTGAAATTGGGTAATAAACAGTGATGAGTGTGATTTACATATTTGTATCTTAAATATTTGTATTTATTCCGACAGCAGCAAACCAATTAATGTAAAGTATAAGGAAAACAGCTGTTGGAATTATCTAGCTCCTGAATGGCTCGAAACTGCTTACAAATTTAAATGTAACTTATTGAATCGAAATTTTAAATAATATTTTCTAAGTTTTGATTTGAAAACAGTTTCAGAATCATTTTATGTGCAGCATGAACTACTCGAGTGGCTAGTGAGCGTAAGTACATAATAAAATAACAAGTATTGTCGTAATCAAAATTTGTGTTCAAGTTCATAGATAAAAATATTTTGCTCAATGATTGGGATTTAAGATGCACCGTTGAAGAAATCTACCACCACAATTTAGACGGTCATGTGTACTGTATTCGGTTTTATCGTCGACTGGAAGGTAAGTCGATCGCAACAGTTTTCAACCGATCCTACTACACTGCAATCACGGATCTGATAGAAATATTAAAATACAAAATGGTTTGGAAATCGAAACCCACATACTTCTTCAAAATCGATTCGGAGATAGATGAGAGAAAGGTGAGTACATGAACTAAATGTCTATTTAATGGTTGAAAAAATTAAATTTTTGCGTTCTAGGCAAATCTAATGACTTCACTTCAACGAAACAACCTGATAGATTTGTTCGAAAAAAGTTATCAATCGAATGTGAAATGGATGTATATTGACAATATCGAGGTGTTTGAATTTTCTACACAACTGACTGAGCAGCAGATTGAGGTCATTGATAATATTATGTATCCAAAAAGTATGAAGAAACAACCACTGTATATTGTCAAAGAATTCGTTTGGCATAAATTGTGCGGTGACTATATCGATATCGATACATTAGCAATGGATATTTGTGCTGAAGAATGGCGACGTTACCGTTTACTTGACAATTATAGTTTTAACGAGGTCCTTCAAATGGATCTGGCTAATCGAGATTATCGGGACCCATACAGTAACGAATATTTAGATAAATATTTAACAATACTGATGAGTAAACAGTATCCAGAATTATTGACCGATAGCAGTTTCGATTATATCCTGCCAGATCGAAATGATCAATTGGTTCACTATTTTATTAATCGATTTGGGAACAAAATATCAAAACTTTATGCAATTTATCAGAGGGAAAAAATATATTATGAAAAGTACGACATACCTCTTATAACACCATTGGACAGTGAGATAGTATTAAAACATGACAGTCCCAGTTTTGATAGTTTAAAAAATAGGTTAACAAAATATGGTTCGATCACATTTATTGTATCGAACTATCAGCATTTTAACGATCATGTATTTAGATGTTTACTGAACAATCTGAATCGAGAACAAATCTACTGTTTCGATTTTAAAAATGGATTCTCATTTACAATACCACAAGAAATAAGGCCTATAGAGCCGATTTTATTTCCCAACCAGGTGCGTAAAATAGCAATTCGTATTGTGAGTTGCAACGAAGATCATATTAAGATGCTAGATGCATTTCTAAAATATTTAATGAAACTATTTTCCGGCATTGCGAAGCATGAAAATGTTGACTTGTGGATTACGTTTAGCTACTGTGAAGATCTTAAAGATTGTATAGATTTTCAATCGATCGGTACGATTTTCAACTCGTTCGCATCTGAGAATACGAATTTCTCTATAACACAGATAAATGACCTATCACTTTCAATGGCCGAACAATCTAAATTACGTTTCCATGATTGTGATGAATTAACTGATACTTTTGTAATGAAAATGATGACCAATTGTAATATCGATATACAAGTAAGCTTATTTCATATATGAACTTATACCTAAGTCTTAGTTGTTAGTAACTTTATTTGTATTCTAGAATTTAACCATCAGTGGAAATAACGCATGCACGCCTCTATTATATTTTACTCTCGCCGAATATTTAGTGAGCAAGGCCGATGTCGACTGTATCAAAGGGAACCAATTTCAAAAAATTAGGTTCCTAATTCAAAATAGCAGATTTGGCAATTTGTTAGGTAGATTGGAGTTTTATCGGACTGATGATGTCATCCAAATTCAAAGGATTATTAAACATGAAATAACAGTCCTAGATATATTTTGTCTGGTACATGATATACCTCAGGACGAACCACCACCTTTTGATTACAATTAATGTTTATATCGAATTTATTAATTGGCGGACAATAAATTAAACTTGTAATAAATTAATAATTTGAAAAAAATTTTCGATTGGTTTAAGTCTAATCGACAGATTGGAAATTTCATCAATATAAATCTCGCTCAAAATCTGGTGGGCTGTGATGAAATAATCCGATATCGGATTTTTCTAATATCGAGAAATTGAATCCGCCGCGAGTTATCCTATTATGACATTGTTTGGTCGAATTTGTCAAATGTAAACATATAGTTAGCAATAATGAGTTTTGTAGTTCACTTAACTTGCTTAATTTTATTTTGTTTTATTTGACTAATGACTTGTTTAATTGAAACTTAAACGAAATCGTGCTCCTTGAACTGAGGAATATTCAAAACTAATTCGATAACACACAAAATGAAACTCGTCTACTTCATAGCATTCGAATCTTGACATTCGGAATGCGATATCGAGTTTTTCCTCTGCGCACGTAATCTCGAAACCATAGAAAAAAATAAGAATGCAAACAGCAAATACAACGTCCAAATAGTTGATTCCCAATGACAGGCTGGACATCATTGAAGTTTACCCTATTTAATGTATTATAGGTTGGCAAAGAGATAAACAATGTGAAGATGGTTCCAGCATTAGCTATAGAAGGTCGTTTAAAAAGTAGTGTAAGCTAAGAGAAAATTGTGACTCAATCCAAGGAGATCAGGTTCTCTCCTGTTGATACCTGCACTAGATCTAGAGTCTGTGTTTTTGTTAGTAATAACACGAATTGCAGACTCTTAAATGTAATTTGCTGTAATGACCATACGCAGTCATCGTTGAAGTAAGGAAACAGGGTGACATTCTAGTGATCTTTGCTTATTTTCCATATGATTCGGAACTCCAGAGTTTATCAAAGCCATAGAGTACGCAAACCGTAATGATATCCCAATCATTGTTAGATGCCGGGACTGCCCTCTTGCAATACCTATCCTCTTTTGACCTGGTCATTTTGAATGTGGGCAATAGACCTACCTTTTTAACACCCTCAAGGCAAGAAGAAATTGATATTCCTTCTTGCCTTGAAGGTGTCAAAAAGGATAGTCTATATTCATGACCATCTCAACCAATCTCTTCTATCTTCAGTAATGAAAATCAGAAATTGCAGGGGGAATGGAAAGAGCAACTGAGCTATCCTAAAATACCTGGGACACCATGGTGGACAAGGGAAATAGACAAGAACATTTCTAAGTAAAGCCATGAAAACCGATGCAACGAAACGCTGGGACTAGTACAAATCTTCACAATGAGAGTACAAGAAGGTAAAAAACATCGAAATGAAGTAAAAATTGTGAAATATAATAGCATTTTCTTAATTAAAAGATCCGAGGTCTCAAAAGATAACCTTAACATAGCAAGACTGCACCCTGCGTTCAAAAAAAGCACAACGCAAATCGAAACCATATTTAAATAACAAATTAGCGATTTCTTGATAAACAGCAGGTACATCATTTCTAAAACTGAAGGTTCATTTCTTTTTTTGGAACAAATTCTGGCCACAATTTGCACCAAATACCGTTGATACTTTGATAGGTTATATCAGGGATGTGGTGTTTGGCGGTTTCATCTACCAAAAATAAGATCTTAAACATTAAATTCTCTTTATTGCCGTTCGGCTCACCTGTATTACAGTCACTAAGCTGAAGCACATTACTTTCACTTTCCTAGTAAATTCGCGAAAGTCTATACAGAATACTTTTTTCAAAATGAGTCATATCGGTTTCTGATGGCACTCTGAAGAATGCATAATCCATAATTTCTTTTGAACTCAAATCTGGATCTTGTAGAAATTTTCTTAAAGACATATCATCTGTACTACTTGCTCCTCTACATTTTTTATTATTCGTTCGTCCCACATTTCAAATGGGATTTAGCAACCTTAGAAATCGATCCAACATACTCTCTATAACTCTGATTAGTCAAATGTTTATCCGAGCATAATTGAGATACGGTAAAACTTTCATCATCCTCTTCAGTAGATTCTATCTACATTGTCGTCTAAATCAGAATGATTGATTTCGGCCGATTTTTTCTTATTTAAGACTTTAAGAGCTCGATAACTGATAAATCTATGTCATCATGGGCATAGCAAGTTAGATCTAGGCTGGATGATGTTCTTCCAAACTATAGCATTATAGTTGCATCATTTGTAATTGAAGCTACTACATCATTTTCGAAATTGCAGTAAAATTTCAGCTGAAGTATAATCCACAGTTTAGATTTTACATGTAAAAAACATTATTTACATTTTTATTTACATAGTAAACACGACAACAACAGCATTCGCAGTGTCATCTGTTTAAAAATGTAGAGTTTCGACATTGCATGTATCTGTTTAAAAATGTAGAGTTTCGACATTGAAAAATTTAGAGTCTCGACTGCCGTTCGGTTTGGCAACTATAACATAGATAAATGCGTATTAGTAAAATTAATCAGTTTTCAGGTACACGTTATAAGTGGGAATGGATTTTTAAACCTTCACCGGAACGAAATTAATCCGTTAATAATTATAATCTTAAACAAATTATTGTGACATTCAGTATTATTACACAAACTCTTTTTATAAAATAGTACGAAGGTTTGTTGACAGATGGTACTTTATTTACAATTAGATTTGATAAGAGATGGCGCGTCAATTTTGTTTACATGAAATCATTGTTTACACATGGAATGTAAAATACATGTAAATTACAAAGAGAGCACAGATGTTGAAAATTCTACTTTTTGTGGAAATTAATTTTCTTTCCGGGAAATAATCTTATAGTTCCCGGGAATCGAGAATGTACTGGAAAATCGGTAAACCTAGTAAATACACAGTCTTTAAATAACAGTGCCATCATCCATACTTTTTTATTTGATCTCCATTGGGCAGGATCTTTTGAATAATATGATTGATAAATCGAAAACTCTGAAAACATAAAACCATCATTTAATCTTGGAGATGGACTTTACATCTTGAAGTAATTTTTGCAGGTTTGGATATGAAGTTCGTTTTGATAAATTTTTGCAGAATATGCAAGCTTTTTGCAGAATAAGCATCCTTCACCTTTAAGCGAAATCAAAAGTTTGTCTAATACAAAGTAGAAACATCTGTGTATTATGCAATAACATTGGTCCTTCGTGCCGGAAAAAAGCTATAACAAGAGTATAAAAAAGTGGGAGAGTATTTAAAACTCTCGAAAATCAATGATCCACATTAACGCCACATAAAAACAAAAGGCAATCGAGGATCTTTATAAACAACAAAATGCTCGTTTTGATGAAATTCAAAAAATCGAAACGAACTACACTAAAGGTGATGAGAATAGGAAAACAAAGGATTACCTGCAGAAAAAACTCAACCAAAATAAAACCATCTAGGAGGACTTCATCTTCACTGATACTGAGATGAGGGATAAATACTTTGTTGAAAATCCGTCTCATAGGTGTTGGGAGGAACGTAAATCGTTCGAAACATTCTACTCGACCTATCAACACCAGATAAACGAGAAGTTGAAGGCAGTATTGAAATCCTGGTAAATCATGACGATTTTCTATCCAAAAAACCAAAAAAAACTAGACCGCAGTCACTAAATAGCTTACCATGCCTTCATGTCCATTGAAAATGAAACTTTACATATCAACAATGGAGACAATGCAAAACAGCGAGGAAGCACTCAAATATAAATTGCAAAACGTTAAAATGCATCTTTGCTATATATTGATGGCAGATGCTGCACAAATATTAAAAGCTGAAGGCAGCAGAGATAAACTGCAACATAGGCTAGTCCAACTCGATGCTAGGGTCGCAAAAATCAAGGAACTTCACGAGGAACTTTTAGTGGATGCTACTCCTATTGAAGAAGATACGATGGCATACTTCAGCAAAGATTATTACTGCATCAACTTAAAACTACGGTACTCGGGATAGCGGGCAGACTAATGAAGCTACGCGATAGCGGGCAGACTAATGAAGCGCCACCTTGAAGCTACTGGCGATAGCTACAGAGACGCATGGCAACTGTCGATAAACCGATGCTACAATAAAAAACAAATGGCGTCTGACCAGATGAACGCGATGCTACATTTTCAAGACATATACTCGGAATCAGCAGCATCAATTATAAATCATTACACGATTTACTGACCTACATGCTATTAAAAATTTAGGCATACAAACGTTGTCTGTTATTATTATTCCAATAATTATAAAAAAAATGAATAGTGCAACATCCAAACTATTCGAGATGTCAAAAGCGGATCCTAGAGAAATGCCAAAACTAGAGGATTTTTTTCAAATTCAACACTCATTAGCCGCTCATGTGTTGTAAAATGTTTAGTTTGTATAGGACGTCACAACACTTTATTGCATACCAACAATCCACCACAACGCACGATTGTCTCGAGGAAACCATCGCTCGGCAAAAAGGTCAAAGCAGCGTTGCCTGAATCAATAGAGGCACTACGTTTTGGACACCATGATCATCAGTATGTATTAACATAAACGATACTGTTAATTGGGATTTTCATAAGAAATCCATTTATATCATAAAGCCACTCTTTGTGTCTCGAGCTTGAATAGTTGTTGCAGCCAATCAAGAGTTTTCGCTATATTGGTAACGACGACGCATTTGCCAAGATCTTTATTAAAATGCAAACTTAATGTGATTTATAAGATTTCTAATTCATGTGAACGGAATTGTCTGATCTAGCTCATTTTAAACTAAATACCTTATTGTGATGTTTTAGGTTCTCCACCCAATGCACAGGAACATCAAATAGTGTATTTTTGTATGTAGGGAGTAAGCAATCTTTATAAGTTGTGACCATCGACTCAGAATTGCATTATTAATTACTGGAAAATAGCATACTTGTTGTATGCCACATAACAGCTTTTTCGTGATGAAATTGATTTCGTAAACTAAAGTAAGACCAATTTGAATGGACACCTGTCCTACTAGACTGGACCTTTCATCTCTATTTGGGATTATATTAGCTTTATGTTTCACCCTTTTCACCTTTGGATTCCATGCTGATAACATCATCCATGTTCATCTGAATTGTTTCAAGTACATATATTCTCAAATATTCTCTCGGAACGACGGCATTTCGCTGACGCTATTCTCCCCAAGCTTCATGTGGTATGATATTCTTGTAATCACATATCACTGATGCCCAGTACATTCTGATCAAACATTTTCACTTCGTTTATCGTAATATGGCGACAACCTTTTACTCTCTCTTTCTTTCTCTCTCTCTCTTTCTCTATCTATATATATATATATATATATATATATATATATATATATATACATATATAAATATATATATATATATATATATATATATATATATATATATATATATATATATATATATATATATATATATATATATATATATATATATATATATATATAACACATAGTGCGAACATTTTAAGTGCGTAATATTATCGGGTGCTTAAAAGCATAAGTATTAACATGGATGCCATACTAGTCCAGAAGCATGGTCGAATCCTCGGTTCCCTCACAAAGAATTCTACGTTTATTGATAACATTCAAGAATACACGTCAATAGAAGAGATTGAGTCACGGCTTTCCAAATTAGATTCGTGGTGGGAAGAATTTTATAATATCCAGGACGAATTACTGTTATCTTCTCAGCAATCATCAAAATCTGAGGAATTCGAAGCAAAATTTTTCAGCACACAAGCTTCCATGGCACGTGAAATAAAAAAACGGAAACCCATTGAAAACACTAATAACGAAGATCTAAACGCTACAATTAACAACATGTATTCATAACAAAGGGCATACCTGGAATCATTACACAACAAATCCATAGGTCCAAGTAATGAAGTTAAGCTGCCAAGAATCAATATACCGCCATTCAATGGAGAGTACACACAATGGCCATCCTTTAAAGACATGTTCGAAGCTACGGTGCATCATAATGAATCAATATCACGTGTGCATAAATTTCAATTACTCAAGGGACTGCTTCAGGGAAGCGCAGCTCGCCTTATTAACCATTTTTTGATTACCGAAGCCAGTTATAAAGAAACTTGGGACAAACTTAAGCAAAGATACGATAAAAAAACGTACAATCGTAAGTACCATAATAAAAACGTTCTTAGATCAACCGGTTATTCACCATGCTTCATCAAAATTGCTGAGAAACCTCACCGAAACATCCGACGAATTGCTTCGTGGTCTAAGGGCATTAGGACCAGATAGTGAATCCTGTGATCCATGAATTTTGCATTTATTGCTCAACAAGATGGACGATGAGACCAAGCAACAATGGGCATTACACTCTGTTGAGATCGACGCTCCAAGTGTAGACAACTTCATAAAGTTTCTTCATCAAAGATGCGACGCGCTAGTAAGCTGCAACATTAATATGAAACCATCCAGAAGTGTTTCAAATGCATCACATATAGTTACAACAAAAGTCGAGTGTACAATGTGCAACAAGGTTCACCCCATCCATAAGTGCTACAAATTTCAAAGGTCGGATGTCGAATTTCGGAAGGCTTTCGCCAAGAAGCATAATTTATGCACGAATTGTTTAAGGAAGGGACATTCAACAATTAACTGTCAGTCCAAAAACTTGTGTTTCAAATGCAAAGAGAAGCATCAAATGCAATTTTGCATGATGGCGATAGCAGTGGGAAGCAAATAACAATAAATGCCAACATCACGCTCAATCAAGAAGCTGATTCTAAGTCGACCAACCCTAGCTCATCCACAAGTTCAGATTCACAATCATGCACCTCCACAAATACTACGATTTGTGGAACTCAGCAAGCTATACTACCAACAGTAATCATATCCTGCTGGGCTATACAAGGCAATGCTTATAACGTACGGGCTCTTTTGGACTCTGGGTCGGAATCCTCTATATATTCCGACCAATAAATGAGAGTCTTACCAGAAAACTAGGATTGAAACGCAGGCATGCCTACATTACAGTTAATGGTTTAGCTTCGGTTTCAGCGGGTAGAACCAAAGGTCAAGTCAGCATAAAATTATCATCCCGATACGACGCAAATCAATTTTTAATGGTAAATGCTTTAGTCTTAGACAAACTAACTAACTGTTTACCTTCTCAAGCAGCAGTACTACAATCGAACGACATGAGAAAACTACAAGAATTTCAGCTTGCTGATCCTGAGTTTTACAAACCAAATCAAATCGACATGATTCTCGGTATTAATGTGTTCTACGATATAGTACGTGAGAGAAAAATATCATTGCAACCAAATTTGTACTTGCTCGATAGCTTATTCGGTTGGGTAGTTGCTGGTTGTGCTGATTCAAAAACTAATTCTGCCACCAAATGTTACACCATTACAATAAATAACGAGGATGTATGTCAATTACAACGGCAATTCTGGGAAGTAGAAGAGATAACACCTGTCAGTCTCTCAAATGATAACACATGTGAAACCCATTTTTCAACCACTCATTAAAAGACAACTTTAACGACTAAGGTTACAACATAGGGGCAGCAACATCTAGAATAATCGCGATGGAACGTAAATTCATAAGAGATGAAAATCTCCGTGATGAATATATTCGTTTTATGCGAGAATATGAGGGAACTGGGGCATATGTCTTGTATTCCTTATCGCCAATTATTTGCCGATTCATCCAAGATGTATTATCTTCCACATCATTCAGTCATAAAATAAAGCAGTGAGTCCCGCAAACTACGTGTTGTATTTGACGGTTCGAGCAAGTCAAATACAGGCCTATCGTTAAATGAATATTAGAGACTGGTCCTACTATTCAAGAGGATCTTTTCTCGACTCTAACGAGATTTCGGAAGCACAAACTAGCTCTCGTGTCAGATGTTAAAAAAATCTACCGCCAGATAAACGTACATCCAAACCACGCAAACTTTCAACGAATCGTTTGGCGTGAAAAACCTGATGATGCGATGCAGCACTTCAAACTGCAAACAGTAACATACGGACTTACCTGTTCAGCATATCTCGCTATTAGATCACTACACCAAGTAGCTATGGACAGTGCTGAAATATCACCAGAATTAACCAGAGCTATTAAATCTGATTTCTACGTAGACGATTTACTGACAGATAGAGATTCCGTCGAAGAAGCACTGGCATTTTATAAGGATATATCGACCACTTTGATGCGTGCAGGGTTTTCATTACGGCAGTGGAGTTCTAACAGCCAGAAACTGCTTGACAGCATACCAAGGGAAAAACAAGGAAAAGATTCAATACTATTTGAGAATCCAGAATCTTATATCAAAACGCTAGGGATCTGTTGGCTGACCAATGAAGACGCATTCACTTTCTGTGTTCCAGAGTTAGGATCAAATCAACTAACAAAGCGAAGATTATTATCAGAGTGCGGCAAAATATTTGACTCTCTCGGTTGGTTATCTCCAGCAACCATAGTTTGAAAATTCTATTGCAATCTCTTTGGTTAAAGAAATTAGAGTGGGACGACCAGTTACCCGAAGACATCAGCCACTCTTGGTGCTCCATAAAAAAAGAATTTAGTTTATTTTCAGACATACGTATCCGAAGATTTCTACACATGCAGGACCATCATGACGTTGAATATCATGGGTTTTGTGACGCATCGGAGAAAGCTTACTCAGCCGTTGTAAATGTGAGATCAACAAGCAGCAAAGGAGACATCTACTTGCTTTTAATCGCATATAAAACTAAGGTTTCTCATTTGAAGCAACTATCAATTCCTCGTTTAGAGCTGTGTGGGGCTGTACTCCTGACTAAATTACTCTGCAAAGTAGCCGATATATTCAAAGCACCACAATATTTATTGCATGCCTGGACTGATTCTAATGTAGTTCTAGCATGACTCTCAGATGTGCCAAGAAATGGCATTGCTTTGTAGCAAATAGGTCTAGTTACATCATAGACTAATTACCAAAGGCTCGATGGAATCACGTACCGAGTAAATTAAACCCTGCTGATTGTGCGAGTCGTGGATTAACACCAGGCGAACTTTTAAAATGTGAGACTTGGTGGAACGGCCCAGAATTTCTTCACCTAACAGAGCCCTCGTGGCCAAATCACAACACTACTCCAGTTGAGCTCACCGATTGTGAAAGGAAAAAGGTGGCATTAATTGCGACAAATGATGACAGTGCAATCAAATCCACTTCGCTGCTACAACAAATCATGGAAAACCATTCTTCATATATGATGATTCTTCGGATATTAAGCAGTTGTATTCGGTTTGCTGAAATCTGTCTAAAAGAAAGAGTACCATATATAACCTGTGAGCATTTGCGGAAAAGCGAAAATATTTTAATCAAATTGGCTCAGCGCGATTCATTTCATGAAGAAATACACCACCTCGAGAACGATATTCCAATCAAGAAAGGCAGTAAGATAAGGTCTCTTCATCCGTTTCTTGACCCAGATGGCATATTACGAGTAGGTGGCCGAATCCAGAACTCACAGGTTGAATATTTAAAAAAACATCCTGCAATTTTATCAAGGCAACATCAATTAAGCGACAAACTATTAAGATATTTCCATATCAAACATCTTCATCCGAACCCATCAATGCTGCTATTCATCGCGAGATCGAAATATTGGATCGTAGGCGCCAAAGAAGTTATAAAAAAAATATCTAATAGTTGCCTAAATTGTATAAGAAGCCATCCAAAGCTAGAAAAACAAATAATGGGAAATTTGCCTAAACCGAGGGTCACACTAATACGGGCTTTCGCAAACGTTGGCATTGACAATGCTGGACCAATCGTTATAAGCTCTAAGGCAAGTAGGGGATCCAAGCGTTTAAAAGCGTACATTTGTTTATTCGTCTGCATGGCAACAAAGGCCATACATGTTGAGGTTGTTCACGATTTGTCAACGGATGCGTTCATAGCATCGCTAACACGTTTCTCTACAAAACAGTAATATATGTTGGTAAGGTACTGTACATTCTATTTTTGTCTGTCACCTACGGTATTTACATCTCAAGATGGTAATACCACAAGGAAAAATCAAAGAAGAAAATCATAAATGTATATACATAAGAATATGAAAATATTTTTATATAAATTTATTCGATACCGTACACAAGCAGTATCGAATATCCCACAGACGAGAATAACATACACAGTAAATTATGATATCTGTCCCATATTGGTCATAAAATTGTTCTGTTCACATTCATATCCCATATATACGTTGTACATCCTCATGTTCATCATCAACAATCAACATCATCGTTTAACAGCATAACATATTCCTTCCACTACTCTACTTTCGTTGCAGAACGAGAACATAAAAGTATCAACTGTTGTTTGATTTTTTTACTATCCTTTGTCATAACAATTTTAGATGAGAATTCGGATAAACATATAGATACATGGATATATGAAATCCGTTTACCTTTATCGTATGCTTTAAACTAGGGTCGGCGACAAGTGGTAAATCACCAAGGTATATAGAGTACATATATACATATATGGCCAAAAAAACATTTCAATTGAAACACTTACCCGTTTATATCCGTCTATATATCGGTAATCGAAAAATAAATTTTTGTATAATAAAATATGAGTTATGCCTGTCGACTATTATTTCGTACTGAATGCGGAAAGTGGATTTATATAAATTGAGGGTAAATAAATTTTCCCCACCGTATACTGTGTGTTATCATCATCATATCATAAAATCTCCCATTTTTCCCGTCCTATCCGAATATCGTACATATATATGTAATAGCGATAAAAATTATAATTGCAATATTTTAAGTTGAATATCCTTTAGGCGATATATGTAACTTAATTACTCACCAACAAAAAAAATTGCTAAAATTTATCGCTTTTTAGGTCAATTTTATTGACAATATTTAATCTGGTGTAGAAAATTTTATTTATTTTTATTATAATTTATTACTATTATTGCTACTATTATTATTATTATTATTTAGAATGTGTTGTTATTACTATTATTTTATACAGAGATAGATCATTACAATTAAACGACTTTTATGTCGAAACAATAAAATTGTAATTATTTTAGGTGAACGAACGTCTTCATAATTATATGTATGTATGTATATATTATCTCCACACCATAATTTAGTATATATTATGTCTTTAGGGCGGCGGGGATGGAAGATCCGTGGAACTAAATCCTTGTTATGTATAAAATTTAATTCCTTTCATTCATAATTATTGTATTTAATTTGTACATAAAAACAATTTATGTATCATTACTTCTTCGACACACTCGGTTCTATTCATAAATATCTTCATTTAATTTTGAATACGATACATACATACATATATTACATAGATCTATGTTTTATAGAGATATGTGTACATGATACTTTTAATGGATTATGGATAATCATTAAAATATTATGTTAAACGGATTTTCCTTTAGTCGTTAAAAATATAAATAATACTCGTATATCAAAATTTATAGTTCCTTAAAATATGTATATATACAAATAAATAAATAAATAAGAAATTTGTAATAAAATTATTTATTATGATTTGTTTTTATTTTATTAACTTTTTATCTAGACAATACTATTTTTAAGATTACTTAAATGTGTGCGATACAAAAGGACGAAATAGTGCCAGTTTGTATAGATTTGAAAATTATGCTGGTAAAGGACATGTTGAATTTAGGGAGTTAGCTTTCCGCTTTCGATGCGAATGATTAATAAATATTCTACTGCATGTCTCGTATCTGGATGCCATATTCAATCGGTGAAAGCGTCAATCTTGATCCGCTTTGTTACGTGCACTTACTTCAACTGACGATATCTAGAGTGTCTCTCTTATTCTTTGACATCGTACCAGTTGGCCATTTTTTTTTTAAATTTAGTTTTATTTTGGTGCAGAGTGGTCCTAGCTCCTTGTAACTGTTAGAGTGCCTGCACCAAACGCGCGATCCTTCAAGTAAAACGGTTGTGAAGTATTTCTTAAAAAAAAAAGATATTCCTAAAATCAAAAACAATAATAAAAATGTATATATGTATTTGAAAATACGTAATACAAAGCAAATTCGAAAACTACATAAAAACAGGTAATTGTTAACCCATTGGACAATTTTTGACAACTGCCCATTGGAAAAATTATCACAATTTATAAAGATAACGGAATAATAATATTTTTTAACAAAAAAACATGTATTTAATAAAATTGGTTTTTCCGAGTTTTCCGATTATACTAAACGGCGGGAACTATAGTGACAAACATTTTTGAGTAGGTCTGGACCTATGCAAACGGAAATCAAATAAAATTTTCAAAAAAAAGGGCTTATGGTAGTTAGGATTAAGGATATTTGAAGACATTACCATATATTTAAAGAGACACATCGGGTTTTCCGAGTTTTCCGATTATACTAAACGGCGGAAACTATAGCGGTAAACATTTTTCAGTAGGTCTAGACCTATGCAAACGGAAATCAAATACAATTTTCAAAAAGTAGGGCTTCTGGTAGTTGGGATTAAGGATATTTGAAGACATTACCATATACTTAAAGAGACACATCGGGTTTCCCGGGTTTTCCGATTATACTAAACGGCGGGAACTATAGCGGTAAACATTTTTCAGTAGGTCTAGACTTCCCTAGGTCTAATTTCCATCCAACATACTCAATTCCATCATAATCGGCTAAAAAATATTCGAATTCTGTCCCAGGTGGCCATATTTTAGAACTTTGCCCAAAAACATTTTCCAATCTCATTTCCATCAAACATATTCAATTCTATCAAAATCGGTTAAGAAATGGCCGAGTTCCGTCCCAGATGGCGTTATCCCAGAATTTTTTCAAATATCATTCTATAATCCAAGTTCCATCCAACATACCCACTTCTATTATAATCGATTAAGAAATGGTCGAGTTCAATCCCAGGTGGTCATATTCTAGAGCTTTTTTGAAAAACTATTTTAAATTTCAACTTCTATCCGACATGCCTAGTCCCATCATAATCGATTAGGAATTGACCGAGTTTTGTCTCAAATGGAAATATTTCGGAACTTCTTCTGAATGGATTCTAGCCGCTGTACGTCATACAGGAAGATCCCGACTGCGTTTGCGTGACGAAGTCGAACTATACCTTCGTATACTTGTAATGTCGCTACTGAAAAGCTCGAGTTATGAATCGAGATAAATGAAGGACTACATGCTGTATTTAAAGTTCGTTTGTGGGTATGATAGCTTAAGAATGATGGTGAGCTAGAGAGTCGCATAATTGCAATTTGTCACTGCCACTCTATCAGAATCCCCAAAGGAATATAGACGAAAACACGGCATAATTAATTATATTCCTTAACAAATGGTTCTTCTCAAAATGATGTTTTTCCTCAGAATGTCCATCGTTTAAGAATAACAGGAAACTTCGAAAAAGCCGACTTCAACAAATTCTGTACAGTAACTTGAAAGATTTCCTTAATTTTCCTAAGTGCCTAAAACTATATGTTTTAAAACATTTAAATTACTTTTCTATAGAGCATAGATCTTGACTTATACAAAATGTACACGAGGAATCTTGGGACAATTAAATTTGCCATAATTCTGTACTGAATGCTTCGAATCACACTGTCAATCACTTTACTTCCGTTATTATTAAGTTCGATACATATCAATGAAAATTAGAAGGCAAATATTTAAAAACAATAATTAACATATTTGAATTATTTTACTCAAATCGTAATAATGAATAAATAAATTATTACATAATATATGTTTCGTTTAATATGGATTTTAAATATTATTTACACTAACACATTCGTATTTAAGTAGAAAAACTTCACATTCCTACGCACATACGTGAAGTATATCCTAAAAATTTTCCTAATTTTTTTTTTGTTTTAGGAAATACTTCCCGTCAATCAAATAAAGGTTGATAGCTGCCTTAAATTTGTGGATTTTATACTCCAACGGACACTGAAAACCGGATAACAAATTCCACTTCCTAGATGCTCGATGAATAAATTCGTGATTTGCACCTTCAGTTCGTGGTTTCGGGGTCTTCACCGTAAACCTATGCGCATTAACCGTTCCTCGTGTTACCCGTCCTGGTGTAACAAATGGTGGTATTTTCACCTTTAATTTTGCAGAACATATACCAATCTATAGAATACGCAGAGTTCTGCAATTTCTCTGTGGTGCTGTAGGCTGTCTAGATCTTTCGTAAGTCTGGTAAAATCATTGTTTACCTTTTAAAAGTAAACAACAAATTACAAAGAATACAACGACAACACTGCTAAAAATGATTATTAAAATAAGCATCATAACTAGCAATAAAATAATTCAAACCAAATTCATCTAAACTACTACAATACCATCTGTTTTCACGTTTACGAAGCTTCAAAAAATGACAAAAAACTATTAAACCAGAAAATCAGCTTGAAATAGTTGGAACAAAACATAGAAACTACTTTTAGCATGAGCGAAATAATCATTCTTGAATTAATGTTCGAAATAAATTTTCGAGTACGCAGTAAATTTTTTAAAGTTTATTAGATTTGATAAGAGATGGCACAATTGTAACGAAAAAGTTTCAGAATATTCATTATTTAATTTTGTAACGGGTTTGATCTACAGTGTCAACAATCTGACTCTATTGGTTACGCAACCTTTTCGCCTACTAAAAACGGTTCTCTCTTTAAAGATCGCTGTATCATTTGGTTCAGTGCCAAACCAGCGTACTGGTTGTTCTTTGATTTCATGACCCATCAATGTCGCGTTTCGGGTCCTATTTCACATGCATAATTCATTTCTTGAATATAAGAAAACATCTTTCGAACTCAAGGTAAAAGTCACATTTAAACATGCCAACGGATCTGATTCCTACTCTGTACAATTTCAGTTGTGGCAAGATAATTCCGCATTTGCAGGATATTTTGATTTCAGAAGTGAACGTAGATGATATAAAGCCCTATTTTTAGCGGAAAGGTGAATGAGAGATATAAGATACTTTTGTCTCATCACTCCTTCAAACGTGTGGTCACCACTAATGAAATCAATTAGTTTGATTAGATGAAATCAAATGAAATCAATAAGATATTGTCTTAGATTTTGTCAAAATTAATAAGATATTGTAACACGAGATGAAACAGTATCGGAGAAAGTGGATCTTTTTTTCGAACACCGCAATTAATTGCAAAGTTCTCGAAAGCCTGCTCTCAACTTTGATACAGCATTGTGCCTGCGTTATTTATTTATCTATTTATAAACAAATAAGTCTTCAAATACGACTTGACATTAAAAATGACGTAATAGTCAGACATATAAAATAATAATTAGAATCAGGAAGAAGCGAAGTGTTGCTTCAATCTTTGTTTTAAGGTATCCTTGCTAGAATTAAAATCGAACAGATGATTTATTTGATTAAAGCTTTTGCACATCATGTTAATCGGTTCATTAAAACCATAGTTGGTTCTATGGACATCAACTTGCAAGAACTCATTTCTTCTTAGATGTCTACTGGGTACTTTAATTTGTAAATTTCCAGTATTGATTGTGCGTCAATGTGACCCAATAAAATATTACCAACAAACACTTGGATCACTTTAAAAGCTCACGTCTATTTTCTAGAGTTGCTATGTTGTTTGTTTTGCAGCCATCCAGATATGATGGTAAACGCTGCAGGTTTTCATGGTATGGTAATTCGTGATCATACTCCCAACCGCTTTTCCAAGTTATGTGACGGATAAACTTTTCTGAATACCCTCAAGTTTACTGATGTTTGTTTCATAAAATGGACACCAAACAGTAACAGCATATTCCAATTGCGAACGCACGTATGCGAAATACAGACTCTTGATTGTCTCCAAATCATAAATATCTCCCGTCCATCGTTTAATAAAACCCCACATAGAATTAGATTTAGCAATCCACTTATTGATGTTCAGACTAAGAAGATTTGACTCACACCATATCGCTAAATTGTCAATGTCCTCTTGAAGTTGCTCGACATCGCTTAAGTTCTCGACAGTTCTGTATATTTTGAGGTCGTCAGCAAACATTAAAATTTTAGAGTGTAGAATGACTTCAGTGATTGCGTCGATGAAAATGGAAGAAATCCAAGGGCCAAGATGAGAACCTTGTGGAAAACTCGATGTAGCTTGAATTGGCTTGGACCTGCTGTTACCAATGTCGATGTATTGGATGTGGTTGCTTAAGTAAGTTTTGGATGCGGTTGCTTAACCAAGCCACCTTATTGTTTGATAATCCAAATGAGTATAAACGTTCTAGTGCTTTACAATGGCTAATGGAGTCAAACGCCTTGGCAAAGTCTGTATACACCACGTCAACTTGCTGGTGGCTTTCAATAACTTTGATTGTGCTGCTGGTGAGTTCAATAAGGTTTGTAGATGTTGATCTGTTAGACATGAACCCATGTTGGTACGGTGAAACATGTCGAGGCATAACTTCTTTGAAGGAATTACATATTACAAGTTCATATAATTTGGGTATAGATGAAATCGACGTTATACCTCTATAACATGATACATCACTTCTATCTCCAGTTTTAAATAATGTGGTTATTCTGGTTATCTTTCATTTTTTAGGAAACTCTCCCAATCTCAGCGACTGATTGAACAGCATGCAAAGAGGTAGTACCAAACTGGTGTAATCTTTCAAAAAAGAAGCTGGCATTTGGTCCGGACCGCAAAAATCGCCGAATGTTTCAAGAGCCTTGTTTATATCTTCTATTGTGATATGTGGTATTTCAATGAACAGGTTTCCTACGCTATATCGTGGTGGGAATTTTCGTTTTTATTAACGTCTTCTGGTTTAAATACAGATTGAAAAGACTCGAAAAATCTGCAGGAAACTCGTTGATACTTAGTCTCAAAATTGTTTTCGAAATGTTGGTTACATTCTGCATATTTAAGTTTACTAGTCTCGGAATATTGTTTTAATGTTTCTTTATAGGCTGTATCCTTCTTGTTCTTCAAATTGATTAGTTTATCGTCATACCATGGTGGATATTTATCAAGTTTTACCGCAGTTATAGGGACGTATATGTCTCTTCTATATCTTGATATATCATTTTATAAAATTTGTACATATTTTCATCTATATTGCTGTCGTTTAGTTCTTTCCTCCAGTCGACACGCTCAATGTAATGATGGAGATTAATAGTGTCTGCCTTCGTAAAGTTGTAGAAAGGCCTCGAGCTTTTGTGACTGAATTTTTCGTTCATGTTCTCGATTACCAATATGATTTCAATTGATTTATGGTGAACATCATTAACAACAAAAGGCGTTGCTGATTGATTTACCTTAAATGCATTTCGTTCATTTGTAAAAATTAAGTCAAGAGTTCTATCTAAGCCAATTTGTATTGGCCAAATTAGGCTCAGGTTTGAGTCGTTAAAAGTATCAGAGAACAAATGTTCCTCATTCGACGTAATATTCATCGGTAAAATTTTATCCAATTCCTCGTCTAAGATTCAAGACCCGTGATTAAGATAATGTCAGATTGTTTAGCCATATTGTTGATTTCTACAATTGAGTCGCGGCACGTAGTATATGATAATATCGGTGCGTCAGGTGGAATATATACAAAATAGATGTAGAATGACATTTTGTAAAACGATATGTTTACACGGCAGTGAAGTTTATAACAACGTAAATAACATATACGTATACAAATCCAATTGGAATTTTTGAATATGTTATATGTATAAGTAATCACACTGTTAAAATTTATATTAAAGAGAGAAAAATATACAAAAATGAAAAGAGATAGAAAAAAAATTGTAATTTAATTCAAAATGGAAACGAAATTAAGGCTTAGAAAACTAATTCAATTACCAAAAAAAATTAAATTACAAAATTTAAATAAAATATGGTGAAATAATCCATAAAAATTAAAAGTTATTAATTTTGTTGATTGTACCGTTTTCCAACTTAACGAAGCTAAAGTACTACATATATCTGATTTTTCCAGATAGAGAGGAATACTAACATTTAAAGTAACGATATATGATAAAATGTTAGTTTCGATGAGTGTTTTCTTAATCGGCCATTAACAAGACATCCAAGAGATTTTACCAGAACACCACTATATACATATGGTTTCTGCATGTCTTATGTACCCAATGTGCCACTTCACATTTCCCAACGGAGGGGAACACTAATATTTATTTTGACTTGAATATATGACAAAATGTGAGGTTCGATGAGTGTTTTCTTAATCGGCCATTAACAAGACATCCAAGAGATTTTACCAGAACGCCACTATATACATATGGTTTCTACATGTCTTATGTACCCAATGTGCCACTTCACATTTCCCAACGGAGGGGAACACTAATATTTATTTTGACTTGAATATATGACAAAATGTGAGGTTCGATGAGTGTTTTCTTAATCGGCCATTAACAAGACATCCAAGAGATTTTACCAGAACGCCACTATATACATATGGTTTCTTCATGCCTGATGTACCCAATGTGCCACTTCACATTTCCCAACGGAGGGGAACACTAATATTTATTTTGACTTGAATATATCACAAAATGTTGGCTCGATGAGTGTTTTCTTAATCGGCCATTAACAAGACATCCAAGAGATTTTACCAGAACACCACTATATACAATTGATTTATACATGTCTTATGTACCCAATGTGCCACTTCACATTTCCCAACGGAGGGGAACACTAATATTTATTTTGACTTGAATATATGACAAAATGTGAGGTTCGATGAGTGTTTTCTTAATCGGCCATTAACAAGACATCCAAGAGATTTTACCAGAACGCCACTATATACATATGCTTTTTGCATGCCTTACGCTTATCAAATGCTAATGTTGAAAATTGGTTCAATATTGTAAAAAATCAATACACAAATAATAAACGATTCAAAATTGGAAGGTTTGTAAGCCTACTAACCGAAAAAATCGATTGTACACTCACAAGAATCAAATATTCAAATATATTAAAATCAAATGAACCGAAAACAAAAAAACAAAAAATAAATAAACACCTTTCACCTGATCCTCTTAATTTGGGGAAAAAATTGAATCCAGAAGAAATGTGGAGCAAAAGAAATGAAACATTTAAATCTCCTAAACATATCGGCGCAAGAGTACTTAAGAGATACTCGTGCACCAAATCATTTCAAAATTATAAAAACATTAAAAAACGGATCACAAAACTTATTAAAAAAAACCAAAAGATATGTAAGGAAATGGTTTTAAAGGACAAACCGATTAATAATTTATTTCAATTAATGCATAATGAAAAGCTTTTGTTGCTATCAAATGGATATAGTTTCGTAAATGAAAACAATCAACGTATAAGTATAACCAACACATGTGCGTTTGATTCTATCACTCAAATAATGTATGCTTTAGCGAAAGATATAGTATTCTATAACCAACTATTTAAATCACTAATAAATGAAGATCCTTACTTTATGTTCATTACTACTTTAATTGATTATGGAATTAAAAAAGATACATATATAAAACGAAATGAAATATTAATGAATTGTTTTCTAGACCGAATTACTCCTGGAACAACTTCAAATATTTCGTTATCAGCTGAGTGTAATATTTTAGATATTTTATCTCGTTTAATGGCACCTTCAATTACGATAGAATATTTTTGTTCGGAAAGTTGTGAACAAATTACTAAACAGCTTTTCTATTTGGGCATAGAACTATTTGAATTTGAAGATTCTGATTTCAAAACTATTCAAAATAGAATTCGACTCCCAAACGCAAAATGCAAAAGTTGCTGTAATCGTATATGCAACAAAAAACTAAAGTCTCACAGTGAAATATTACCTATTGACGTGGAACCATTGTGTAACAAGAAAAAATATAAAATTAAGCTTAATGAAATACAACAACAGTTATCCTTGTTAGATGAAGTGTTATCACTAAAAGGAATTGTTAGCTATCATCATCCTGCCCTTGATGGCAATATTGGTCATTATACCGCTTAAGTATAATGACCAATGACTTAAGGCCAGTGGGAATGTCATGATGACCTTCAAAAATTTGTAAAGCAAATAAAACCTGACATTCATGTGAATCCGTCAGTTTTGTTCTATACAAAAAATTAAAACATTTAAAATTTATGAAAAATAATTTTAAAAATAAAACAACTTTTCAAACAAATATTAATAAATAACATAAGTACGGCGTTCTGGTAAAATCTCTTGGATGTCTTGTTAATGGCCGATTAAGAAAACACTCATCGAACCTCACATTTTGTCATATATTCAAGTCAAAATAAATATTAGTGTTCCCCTCCGTTGGGAAATGTGGAGTGGCACATTGGGTACATAAGACATGCAGAAACTATATGTATATAGTGGCGTTCTGGTAAAATCTCTTGGATGTCTTGTTAATGGCCGATTAAGAAAACACTCATCGAACCTCACATTTTGTCATATATTCAAGTCAAAATAAATATTAGTGTTCCCCTCCGTTGGGAAATGTGGAGTGGCACATTGGGTACATAAGACATGTATAAATCAATTGTATATAGTGGCGTTCTGGTAAAATCTCTTGGATGTCTTGTTAATGGCCGATTAAGAAAACACTCATCGTACCTAACATTTTGTCATATGTTCATGTAATCATGATTTAGATTATTTATTTGTTTATTCTTTTATTTGTCATTTTATTATAGGTTTATTTTATTTTAAATATTTTCGTTAATTATTAGAAATATTATGTTGGTTAATTGTATTATTTTCACTCAAAATTCTTATTCGAAAATATTTACAGTGTATTTACTAACACAAACAAATTTTTTGTTATTTGTTAAAAACTTCACATCCGTATGTTTACGCATAATTGTTCAATAGACAATCTTTTTAATTCAACGAGCTCACAGAGTACAGAAGTGTCAATAGCTATTAATACTCCACCACCAGATTTTTTAGTACTGGTTTCTGGTGAACGATCACATCTTTAGACAACATACTGGCTGGGAAAAAATTCAGAACTCAGCATCTCTTTGTTGAATGACGTCTCACAAATAATATATACAGGGAATAATGTTTTTAAAACGAAATTATGAAACATGGCTGCTTTCGACGACATACATTTTGAACTACATTTTGACTTACATTTTGAAAATAAAATGTAAGTTTTCTTTTCCTCCGTGCGTTGGCTTTCAAGGCTCTATTACTTGGACTTAGTGATTTGTCTTCAGGTTAATGCGTGATTTCGTGTAGATTCTGCTCATTTGCATGGATAGCTCTATTTAGCAACATATGAAGTTGGTCACCTTCTACTGAAGAAAAGTATTGAAATTAAATTTGAAGATGTTAAACCTTGAGCTTCATGGATAGTTAGAATTTTGCTTGACTCCGGCAGTTTACGTTTGTAAGTTAATTCCCATCTATCAGTCTTCGTGAACGTCAAATATAATGTCTTCGGCGATATTGGAATGTCAGTAATTGATTTAATAATGGTGAAACGAATGGTGTTAGAAGCAATGTTAGTGGTACAGATGCCCGGATATATTTCTTTTAATGCGTATGTCACATCAGCTGGACATCTATAAGTTGTTCTTAAATATTTTGAGATAGTCATTCTACACAGATGTATGCTTTGAATAAATTCAATCGATTCCATATGAACGATATGTTGATCTTTTGAGATCATATTTATCTGAACGGCTTTTTAGAGTAAGACAAGAAAATGAGTATTCCGGACTGAGAGAGATAAGGTCAGTAACCCCTCAAGACAGAGTAAAAGTGATATACCACAGTCTGTCCACAGAAGCATATAGCAACGTTTGCTGCCGACAACGCTATACTAGCATGAAGACCAAACCTTCGCGAATAAACTTTAATGTGCAAATGATGAAATTCGCTAGTGGACCAAGTGATGGTAAATCAAACTTAATGAATTAAAATCTGCCCATTTCAACTCTTACGAATAAATCATTGGTTCATCCGTCGACAATCAGCTTAAACGATGCGATGGTACGAGAACTCTACTAAATATTTGCGTATGACACTGGATAAGCTTAAATGGAAAGATCATGGAAGAAGAAAATAAAAACGCTTGTTCTTAAATATAAACAATTGTTCTGGCTAATTAGACGAAGGGCAAAATTAAGCATATCCAACAAAATACTAATTTACAATTAGGATCTAAACCCGATCTGGCTATATGGCATTCAGCTTTGGGGTTGTACTAGGAACACTAACATCAAACTTATACAAAACTGCCAGAATAGCATACTTTGGAGTAAAGTCATTGCACCCTGGTACATTCGTATTAAAGATTTGCATTGTAATTTGGGGATTTCTGGATATAGAGCAGCTACCTACCACAGGCACTGGTACATTGCTGGATCCATATTATCCATACAATGACCATATTATAGTTTAGTTTTAAAGAATTCAGATGTAAATTGGTGGTTAGTTTGGAAACACTAGTTTCAACAATAATAAAAAAATGTGGTACTTTTATACATGATTCTGTTATTAGTTTGACGATTGATTTACACGTGCTATAGTTCTTGTAGAAGATATTATTTCGATATATATTAGAACAAAATAAGTCGATTATCAAACCCTACGATAAGAACCTCCAATTATCAGTAATAACTCATCTTAAAATATGTAGTATCATTCTACTTATAAATAAGTCACCTACATTTGGACGGTTGTTTAACTGTCTGATTCGAACACAACCTGCCTTCTACGGTTTTCCCTCCTCAATACAAATTGGGTTTAGTCGGAATTCAAAACACACAGTATTATCTTTTATAGGGCATACGAGTATAAGCGCTAACGTGGTTGAAGGACTAATGGCCACTGTATTATTTATAGATTTGACTAAAACGTTTATTAGAATGAAACATTAGACCCTCTAGACCTTAGTCAGTCGAGTAATTTATAAGTGATTAACGTCGACTTCTTCATGGTTCGGTGATTACACCCTTGCCGTTTTTTAGCTATGTGAATTTAATTCTTCATTACTAAATTTTTCGTTTGCGAAGAAGCCCTACTATACAAATAAAATTATCTGCCTCAAAAATAATCTTTATGTTCTATCGATTTAGATCAAAGCTCAAAAGCTACTTATTACATTTATTAATACATTTTAGATTTAAATGTCCAACTCCTGTATGTATTCATGAATTTGAGTATTTCGGACCAACCATCGTTTCATTATTAGTGTTTTGGAATTGTCTCAGTTAATCATTATCGTTATCTGGGCATTATAATTAATAATAGGTTAGGTACTGGAAAGCACATATAGAGGGCTTAAAGTCTATAGACTATTATTGCGGTAGCCAGGAAAATCTTTGTCCACAATACCTACTTAGAATTATTCATTTCGCGTTAGTTCATTGTTTCGTTCATATAGCCTGTTTACTTAGCTTTAGCGGTCTACATTATCTACATTAAGCCTTCTGTTTTTAAGACAAAAACATAATGTTAAAATTATAGAGAAATGTGAACCCTCTTGGCCAACATTTCAAAAACTATAGTTATTTTGCTTAAGACATAAAATGTTATTTAAAGATATAATTTTGTATGTAGTAGTTTAATCAAAAATTATTGGGAAAATACCGTGCCTCACAAAACTTGAATCAGAAAACTTAATTAACTGTTAAAGGACAACATATTTTCAATACAAAACTAATAATTATTGTACCAATAGGTACTGAAACAACCTATGCAGAACAAAAGAAAATTCACGGAAAAATGATACAATCCCTTCAAAATAAAGTGAGTGACTATTTATTTTCACACCACTAGTGAAACACCACTAGTGAATTTACGGTTTGTATGTCTTTAATGTAACACAAAGCCTTATTATATCCAAGGACTACGCATAACATGAGGTTATTTTAAAAGATGTAGTATATTTTACATATTACTTTAGAAAGGGTTTACATACTGTTAATACATAAATGAGAGAAATAGAGGTGGTGGTACACTTTATAGCTACGCAATGTGCAATAAAAATTATAATCAAATGAATTATAATTGGAATATATGTACATAGGGCAATATTATATACACACCATATATGAGTGTGGTTAAAAATATTAAATATATAATTTTATAGTCCAAATTTAACTACCATCTATTTGCAAAATTAAATTTTGAAAAAGAGTTTCTTTATTTCGGTTAACGCACTGTAATATTGTAAGATGAATTAATTTTTTTTACAATCGGACTTGTATTGTTGTATTATCCTTATATTATGTTCGTATGTCTGATATATCATTTTAACAACATTTGCGTCTCTTATGATTATAAACGTATGCCTCTCTTATGATTAGATCAAACAAAAAACGTACTGCTGCCTTAAAAAACTGGATAAATTTAGACCAAAGACTAGACGATCTGAAATCTGAAGTTGAAAACAAATTCTATCGAAAATTGCAAACAAAGTCATCATTTCCATCAACGAAGGGAGGTTGTGAGATCAGCATCAATAGCAAAACGAGAGCAATTCAAAATTAACACATAAGATATGTGATCTCTTAGAAAATCCGGCGAGACCCATAAATTAAAGAACACTGCAAATAAATTGATAACCTATTATGGCCATATGTATTGCTGGTATAACGAAAGCGAATTTATTGAAAAAATTCCACCAATAGTATTTCAAACTCCAATACATTTCAAACGAAACGCAGCAGAGCATCTGGGCAATTGGGGCAGACAAATAATAGAGTCAATGGCAAGTAGTGGAGTCGAAAGCATAGCTCCAGTAATCGCTCTTCAGTCAATATTCTAAAGAATAATTCTTGACCACACCAGTGGTTTGTATACACAAAAGATAATATCTTAGAGCTTAAACCTCAACACTTTCCAAAAGCTTTACGACAATACTAGAATATGGCAGTAGCTTTATTAAATTTGCACTCGAGCTAATATTACTATCATGATTTTACTATTTAAAAAAACGATATACTTGTTTCTCAAAGTAGTATAAAAATAACCTGTTCCAATAATATTGATAACGCACTAAGATGCTTACCTGATACAGTAAGAACAAGATCATCGGAATAACCATGGACAGTAAAACCTAATAAGCCGCAACCCAATAAGTAGCATCATCGTTGTTTAAGTAGTATTAATGACCAAAATTCAAAATTCGCGGCAGCTATTATCTTCAAATACCTTTTCCAAAATTTTATACAATACAGATGCAATATCGTTGCCACATCTCCATATGGCACAGTACACTTTTTTTGTGGTTGTTAAATATTAGCCAGACGATGGCCGAATGATTTGTCGCTTATGCTAGATGTGATAAGATGAATTTGATCTCTTTTATCTCTCAGCCGTTCAATGATGTTATCTGATCGAAACCAACCTTAGCGAACCAACATTACATAATATTAGAATACACAAAGATGCCATAAAACTTCCAAAGACTACCTGTTCTCTCAACAGCTGGTTGATTGCGCCCTAGCAATAGCTGTCAATCAATGTCATCTCGGTCTTCTCAGTATTACTCCCATCAGTTGTCACGTTACAGCTCTCTCGTCATCTTTCATAACATTAGCATATACTACATTGAAGTTGATTATGGAAATAAAATATGAAGTGAAGTCAACGGTGAACAACGGCTTTATAGAAGCCATAATTTAAAACTTTTTGTACCCCAATTGGCTGGCATAAATCTTGTTCATATATAATTCCAACAGGATGGTGCCACTTGCGCTACAGCTCAGAATAGAATTTATTCAAAGTATCACTTGAGAAAAGACTAATTTTACGTAAAAGCCCTGTTAATTGGCCATCGATATCATGTGGTCTAACACCAATAGATTATTTTCTTTATGGATATGTCAAGTTACTTGTCTATACGTCGATAAACCAGAGCCGATTGAACACTTAGAATACAAAGTTCGGTGAGTTATAAGCATGAAAAGGCCACAATTGCTGCGAAAATGGACATCCAGACTGCACCATCTACCTTCTAGTCCGACATCCAGATTACATCATCTATATGCTATTTGATCAATGTCTTAATGTACGGTGCAACACGGTGACTCCTTTAAAGGACCTTAATCTCCCATTTATGTACTTATTTTTGGGCCTAGTTTTCACTATTTCGAGAACTTGTTAGGCGACTTTAATACTTGTTGAGTTTGGCATGAATCTTGATGCTATAACGCCTCCGTCAGAATAAGGTACAACAGTAATTGCAGTAAATAAGGTACAACAGAATGCTTCCCCTATATTCAAAACAGCAACCTTTATGAATAACGGATCTTGCTATCTTAATAAAAAATAATGCAAGGCTGTATCGCATGATTTGCCCACTCTTGAGTGTTGTATTTTACTGTGTAGAGAAAAATTATTATCTCTCATAAATCGATCTATATATTCTTAAGAAAGGTACATTCAACTGGCCAAAAGGATAAGCTTTCGTACTGAAGACAACCTTGTTTCTGCTTAATGGAAAACCATACTAAAATTCAGGTGGAAAAATCGACCAGAACCAACCGGCACCCGTATTATATGGCCAACATAGAATAGACTCCGACGCACTACGTTTTGCTTAGTAAGTTTCCGTACTAGTTCACAATTGGTGATCTAGTAAACATAACCTTGAGGTAGCCCGATCATAACTGATAGTGTTATAGCCAGGAAAATAGTAGAAACCTACAATTTTGCGCTTTGGTGATGTAGTCTGTCCATTAATTCATTAAGTAGATGAAGAACATTAAAATTAGTTTAACAATAATTTAACCGTGATGATCTATAATCAGATCTCAAGCTTTTTTATAATCTTTTGAGTGACTATAGGAAACTGTTTCAATCCATTTAACCGTTAGAAACTGTTTTAGTTTTAGAATTTTAGTTGTAGCTTGTAGAATGTGAGTTGTAGCTTTCACTAGGAGGTACGTAAAGCCGAATCAATAACAGATACAGTTTTGAGATTCTCACTACAGTTCGAGCTTCTCCAGCGATTGTTCAGTTGTATAAAAGCATAATTTTGAAAAAGAATAATAACAGGTAACAAGAATAGTTTTGAATTGTTTCCTCCCGAATAGCGTCAGTTATACACTTTGCAACTTTCTTAATGTGTGAGTTTTATTTTGTTCGAAAAGAAGCGTGCTTTTTGTGCTTGTATACATATTTCGAATAACGAAAAATTAGCCTTCTTCCGTCAAAAATTTATCCCTTAAAATTCTTCTAAAATCGAAAGACGTACAATACCGCTGGGTAGAGTACCATGGGCGAGTTTGATAACAGTCATACATTTATTGGCTTTCCTGTAACGTTCTGAACTTTATACATAGCATCTGCATACACCGGCTAAAAATAAATTTTGGACAAAACAATTTATTTATAGCAAGACAAAATCAAGAAATGTAATTATTTTTTTTTCGACTTAATATAAGAAATAAATAAAATGATTTGTACTGTTGTTAACAAACGATATACAATTTGACTTTAACAATTAATCACTAGTTTGTGTGCGCTAGGATAGAAATGTAATAGTTATATTGCATATTGAGATGAGTCGAGTCGCAAATGAAAGTAAATAATTTAAATTTCCAACTGATTGAACAATATAAAATAAATAACTCATATCAAAGCGAATAGAATCTAACTTCCTGGATATGCTCGATATTCTGTAACGTCTTATCTCACCCTCAATTACTGTTAAAAAAAAATCTAGCTTAACCCAAAAACTGGTTAAATGAAATCAAATTCATCATATCAAATTATTTGGAATTTCGCGATTTTTAGTTGAGTTGAGTCGTATACATATATGTGCATAACACTAATGATTACATAACTCAACTCACATATGTATGTACCATACATAAAAATAGAACAAATAGGAAATTGGATATAAAAAAATAAATCGACAATAGACAAAAAAAACTGCATTAATCTTGAAAATTATATGTCAATTTTTTATCATCCGTACATTTACTGTTTCTGTGACATTTGATAGATTTTGCCGAAGAGATTTTATTGTTGTTCCCTGCTTGAGCGTATATCGTCTAATATAGCAACATATTATAATGGCATAGTAGTTTGGTGTAATAAATTATATTTGTTCCTTTTTCACTTGTCTACCCACCACATCATATCCATAAGGAACGTGTATATTATGTACACTCGTATGTTCATATTTTGTACATCTATATGTTGTCTGCGAAAAAGATTGACAGAACTAATGGATCATTTAACATTTGTTTTGTGTTGTCTTGAAATTTGTAAAATTTTTAATTTTTTTACCTAGATCTGTATAATACAGGTGCCTGTGGTGAAAAAATATCAACATTAACATTTTGGTGTCTTGATTACGAAGCATAGAAACGCTATGCTAGAGCCTTAATCGAAGCAATAGATATCCAAGTTGTGCAGAAAGTAGTCTCAAAATCTACAGTATGTTTGAGCAAGTGGTATGTCACCCTCGTGGCGGAGAAGTAAATTGCTCCCTGAGTCAATCGAGGTTCTCTGGTTCGATTCCCAGTGGTGACCAAAAATCACGATTGAATAGTTTATGTGGGTTTTAAACAGTGGGTCCTAGGAATAATTTTCTGCCTTTAAGTTTTTTTTCTATTAAATGCTCTACCAAAAAGAACGGATGCAGAAAAATCTTGAGTGGATTTACGTTTAGTAAAAATACTTTAATCGGATTAGTTTTAGACGGATTGACACTTCTAATACTTCTTCTTAGAGCAATGTTGAATTAATTAAAATAACACACTCAAATGTTTACCTGATACAGTAAGAACAAGATCATCGGTTTCACCCTAGTTAGTAAAGACAGACTGTCGCAACCTAATAAAAGTCGTAAATGATCAAGATTGAAAGCACAGATAACTTTAAGGCCAATCTTTGGTGACTGTCACATATCGATAAATCATCTAGCCCGCCTCAGCAACGTGCGACTTAAACATAGACTCAAACCACTTCAGAATATAGTGGGAACAATGCCACTATAGGTACATAAATTAATAATCGAATGAGGTACAATCAAAAGTGGTCACTTCTCTTAAATTGAGTTTGATTTAAGAGAAGTGACCACTAAATTTCTTTATCATCAAGGAATATTTTAATCTAATTAATAAGTTCATGTATGGCAGCTACGTATGATTTATCAAAATTCGACCGAAACAATATAAACTTTTGGAATAAAAAATCCTGCTTTTGCTTCAAGGTCAAATTAATAAAGTCTGTATTAGAAGATACGTGGAAACGCACGGGATATGAACCGGAAAAACTGTGTGCATGCAGGCACATCGAAGAAGTCGATATAGCTCAAACAGAAAATTTGTGGGGAGGTGTTGAGATCCAACCAGAAAAGCCACGTACACTCCGACATATCGAGAAAGTCTATGTTGCACAAGAAGAAGAACATGTAATGCAGGTGCATGAACTTAGCTCTCGGCAAGGAAGGGATTATTCATCAGCTCAGACAAGAGATGCTACCTGTCAGTCAAACCGTGAGTCTAATGTAATTTGTTGGAATTGCCAAGATATAGGTCATATATTCATCGACTGTCCAAGCCCTGCTAAGATATTTTGTTTCGGCTGCGGTCGCCCGGGAATAGTAAAACCAAATTGTATTCGATGTTCGGGAAACTTAACTCCGAGGGCTCGAATGACTGGGAATCCGATCCCCTTCTCTCTTCCCAAAGGCAACACGATGTCAACCAGCGTTCCAGGTTTGGTTCCGTTACCTCAGCGGAAATAAATCTCTATAAACCTATTCTCTCAATTAAACACAACATCTCTTCCATACCTACAGTCACACATTCCCCCGTATCGAAATCAGATAGGGTACGTAATTATTGGCGCAGTAAACGCGTTCTCCGGGCAATTGTTTCTGAGACGCGATTTGATAATGGGGTTGACAATCGACCATATGTCAAAGTAGTTCTGGATGGACACAAGTATAAGGGCTTGCTTGATAGTGGAGCTACCATCACTGCTTTAGGGGCAGGAAGTGAAAGTTATCTCAATAAGCCACAATACAAGATTTTTGATCTTCCTACAAAAATACAGGTGGCATCAGGTCATAGCGAAAGAGTGTTTGGATATTTGTATGCTAATATTACATACAATGGAGTACACACGGTGCTAAAAGTTTTTATTATTCCAAATCTGAAGCAACCTTTATACCTGGGAATTGATTTCTGGAAGGCTTTCAATATTACAATTATAGCTCCTTCCGTCTCTGAGATTGAGAATCAGGTGGTGGAACCCGAGGGTGATGAATGCTTGCGGCGTGATTTAAACCCCGTTCAGATTGAACATTTGAATGCAGACGTAGCGAAATGCACCGGGTGATACCACATCAGTTACACGAGCAAGTGTTTGTCTATCTAGATGACCTCCTCATCACATCGGGGAATTTCGACGATCATATTCAACTTTTATCTTTGGTGGCGACGTTGTTGAAGAATGCCGGTTTAACGGTAAATTTAGGGAAAAGCAAGTTTTTGTTGAGGGAGATAAGATATTTGGGTTATGTTGTAGGAGATAGATGTTTGCGGGTGGACCAAGATAAAGTAAGTGCTATTTTATCCTTTACTGTCCCTAACTCGGTAAAGAAGGTTCGTCGATTTCTGGGTATGTCAGGGTCGTATCGTAGATTCATATTCTCTTGCGCCACTTTGGCAGCTCCACTATCGGATCTCTTAAAGAAAGAACAGAAATTTAACTGGAGCAATAAATGTCAAAGTGCGTTTGACGATTTGAAACTTGTCCTATCAACAGCACCGGTGCTGGTACATCCAAATTTTACGTACAATGTGACGCTAGCTCTACTGGTGTAGGCAGCGTGTTATTTCAGATCGGTGATGATGGTGGCGAGCACCCCATCGCTTATATGTCTCAAAAACTTAACGCCGCACAGCGCAATTACTCTATCACGTAATTGGAGTGTTTTGCAGCAGTGTTGAGCGTGAAGAAGTTTAGAGCATATATCGAGGGGTGTCCGTTTACCATCATCATTGATCATGCAAGCTTGAAATGGCTCATGAGTCAAAATGACTTGTCTGGTCGATTGGCAAGGTGGTCGCTTAAATTGTAAGGATTTAAATTCGATATAGAGCATCGAAAGGGTAGTCTTAATGTGGTGCCTGATGCCTTATCACGTGCATTTATAGAATCTGTCACACTAGGAAACGAAGAGGATGTGCTTTATGTGGATTTGGATTCCAATGGGTTTGTTGAAAATGAATATTTGCAGCTCCTTAAGAAAGTCAGAGAAACTGAGTCCGAATATTCGTATTGTTAATGAGAGATTGTATATTAATCCCTCTTGCAATTACAATGAGAGTTTCACATACATTCCTCGATGGAAGCTCTATGTTCCACAGATGTTAACGAAGCAACTAGTCGTCCAAGCCCACAACCCACCTTCATCTTCTCATTTTGGTGTATCAAAAACGTTGAATCGTCTGCAGCGGAATTACTTTTGGCCTCAAATGGCGTGAGATATGAAAGAGTATAATGTTGCAAGATGTGATATATTCAAACAGATAAAGAGTCCAAGTGTAGTCACCCAACCAATGATGGGTAAGCAAAGCATTGCTGTGAGGCCAATGCAGCGATTATATATAGATTTTTTGGGTCCCTATCCTAGGTCCAAATCTGGAAACTCATATTTGTTGGTGGTATTGGACTTGTATTCTAAATATATATTTTTCAAACCTTTAAAACAGGCATTAGCAACTGCAGTATGTACCTTCTTAGAGAAAGACATCTTTTCAGTTTTTTCGGTACCGGAAACATTAACCTCAGATAACGCAACACAGTTTAATTCTGTTTGCCTTCAAACACTTTTAACGAAATATGGAATTAAACATATTTTCACACCAAAATACTCACCACAGTGTAACGCATCGGAGCTCTTCAATCGTTCAATCTTGGCAGCTATGCGCGCTTATATTAAGGCGGATCATCGAACATGGAATCAACATTTGCACTCGATTTCTTCAGCACTACGTAATGTGATCCATGATGCAACCAAATTTTCACCGCATTTTCTTATGTTCGGTCAACAGTTTATAGGACATGGGAATGATTACAGATTATTGCGTGAGTTGAATCTAATTGATAATGGTGAGATCGTATTGCAAAATAAGGCTTATCGTTTGAGTTTATGTCAACAGACTGTTTTGTCTCATCTTGCGGAGGCTTACAAAAGAAACGCGTATACTGTTATAATTTAAGAAGTCGTCAGCGAGAATTGCAAGTGGGGCAAACAGTGTATGTACGCAATTTCGCATTGAGCGATGCTATCAAGAACTATTCTGCTAAGTTGGGCCCAAAATTTGTTGCAAGTAAAGTGATACGGAATATAGGCAATGTAGCTTACGAACTGGCCCGCAGGGATGGGAAATCTCTTGGCATAGTTATGCATATTATGTATTACGCCGTCTCTTATGGAATCTGTTATACTATAGGTGTTTCTCTTGTGCCCGGCTGGATGAGACGCGGTCGATGGGTACGTCCCCACGTTTGTAACCTTCACTCGTCCGTGAATGTTATTCATTATCACGATACTACTGTATCAAGATAATATACAGAATTCTGAGCTATTGTTTTGATTTGTTTTTTTGGAGGGAATTTTTTTTGTTGTTTACCTTAACAGTATGATTTTTTTTGGAATACGGGTTTTTTTTGGCGGATTCGGAGGGACACAAAAAGTCAGTCGAGTTGAATGTTAGCATACGGATGGTATTGAAAATTGAATTTTCTTATAAAAAAGTTAAAGTTTTTGTTGAGTTGTGAAATATCGGTGGCTGTAGAGATAAAAACATTATATAGTACAGACTATACACAACTCTCTATAGTTCTTAAAGAACATATATTTTTTTTTTACTGTTTGTGTGTAAATTGAAGTTTTATTCATTGAATATATACATGAACTATTGAATTGGGCATACAGAACAATTACGTCCAGTGTACGAGTGATGGTGTCTGGAATTAAAAGGAATAACAGTTGAACTAAGACGCTGTTCCAAGAGTGCAGTCACTGTAAGAAAAAAAACCAAATTGTTTATTACGAAGTGGTGTGCAACAACGAAAAAGGACGCAAGGTTAACACGTGTGCATTAGTGCTGCATTTGCAGATGAATACATAAATGTAGCTATACGGTTGATTTGGTAATCAATTATATCAATTGAATTTATCATATGATTTGGATTTGCAACGTCATGGCAATCATGTGATACCGGTTACCACAACCAACGATCGAGAGTGAATTTTCCATGTTGGAGTTGGTGTTGTTTTCTATTGTTTTATTTTATTTTTTTTTATTACGATTTATTGGTTAAGCCTAAATAAGTTTTTTTTTTATCTTTTTTTATAATATTAGTAATATTAATATTACTAATATTAATATTAAATTCAATTTTCATATTAATTTTTTTTGTTCTTATATATATATATATATATATATATATATATATATATATATATATATATATATATATACATATATATATATATATATATATATATATATATATATATATATATATATATATATATATATATATATATATATATATATATATTGTTAGTTTTCTTTTCTAATTATCTTATTAAACTAAAGCTAATTTTTATTCTTTGTATGGTTTCGGGATTTTTTTTTCTTATTTTAAATATTCTAGCAGGATCGTTGCTTTTGGAAGCGTTTTCAACAAATACGATTAAGGTATGTGCGTTTTTTTTATTTACTATTATTAATACATTTTTTTTCATTATATTTAACTTTGGTATATTAGATAATGAATTTTTATTGTTGTAATTATAAATTTTGAGTAGATAATATTTTTTTTTACTTTATAATTTAATTAAATTTGGTATAATAATTCTAATGCAACCTGCTATATTTATTGAGTCTTATAATGAGTGGCTAGGTAGAAAGCATAAACAAGTAGAGGTGAGTTGAAGTCGATAATGTAATAATACATGTCATGGTATAGCTATGCTGTATTGATGAACCACGACCAAAATATACCTCTGATGACTGAGTTAGGTGGCACTATGACATGTATTTTTTTTTATTATTATTTATTTAAAGTGCAGCACAGCAAAATTTTTTTTTTGTAGACAGACGCCCATTTTTTTTTTATGATTATTTGTTTGTTTTCACGGCCGAATGCTACAAAATGAATGACGCCAGATGGAAATATTGTTAGTCTTTATTCGGCGAAAAACAAATTAATGAGAGTATAGTGCCCTCGTTTGTAGGATATAAAGTGATCAGATCATATCAAGTTCCGGCCTATGATTATACTTCAATTATTTTTACTTTGACATGCTTACTTATAAGGAATCAGTTTACATTTATTTAAATACATAGCAAGGTTTTTGAATGAGATATTATGAACCTTTGAGCAAACACATCGCTTTCCAACTTAAAATAGTTGTGCAAGTTTGTTACGAATAGGCCTACTTCTGGAGTTAGAGAGGGAGGGTATAGGAGTGGTTGCCTACGCTGAAGTGACGTGGTGATCATGGTATCAGGTAAATTCTTATACAAACTATTAAAGAGATAATGCAGAATGCGCTTCTTATTATTACAAGATGGGCCAGTAAATATAGATTGGGAGTCAATCCATCTAAGACAGAGCTGGTACTCTTCACTAAGAACTAGCGTAAATGGCACTAAACTGGCCTTTACTGATAAAGCGAGATTTTTGGGTATAATCTTAGACAGTAAACTAAGCTGGCAGCCGAACATCTTGAGAGAATCAGCAAAGCTACAACGGCGATGTATTCGTGTAGGAATGCAAAAGGCAGACGTTGGGGTCTCAGACCGGAGCTGGTACACTGGCTCTACACTACCGTAGTAAGACCCGTTTTTATGTATGGAGTGAGTGTTTGGTGGCCGGCACTGGATAGAGTAACCTATAGAAAGAAGTTAGAGAAGGTGCAAATGATGGCCTGTTTGCTCATAAGTGGGGCACTGAGAACAACACCTACTCAGACCTTAGAGGTCATGTTATACCGTCTTCCAGTGAATATCTATGGCAAACAGATGGCGGCTAACATAGCCACAAGACTAACGGCCGTATCTCAGTGGAAACACCTTCAGGCAGGTCACTAGACAATAATTGATTCTCTAAGGAAGGAAATGGCGAACCTTGACTATATTACGCCGATATTATGCTTCGAAAAACGTTTTCAAACGTTTATCCCTTCAAGAGAATTCTGGAGGAATAAGCTAGCACTGGAAACCGAAGCTATACAATTCCACACGAACGGCTCGAAGCTAGATGGTAAGGTCGGAGCTGGGCTGTTCTGTGGAGCATTTAATATAAGCACTTCTGTTCATCACCCTGACCACTGCAGCGTGTACCAGGCGGAGATAATAGCGATTGAGGAAGCCTTGAGCTGGTTGAGGCATAACGTGATATCCAAGAGGGATATCAAGATTTATGTGGACAGTCACGCGGCTATCAAGTCGCTGGAAGCTGTTTAAGTCTTGGGTGGCATTGAGCTGCCATTCGTCTCTTAAGGAGATGAGTGAGAATTTCAGTATTCAGACTATCTGGGTCCCCAGCCACTCGAACTAGCTAGGCAAGGTACAACTCTTTAGCTGAAGCCTGAAAGGGCCAATGCGGCGAGGCCTACAGCGGAGCTTAGACTGGCTTTGATGAAAAGATCAGAAGCTTCAGCACTGGAGAGGTGGTCTAACACCCTCTCATGCGAGAGAGCGAGACAAATGTGGCCAAGGCTGGATTTGAATCGCCCCAGGACCTTAAACTTTGGAGAGGAGAGATCTAAGAAGGATAGTAGGAATATTAACGGGACACTGCCTTTTCGGTGAACATGCGAGAATGCTGGGTCTAGAAACAAATGACTTCTGTAGAAGCTGCATGGACGAGGAGGAGGAAGAGACGCTTGTTCACTTCCTGTGCTCTTGTCCTGCTCTGGCACTAAGAAGACATTTACACTTGGGTAGGTATGTAATGCCCAACCTTTCAGATCTTGCAGATAGTAAGGTGCGGGACATTTTATGCTACATTAGTAGTTCAGGATGGGTCCAATAGAGTGTTAGGGGTAATAGGGGACTAAGATCCTGTGGTATCACAACGGACCGGCAACGGTCTAAGTGTGCGTTAGCAGCTATCTAACCTAACCTTACCTAACCTTGTTACGAATACATAACTAATACACAATAATAAATTTTACAATAATAAATTTAGATCCATAATCTCACAGCAAGACACCGATAGCTATCGTATCTGTATTTAGTATATTAAAACCATGCTCCTCCAGATTTAATGGTTGATCATTTATGAGACTGAAAGAAAAATTATGCCTATCATCATTTATGTATCAGTTTTATAAATGAATCATAAATCTATGGCTTAAAGACTGTAAACGGCTCTAACTATGTCCGAACATCCCAACAAATGCTTTTAAATCAAAATCGCTTTTAAATCATTTGGATCATGTTAATTTTTGGTCAACGGTTAGACCGTCATGTGATGAGATATTCTCTTAACCATTAAACTACAATCAGCGATTTCACCATAATTTCTGGTGAATCAGTTGCAATTTTCAGTCTTAACATTTAAGAGAATGTAGTTCTTCCCTTTACAGGATAGAACTATACAGGTTCGAATGTCAGGCTTTTAATAACTGGCTGTTATAGATGTGTTCATTTCGCATCAATTGTATTCAAATGGTGAAAATTCCGTTTGTTTCCGGCCCTCTCACTCCAACCATCGCAGTTTTAATCAATACGCCATCAGTTGGTAACTTTGAAAATTCGTCTTTCTTACCGACAGCACTTTTTTCCACTTACTGACGACACTTATCACCCTGATGACCTCTTACGATTTAACACCAAGACCAGACAATTATTACCCACGATTCTAAAAAAACAACAAAAACAGTGACAGTAAGCTTAACTGGACTCTCTACCAACATAGTACAGAACATAATAAACTTTTCTCAAACATCAAAAGATTTTCAAAATGTTTCCATCTACACGTCATAGCTCCTAAAGAATTTCTTATTTGAGTCAAAGCCCTGAGCAGCTGCTTATTAATTAAATTTTAACTTCTCAGTCCAGCAACATATCTCAAATTAGAGGCACATTTAAAATTTCTTTAATAAAAAAATAAGATGACTGAGCTTAATTTCAATTTGCTTCAGAATTTCTTCAATCAACTAAGTATTTGCTAAGACCAATCGAATAAGGCCAAAAAGACAGTTCCACAACAAAGTTAGCCTTGCAAAGAGCTCTGAATTTAATCCAATCCACTCCAGATGAACGATTATACTGTAATCTATACATGATCGAGATCTTCAACGAACATTCCCATTATGTAGTGTAAAAATGTTTAAAACGTCAACAATAAGGAAATCGGATACCGCCAAAACAACAAAAAAAACGATCCCCCGCTTAGGTACCCGGACACGAGATTGAGGATCGGCACGTGGAACGTGCAGTCATTAAGAAAACCTGGCGCGTTGGACGGCCTTCTCACATGCATGAAAGAGTATCGGCTGGAACTCGTAGCTCTCCAAGAAACTCGATGGCCTAAAAGTGGAGACCATGTGTCCCAAGGCTATACGTTGCTACACAGTGGAGATGACCTCGGAAATCTTGGGGTTGGATTTCTCATTGGGCCACAGGTAAAAAAGGCTGTCTTGGACTTTCAAGCAGTCGATAATCGAATGTGTAAGCTGCGCTTGCACATGAGATTAGCCAACCTGTCAATTATCTGTATACATGCGCCCACTGATGTAAGCCAATCCCAGGATAAAGACTCATTTTACAATAATCTGGATAATCTGATGGGTTCTATACCGGAGCACGATGTCAAATTGGTGATTGGTGACTTTAATGCTAGAGCTGGCAGAAATCAAACCGACTTATGTAACAATATAGATCCGTACTCCCGACACGAAACTGCGACCGAGATTGGGGAAAGAATGATGTACTTTGCGATCGCTCATGATCTCAAAGTAGCAAGTACATTCTTTCCTCATAAAAACATCCACTTAGAAACATGGACACATCCACGTGAAACATCCCGAAACCAAATTGACCATGTGTTGATTTCAAAAGGGCGGGCTCGGGTTGTCCAAGACGTGAGATCGTATCGGTCGTCAACCAAATTCGTAGCTACGATGGAAATTTTCGTACAAGTCAGGGAGGACAGGAGAATATAAAACGCGATTCTCCTGTGAAGGTCTGATAAATAAAGAAACGCAACGAAAATATCAAGATCTTGTCAGCAATAGCATTATGCAATCCAATTACCAATCTGATGATGTGAACAGTGTCTGGGAATTATTGAAACCTCGGTTGTCGATGCTGCCCAGCACACTCTCGGTATAGTGAAAACTAAGCCCAAAAATGATTGGTTTGATGAGGAGTGTCGTCTTGCTGTTGAGCAACGAAATATAGCCTATAATGAAGCGCAGACTCGGTTCACAATCACAAGGAAAAATAAAGCAGTTCTTGCTAGGAGGACAGCTAAAAGAATTTGTAGACTGAAGAAGCGCGAATGGTGGAAGGCTAAGGTCTTAAGAGTACAACAACTCAGCAATGAGCACAATTCATGTGATTTCTTTAAAGGAATCACCGAATTGCACCATACCTTAAGATCTCGGTCAACTGCCATTCGGGACCAGGATGGGAACCTCTGTGTTAACGTCGATGCGGTACTCGATACATGGCGTGAACATTTTTCTGATCTACTTAATGTTCCACATGTATCACAAGCTGTATTTGAATACTCTCAAATACAGACCGCGGAGATGTTCATTGAGGATCCATCCTATGAGGAATTCACAATGGCCATGCGGAAATTAAAGAAAAATCGTCTTTTCGACTTTGTTCGATTGGTATGGCGAAATGAAGTTTTGCCCGAAGAATGGAAAGTGGCCGCGTTATGCCCAATTTTCAAGAAGGGTGATCGCATGAAATGCGAGAATTATCGCGGTATAGCTCTCCTTTGCACAGCATATAAGTTACTGTCATACATTATCTTGGGAAGAATTACTCATCTAGCGGAGGAAATTGTCGGTGACTACCAAGGAGGATTCCGCCCAAATCGGTCAGTCACTGATCAAGTTTTTTCGCTTTACGGATGATTCTTTCCAAGTTCTACGAAACATCTCGCGATGTTCACCAGATATTCCTGGATTTCAAGCAAGCCTATGACTCGAGCAATCGAGAGAGGCTATGGTATGCGCTTGAATATTTAGGAATACCAAAAAATATGTACATCTCTGTAAAATGGCAGTAACGCAGTCACAATGCTGTGTCAAAGTTGAGAACAGGCTATCGAGAACTTTTGCAATCAATTGCGGTGTTCGACAAGGAGATGCACTGTCCCCGATACTTTTTAATCTCATGTTGGAATACATCTTTAGTAAAAGTGAAACACCTCAGGAAAAATTCTTATTCCGACAATCCAATCAACTTCTTGCTTATGCAGATGATATTTGTGTGATTGGATTTAATGGCAACGGAGTGAAAGAGATACTTGATCCACTGGAACAGTGTTCAGCTTCCGTTGGTCTCAAAATCAACGAGTCAAAAACCAAATATCTAATCTCGGGTTTTAGAGACCAAGACGCAATTGATTTCAGTAGTGGAAACCACACATTTGAAGGAGTAATGAGATTCAGTGATAACAGTGTGGGCGAGGATATCAAGGTCCGCCTTGCCGCTGGCAATCGGGCTTTGTATCCTCTACGTCCACTGCTGAAATCAAAATATCTTGCAAATACGGATAAGCTGAAACTGTACAGAGTGTTAATCAGACCCGTTGTCATGTATGGATGTGACAGTTGGACCTTGACGGATGAGTACGAAAGATGGCTTCTAACATTCGAGAGAAGAATCATGCGTGTGATGTATGGTCCAAAACGTGACGTCGATGGCACATACCGAGTTATTTTCAATCACGAGATCAGGAATTTAATGCAAGCTGGCTCGGTCCCGTTCTGCGTGCTGATCCGAAACGAATGATACAGCGAACCTTTAAGGGTGAACCGCCTTTCGGTAGGCGAAGAGGTACACGGCGTAGAGAGCGATCTGGCTTCTTTAAACTGCCTACAACGGTTTGAAGAGCTGGCTCGTGATCGAAACCGATGGAGTCAGATAGTTGACACGGTACGGGCCAATAATGACCTGTAAAAACCGTTAAAAAAAAAACAAAAAGTTAAAAAACTCAGTGAGTACAAATGGCGTGGTTTCTTGAAAGAAGTCACCACAATAATTTTAAAATCTCGGTCAAATACAATTCGGGACAGTAGCAGTTGACCGTGATCTTAAGATATAGTGCAATCCGATAACTCCCTTAAATAGACCAGGCAAATTTTGCTCATTGCTGAGTTTTTGTACTCTTAAGCCTTGCACCAGTCACGCATCCCAAGTATGAAGAATTACTTTTCAAATGATGAACTACTAATTTTGAAACTCTTTCCTACAATTACGTTGAGTCACCCTAATGCAAGGTATCTAGCAGAATAAAAGTGTTTGTACAAACATAAAGCATTATTTACATTAAGATAATTAATAGTCGAGTTAAGACTACTTTTCGAGGACTTAAATGATTCATAACCTAGAAAAGTTAATACCAATTGTTTGACTGAAACTCATATTGTTAACTGCTTATAAACGATTATTGTTCCAAAAATTCAGAAGTTCACTAATAATACAAATCTGATAGGTGGCAATCAAATGAGTGGTTAAAATAATGGGACGGTTATGATAAGGTGAGTTTAACAATACAATACATAATATTTTATTGCCGCAAATATTCGAATCCATTTAAATTTTATAATTTTTCCGCTTTTCCGTCAATTTTAAGGTTATTTTAATGGATGATAAATATTGTTTATTATATTTCTAACAAATAAAATTTATATGTAGAGAAATATGGTTTTATGATAAAAATGAAAATAGGAAAATGTCTATAACTAAAGATATGTGATTTTTATTGTTTCATACACGTATATATGTACATAAATACGAAGTATTAATTCAGTCAGTGGATTTTTCGTTTACGATCAAATCCATCACTCACTCTTTCGTGGCATTTCCTTTGTACAGCTTTATCTTTGTGAATATATTAAACTCAATTTGATTTTTTTTTGTGTGTGTGGCCATTAAAATTTGGTTTTTCATTTTCCTGCTATTTTCAATACAGTTTGTGATTTATTGACTGCGCACACCATACTGGATGGTTTGATGAATCGAGGCGAATTCAATGTATGGTTATAAACCCTATATTTGTATACTAGGTAGTTTTAAAATATTTTCATGCTTATTTATTTATTTAATAATTTAATTTTTATTTAAAATTATAATACACACAAAAATGAAACACATATAAATTGTATGACTTTTTATTTTCTTTCAATATGATAACACAACATAAATTCAGCATCATAAAAAGTATAAAACATTAATAAAATTATACATATGGATGTTTACTAATAGTATGTTAACGTACATATACATATACTTATAAGTAATAAATTTGATTTTTAAATAAATAAAAAAAATATTTGTCTTTTATTGATTTGGTTTTTATAGCCAAAAATTGTCTTAAATTATTACTCTCGCAGAAGATCAAAAATCAGACTCTTGATTTTGGTTGGTACAAATCTAAAATGAAAGAAACGTTTTGGTATTACAAAATTATAATTATTTAGCCTAATGGAATTCATTAAATTTAAAACGTTCACAGTTAACCCTGGATCATTGATGTTTCAAAAATATTACGAACGAAACATAAGGATCATAGAATACCACCACAGTATCCAGAGCTTGTCGAAAGAGGCGACTAAATATGAATGGATTGCTGGACTGAAGACCCGCATCCGTATAAAACGACAAATGCCAACAATCAAAAATAAATCGGATACCGCCAAAACGAGTTTGAGGATCGTCACGTGGAACGTGCAGTCACTTCGAAAACCTTGCGCGATTGACGGCTTTATCACTTAAATGAAAGAGTATCGGCTGGAACTCGTAGCGCTGTAAAAAATTCGATGGCCTAAAAGTGGAGTCAATACCCGAACGCCTGGAAGAGTGCGATGGTGCAACCGATCCTTAAACGTGGTTGTGATAAAATTGACCCTTCAAACTACCGGCCAATATCAATTGTGTCAGCAGTGGCTAAAGTTTTTGAGAAATGCATTAAACAACAACTGGTGAATTATCTTGAGATTAATAAAATAATTTCAGATAAACAATATGGCTTCCGCGAAAGCCCCTCCACAACCGATCTTTTGACATTTGTTACAAACAAATGGAATCTCGCCCTTGAGCACCATGGAGAAGCCTTTGCAATCGCTTTGGATATATCCAAGGCTTTTGACAAGGTTTGGCATGAGAATCTCATTTGTAAACTTGTGGCATACGGCTTAGATTCGATGACCATCAAGTGGATAAAAAGCTTTCTCAAAGACCGAAAGATCAACGTTGTGCTAAATGGGAGATCATCAACGACACACTCCCCAAATGCCGGAGTCCTTCAGGGATCAGTTTTGTCACCAACTTTGTTTTTGTTATACATTAATGACTTGTTGGATAGCACTGTGAACCCTATCCACAGTTTTGCCGATGATGCAACATTGCACTCTTCTATTTCATTCGAGGTCGAGCCTACTCCTTCAGAGTTAAACGGTAAAAGGCTGGAAGTTGTCACTTCGCTTAATTCCGATTTAAGTACAATATTTGAGTGGGGAATTAAAAATCAGGTCAAATTTAACGAGAAAAAACACAAATATGTTCTCGTGGGTTGTGACTCAATTCGTCTGCTTGGTGTTCAAATAACTAACAATTTAAAATGGAATGAACACATTATCGCATTGGCCAAATCAGCTTCACGTAAACTCGGGTTCCTCAATAGATGCAGACGGTTTTTTAAATCGCATCAGGTTCTCCAGATATATAAAACCTTTATTAGACCGTGTATAGAATATTGCTGTCAGGTTTGGGGTGGAGCATATGGCACTGCTCTCCAGTTGCTGGATAGAGTTCAGCGACGTGCCATACGAATAATACGAAACTCCAGACTTACGAAAGATCTAGACAGCCTACAGCACCGCAGAGATGTTGCAGAACTATGCGTGTTCTATAGATTAATAAATGGTAAATGTTCTGCAGAATTAAAGGAGAAAATACCACCATTAGTTACGCCAGGACGGGTAACACGAGAAACGGTCAATGCGCATAGGTTTACGGTGAAGTTGCCGAAACCTCGAACTGAAGGTACAAAGCGCGAATTCATTCATCGAACATCCAGGAAGTGGAATTCGTTATCCGGTTTTCAGTTTCCGTTGGATTATAAAATGCACAAGTTTAAGGCAGCTATCAACCTTTACTTGAAGGACCACGCGTTGGGTGCAGGAGCTCTGACAGTTACAAGGAGCTAGGACTGTCTTAAAGTCCGCCCTGCACCCAATTAAAGCTTAATATAAAAAAAAAAAAAAAGTTGTATATGTTGTTATACAGTGGAGATGACCTCGGAAATTTTGAAGTTGGATTTCTCATTGGGCCATAGATAAAAATGGCTGAACTAGATTTTTAGATAAAGACTAATTTTACAATAATTAAGATAATCTGATGGACTCTATACCTGAGCTCAGATTGGTGACTTATGCGATAGTATAAATCCATACTCCCGACATGAAACTACGACCGGAAATGGGGAAAGAATGTTGTACTTTAAGAATGATGTAAATTCTTTCCTCATAAAAACATTCTTTTGGAAACATGACCACATCCACGTAAAATATCCCGAAGCAAAATTGGCCATGTGTTGATATCTAAAGGGCGGGCTCGGGTTGTAAAAGACGTAAGATCTTATCGGTCGTCAACAAACTTCGTAGGCAGTAATGATTATCTGGTCACTGCAAATCTACGATAAATATTTTCTTACAAGGCAAGGAGGATAAAAGAATATAAAACGCGATTCTGCTGTGAAGGTCTGATAAATTAATTTGATAAAGAAACGCAACGAAAATATCAAGATCTTGTCAGCAATAGATCTAATTACCAGTATGATGAAGTGTCTGAGAAGTATTGAAAACTTTCGGCTGCCCAGTACATTCTCGTTATAGTAAAAACTAAGCCGAAATATGATTGGTTTGATGAAGAGTGTCGTCTTGCTGTCGCGCAACAAAGTAAAGCTCAAAATGAAGCGAAGACTCGATTTACAATTGCAAGAAGAAACAAAGCAGTTCGGGTTAGAAGGACAGCCAAACGCATTTGTAGACAAGAGTCGATTACATTTCAACGACCAAGAACCGCCGTTGAATAAAAAGGAAAGCAGAAAATAGGTACAAAATATTTAAGTAAGGATATTTCTTAATTTCTGATTGTAATTCCTATTAAGATGTTAATTTTGTCTAGAGTCAAAAAAAATTAAGCCTCAATTTAGATAGATATATTTAGATACATTTTACTGCTTTTAGATATATTTTGAAAGAACAGAAAAGCAATTTACCATAGGTGGTAAAATCGTCTTCTATAGCTCTGGAACTTAAATTGACAGCTACCTTACGATATTTGACAAAAGATGGGTATCAAAACGCTGTTGCACAAGATTGTTTTGTTAGACAGGCACAACCATATTCCATTTTCCACATGTAAAATTCCTTGTAATGTGTGAAGATGAAACACACATCAAATGCTACATATCCTAGAGCGGGTCACAACTCTATTAATTGAGGAAATAGCGAAACCCGAATTATTTCCAGTATGTGTACAATAATAAGGACATAAGCCACAGATTACTTGGTAAGGATACATTTGCCTCTTATAAATGGATCTTCCTTCTAAAAACATGTAAAAAACTAAACCAACTCATAAATGGCAGTGCCATCTGTTTTGAAAAGTGCAAAATATAACGATGTATATTTTATGTAAATTTTCCAACGATCAAAACCCAATTAATTTTAAAGTCGATCAGTCTGTAATTTTTTTTTCAAAAAAGTCCAGGCTGTTGTTGTTCACAATTAATTTGACAGTTAATTTGTCTCAAAAATATATAGTCCAAGAATGAGCGCGTAATATACTCCGTTTAACTTGGAACGACAAAAGAACATAAAATGACCACCTCGAGATTATTTCCGGGCATAAAATAAAGTAACCATTCCCAATCGATATCTAGCATCACATCTAGGAATTACATATCTATATGCAGTTACTAGGCATATTTACTACAATACATGTAGTACGAGCATAAAATATGATCCTTGTGGTTCCATTGAATATTCAAGTATTTGGATGAAATTTGGACTCAGGCCTTTAAGTCTAAAGGGTAACAGCCTCACTCAAAATCATCTTCCTTCCATCATAACAGCCTTACTCAAAATCATCTTCCTTTGTATCGTGAAATAATTTTCTTATTACTGTAGAACGATTATTATTTTATTATTAAAGTTGGCTGGAACCCTTAAAGGTTCCGCACTCAATGCCACAAAGGGCCTATGGTGCAAACCTAGGATTTCATCAAAGCACACAGGTGCGTTCTGCAACCTTAGCAAACTGGAGCAGTTTGAACCACGGCGGAGGAGACAGTTGATTAACAGGAATATTCCTGGAGTTGAACACAAGGGATCTAATGCGGTCGAAAGCCGGACAGGTACTGATGAAGTGTAGGCTGTCATCAACGTCCTCAAGGCATTCATCGCATACGGCATCACTAGCAAGACCCATGCGATGAAGATGACTTTTGAAACGGCCATGGCCAGTAAGTAGAGCAACCAAAATTCTCAAGTTGTCCTTTTTCAACGAAAGAACATATTTGGTCAGCTTCGGGTTAATCCCTCTTATAAAGTATTTTGCCTTACGGCAAGTAGGGGTAGTTGACCACGTCAGTTTTAGGTTCGATAAGGTAACGGTTTTGATTGTTTGTTTCAAAGTGTGAAGAGGTACAGGAGCAGCTGGTTCAGGGCCTACGAAAAATAAGCGAGAACCAGTTTTAGCCAAACTGTCTGCAACTTCGTTGCCATCAATGTCACAATGGGCGGGAACCCACATGACCGTTACCTTATTGTTACAACCAAGGAGGTTCAGCAAATTCTTGCACTCCCCGACCAGTTTGGAGCTAGTTCGAGGATTGTTCAAAGAGCTAAGGACAGTTTTACTGTCCGTACAAAATATAATCTCTTTGTCGACGGTAGCGAGATTAAAAGCTGAAAACACGCAGTGAGTAACCGCAATTAATTCCGCTTGATGAATAGTACAGTAGGACCCTAAACTTCTAGAGATTTTCAAATCATGCAATGGACAGTAGTAACCAAATCCAACACCCTGTTCAGAGACAAAACCATCTGAGAAGAATACAAGCGATTCGGATATCTGTTTGAGCAAGTCTGGTGAGAACTACATATCCCTCGATGGATAAACCACCTCATATGATCTGTGGAAATTAAAAACACTCAGAAGCCAATCAGTAATCATGTTGATTTCTGGCATAGCTCGTGTAAATTCAGTAAGAATTGATCTATGACCTGAAGTAGTACCAAAAGCATTCCATTCCCCGGCATTCCTCAAGCGCAAGGCAGCCGAACAAGCAGTACCTAAAATGAAGGATTGTAACTGTGGTAGGGAGAGAATGAGCTCTATAGCCAGGAGCGGAGTTGAAGACATGGCTCTAGTTACGGCCCGACAAGCGATATTTTGCAAACAGTTGAATTTGCCAAATGAAGATTTTACTTTAACCACTGGCCACCAAACAATAGATGCATAAGTTAGCATTGGCAGAACCAGTGACTTGTAGATAAAATAAAATATTTTGGGGGATAATCCCCAGGAATTACCAAAAGCTCTACGACATTGCCAAAAAATCGCAGTGGCTTTTTGTTGTTTGAAATCCAGATGATACTTCCAAGAAAGTTTATTATCCAGAAAAACTCCAATATGTTTGACGTAGGCTGAGCTATTAACCTTGCATCCGAAAATTGATGGTACAGAAAAAGCTTCAGTATTCCTATGCCTTGTAAAAATAACCAAATCGGTTTTTGATGGGTTCACATGTAAACCCTTATCCAGACACCACTGTTCTATAATGAGAAGAGCGTGTTGAGTTAAATCTGATAAGACATTCAGGTGCTTGCCTGAAACTGTCAGAACCAGATCGTCAGCATAACTTTGAGCGGTAAAACCGGACTCACGAAGAATAACAAGAAGTTCATCAACGACCAGAAGCCACAACAGTGGTGACAGTACACCGCCCTGCGGGCATCCTCTGGAAGCCTTGATCGAAGTGTGGGTATCCTCGACCGCGCAAATCACTATACGAGATTCAAGCATACGTTCAATCCATCTGATGATGTTGGGTTCGATACCAAAATTAGTACATGCGTTTGTGATCGAGACGAATGTAGTATTATCAAAAGCTCTTGCAATATCCAGAAAGGTGCCTACAAGAAACTCGTTATTGTTCAAAGATCTCTCAATCCTAGTTACGAGTTCATGTAAGGCAGTCTCACAGGATTTGCCCATTCTGTATAAGCATGTTGCATGTTACTGAGTGGAGCGGTAACTAAAAGTTGGTCCCTAATGAACCTATCAACAATCCTTTCTAAACATTTCAGAAAAGTTGATGTCAGACATATAGACCGAAATGAATTGGGGTCGGTGTAGTCCGACTTGCCAATTTTTGGAATAAAAATTTACTATACTTCTGCTCCAAGATTGTGGAACAAAACTAAAAGCGATACAAGCCTGGAACAGATGCAATAAATGTTCCTTAATGAGAGGATATTCATTATCCTTAATGAGAGGATAGAACGATTGCTGAAGTAAAAATTAAGATAGGTCACAATTCATCCCTCATTTGTAAGTATTATTTAATAAACAATATTAAATTTTTGAACAAAATAAGAAACACTTCAAGAGATATTGGAGCCAAAAGTATCTTGTGTACGAGTAAAAATAAATAGATTCGCTGAATCAGATCTTATCAATGCGTTTTGGCTTTGTGAGATAACCCTTCAAAATCTTACGGATCCTATCAACGGCTGAAAATACATATATTAACTGATTGACGCCTGGAAACTTGATGATACCACATGAAGGTTCGTCATCTCTTTGATATTAAACCCAGAAATCAAAGAGTTATTCAATTCAAATCATGCTATATAGAGATGAATTTGTTACTGAGTGGAAATGGCTAGAAAAAATCAGAAAAGAAATATTTCTATCACAGTTGGGAATTTACATGTAAAATGACTTACATGTAAAAAAATCTCAAAAATGTAAAATTACATTTAGTGTAAAAAAAGGCGGGAAAAATAATTTGCCTTGACATCTTACAGTTGTGGGTCAAATTTTTAATAAATAAACTGCGGATACGGTAAGCATATAATCAGATTCTAGTTGACATGGTAAAATTTCGGGATGCGATGCTCGAACGTACCATCGATAAATTTAAACTTTCAGTAATAAATTTATACTTCTGAAAAGAAGCTTTAAATTCAAGTATCAAACATTGTAAACCAAACACTAAGCAAAGACAAGCGATTTATTATAATTAACTAGGAGCTAAGGATTAGGAAATAAAATTCTTGTTGGCAGCACACACAATAATAAATAATGTAACTATCACTGTAGTATACTTACTTAAGAAGGCAGAAGAAAAATCCATTGATTTTAGGTATAAAAATAGTTTTTTTATTCGTCAAAATGCCCTCAACAATCTCATCAGCAGCTGTTTCTGGTTCCACTGGTTCAATTTTATTTATAAATCCTAATGTAGTATAATTGTCTACAACTTCTCTGCGTGTATTCAAAAACGACGGGTAGACAATTGTTGTGAATACTTCATTTTCTAATTTTAATTCACGTAGATATTCGCTAAGTGATTCCATTAGACCTCGTGTCGCATATTTGGTGGTCGTATATAAAATATTTGTGATTCCCTCTAAACCGCATATCGAATTTATTGCAACAATATGACCACGTCGTCGTCTCACCATCGTGTCGAAAAATGCTCGTATTGTCTAAAATTATAAAATGAAGAATATTAGTTCTATATACTATAACATTTGGCCAACCGCATCCCATTCAATCAGATTATAAATAACCTAACAAGATGGAATTCAGTGTTCACCTTGTTCTTATTGTTGTTATAATTTATAAACTTTTTTCTTTTATTAAACTTGCCAACTCATCATTTGAACCCGAAGACTTTAGGTTTTAATTTCAGGTTTCTCCGGATTTTGGAATGAAAAATTCTATCTTCGAGTTTGATGCAAAAAAATAAAATTTAATTTTACTAACACCAACTTTACAAACCAAATGAAATGATTGGTTTAACTCTTTATTGCATCTATCCGACTTAAGGAATTTAATTTTTTAAAGAGTTTTGCTATTAGAGGTTTCATTTTGATATTTGACAAATCGAGTATTTTGAAATCAGTGAATGTTTATTTCATTGTAAAGAGGAAGGTATGCCATTAACATTTGAAAATGATATCAGCCAAATGACCGTCACGGCTAAACTTACAGCACCATATCCTTTCCATGAAATTTTCCATGATCAATTCGCACTTTTGTGGCTGTATATCCTCGATATATTCACGAATTGTATATTTTAGGTCTTGAATCGATTGTCGAGCATTGAAATAGACCTTATCTTTCACATGGCCCCAATGAAAAAAGTCTAACGTGATAAATCACTGTGGCCAATTCAGATCACTTCGAGAAATAACACGATCAGAAAACTTTTCTTGCAAAATCGGCACGTAGCGCCGTCTTGCTGACAATTAACGTCGTCCACATCAATATATTTAAATTCCGGCCATAAAAATCATGCATCCAAAGTGAAAATAAGCCTCACCACTGAATATGATTTTTTGATGAACAACCGGATCATTTTGTTGCATTTTTAGGATCAAATCAACAAAGATACGACGTTTATAATGATCCAGCTTCTTATGCTAACTGAACTTCAAAAGCCTTAAGACCGAAGTCTTTATGAAAAATACGGTGTAATGTCGTTTGTGGACTGTTTCGATTCTTCACATCACTAATTAGTCTCAATAGCTTAAATTTTCCCCCAGTTTCACTATTGAACTTCACGAAGGCTTCACATAGGAATGAATTTAAATAATTTCAATGCGTTGTTGAAGCGTGTGTCATACACCATTTTTAGTAATGGCGTAGTTTTTACTTGTCAAAGGTCGCAAGGTGACAGCTTTAATATTGATAGCTGGCCAAATAGCAGGCTATCTGAAATGAAACCTCTTATTGGAAAACCTATTATATTGGTTTTGTTGCTGTAATGTACCAATACAAAAACCGATGACAAGAAAGATGAATGTGATTTTAATGATGAAGGTTTTCCTTAAAAGGCGTGAAAACAAGAGATGATACTGTTGTCTAGGTGATGAATATTGATGAACAAACGTTTAACCCCCTACGAGTACTGCTTGTTGTTACTTTTATTAATTTTCTTCGGGTAGTCGGTTAAAGTTGACTAATTAATCAAGCCACAAGTACACATTTTCATTGAAATGAATAGCGGAAGAACATTTGCAGTCGTTTCAAATGGCATGCGTTAATACATAGGCATGTAAGACTTGGATGGGTTTATCGTCATCTCGACATACCGAAAAAGCAATGCACTTGAAACACTGAACTGAAACTTCAACAATAAATTTCTATTCAATCGGTTAATACCACTTAGACAATGATCGGTTTGGCACGATTCAAATTCATATAAAACGTTTAAATACAAACTCGATGGTGATAATAAAACTCTTTAATGCGTACTTGATAGTATAAAATTAAAATTAAACGAGGATATTCTCAGAAATTTATGATAAAATGTGGACAGTTTCATGAAAAGAAAGAAAAACGTATGACTTCTGTCAACATAAAAGGGCACGAGGCTTTTATTTCCAGCAAAAGCAAAGAGTAGAACCTGGTACATGGATACCGGGTCACCTCCCAATGTTTCAGTTTTAAGCTCCTGTTTTAAGTTGAAAATTGAGGCATCATTATTTTGAACCAAAGTGGCTTTAACTATCCGTTTGCATAAAATGGTGGCTATAAAAGTGTTGGGTGACGATCTCAAACAGATACCCTTATTACGCCAATTTCGATGTTTCAAATGATCAAATTAATCGTTGAACTATTTTTCTAGTCAGATAAGATGACCGACTATCTAGATGATCTAAATGACATGAAACACAAGTTTTTTCACTACTCAAATCCGTTTGAAATTATAATCGGACCAAAACAAATTGAACATATAGTAAAAATATACCTTGAAATTAACTGTCATGGTTTCTTAATATTCCCCAAACTATTCGAATACACCTGGATAAATAGTTCTTGACCTCCATAGTAATAGTATACCATTATACCCATATCATACCTGATTTGAAATATAATATAAATGGAGAGTCATAATGATGCTTGAAAGCTCTTGTGTAAGTGTTTCCAATTACTTTTCCGTTCCATTTTGACAGATTCAAACTTTTTTGAAGTATTTATAGTATTTGAAATGCAGAAAAGTCAATTATATTATTAGAAACATCGAATGTTAAATCATAATGAAATACGAGAATAAACTGAACAATATGCATTTTAAGGTTTTCGTAAACGATCACCTACATACATATTTAAATAAAAAATAATTACCATAATGGAATTTGTACCGTATACGTCAAACCATGATACATCAATCTAACCATGGTTTAAAAATTAACTACACCAATGAGCGGCGACCACTTATCAAAGCCACTATTTAATAAGCGAAATATTATACCACACAACTTTTTTTCATGGTATCCAGCCCTGATTTTAGTATACTAAAATTAGCAATAAAATAGCTAAGTTTGTTCCAAAGTGCTAAAATTGAAACTCAACACAACGGCATCATAAATTAATAAAAGTTATTTATAATACGTTTATCGTTATCCATATACCTACTGTAATCTTAATAAAAAACTTTTCGGTCTAAAGTTTAGATGGACATAGATAAATATAAACCTATTCAGTACTTTAATCAATTCTTAAACTGTGTACTGTATTCCGATGGCAATCGATCATTTATATCGATATCATTAAATAAAAAAAATGTCTAGAACCTATTTGATAAATATATATATATATATATATATATATATATATATATATATATATATATATATATACATATATATAAATATATTTATATATATATATATATATATATATATATATATATATATATATATAAAAATATATATATATACATATATATATATATATATATATATATATATATATATATATATATATATATATATATATATATATATATATATATATATATATATATTTATATATATATATATATATATATATATATATATATATATAATTTTTATATATATATATATATATATATATATAAAAATTAAAACACAACCAATTTTTAAAAATGAAAAAAATATCAACCGAATTAGAACAAAATATTATTTCTCTTTGCAAAAAAGGATTTTCACTAAGGAAAAATGAATCTCAATTACGAGTGTTATCGGACTGTACGTAATGTAAGAAATAGAAATAATTTGGGCAAATCAAATAGTTGTAAAGGACGTCCACAGCTTCTAAATAGTAGAGATTCTCGGGCGATTGCGTGACTTTTGAAAGAAAAAACCAAATTAACCAACTAATAAATCACCTCACAAAGTTAGAAAAGAGTTGGGTAAGAGTGAGTTAGTGAGTGGACAGCACGGCTGGCGTTGCAAAGACTAGGCTTGCAGTCATATGTTAAGAAGAAGAAACCAGCGTTATCTTGTAAAAATATCAAAGTGCAGCTCAAATTTCCAAAATTTTCTATTGATGATTGGAAACAGTTGATTTAGTCCGATGAAACTAAAATTAATCGGTCTTAATCAGATGGAAAATCTTATTACTGGAAACGACCACACGAAAAAAATTAAGAAACACCATGTAAAGATAACGGTAAAGCACAGTTGCGGATCCTTAATGGTCTGGGGATGCTTTACATGGTGGAATTTCTAGATGAATGTGCTTATACGGAAGAGCAAATCGTTTTTCAGCAAGATGGAGATCCGAAACATACACCTAATGTAGTGAAAAATTGGCTAGCAGACCAAAAATTTCAAACTAAGAAATTGAAAAACATAGAGCATCTATGGACATTCGTCAAACGTCGATTAAACCGAGTATGGTAAGCCACCTACAAACGTAGACGAATTTTGGCGGCAAGTTGAAACAGAATGGATAAAAATTCCTCCTGAATATATCCAGGGACTTGTCGAAAGTATACCCAGACGAATAAAATCAGTTATTGAATATATCGGTTATATATATATATATATATATATATATATATATATATATATATATATAAATAAATAAATATATATATATATATATATATATATATATATATATATATATATATATATATATATATATATATATATATACCTATATATATATATAGATTGATCAAAACGACAGTTTTAGTTATAAGATAATCTCCAATATTTATATGTCTCAATGAACTTATCAGTTGGAGAAACCGGATAAAGTACAATTCATTGATAACAACAACATGGATTGGATCTTTTTATTACCAAAAAATTCTTTACGTAACATCAATTTCTATTAAGTGATCAATTAAAAATATTAAGCTCGATGCACTGAAAGCTTGATAATTCGATAACTAAATATACCTCCACTCAAGTTAAAATATCTTTAAAGCTCCTAAAGTCTAATAAAGTAGTACAATGAATATATAATCATAGATATGTTCAATAAACAGATACTAAACTGGGCTTTATGAGTCAAAATGAGTCAAATCAAAGTCCCACATACCCTTTCAAAAATATTAGGTATCAATTCAAACTATTTCGAATTAAAATTTTTAGATAACAGTAAAATTTTTAGTTATGTTTGATAAGCAATAATACATAGTTGTGTAGTCATTAATTATTAGATAGTGATTTTCAATTAAAGCTACCTGACGGCTATCTCATATATAAATCAATGTCATATGACGAAATCTTTGTTTAAAGGTCAGAATCAAAGACCTTTGTAACTTGTTGCAACACGCGTCCAGCTATATATGGTTCAGGTTAAACGTTTAACTCCATATACATAAAAGTTCGCCTATATAATCGTTTAGATTATAATTATAGACTATAATACCCATAAAATTTATTATAGTGACAAAAATTATAGCGATCCCTCACACTAATCAAAAATGTCATTTTTATCAATAACATTATTTATAATGCAACAACACTAATACATATTCATAATTACAGAGATAAGATAACAGTTCAACCGAAATAAAACTTTAATCCGCGACAGCTAACAAGTAGTAAGCAATCAAGTATAAAAATATATATAAAACAAAATCAAGGTCATACATAAATGTGAGAAAATGATATATATTTACCCAAAAATGAGCAGTCACATTAACACTAATAACACGCTCGAAATCAATGGCACGACCTTCCATAATTGACACTGTCGGTATAATTGCTGCATTATTGATAAGTAAATCGACTGGGCCAAATTCCTCGTCGATACTCGTAGCGACCTTGCGTACTTCATTTCTATCACTGACATCGAGCTGCGCATGATAAAAGAGACATATTATTTCACTGTATACCAACGATTATGTTATGTTGTCAAGCCACAAACAAACAAACACACTCACACACCTTAATCCCTTTAGTTTTTATATTAAAATTGGCTGCATCCGATGCAGTTTGTACAGCCGCTTCACCATCAACATCCAGTATCACAATATTACAGCCCTCTTTGGCCAATCGAAGCACAATTTCACGACCTAAACCATTACCGCCACCCGTCACAACAGCTAATTTACCACCAATTTGTTTTCGTACCGCTGGTTTAAATACATTTTTGGCCATCTCTATGTATATCGGAACACTGAGTACGACAAACCTAATTACTGCAATCACACAATCTATAAACATCATGGTTTTCATGTGAAATGTACGCTGTGGTAATGGTGGGGCAGCACGATACGGTGGCGTTTCACTATTTGCGGTTAATTTATCCGTCATATTCGCAGCGATTTTAATATTCCCGTACACGCGTAACTAAATAATTACCTCTCACTTTCAACAGTCAGCACTTAACTAAACATATGCACACAATCGCGTACATAATTCATATATAACAGCTTTAAAAAAAATTATTTTGAAATTATTAAGCAATTTTATATATATATATTCCGTCCGCGATAAGATAATTCGTGACGTATAGGGTAGATAAAACGTTTAATTGATTATTTATGTGGCCTAGCACATAATTGATTATTATGTGCTAGGCCACATAAAGTATGTACATATCTGACTATTCATGCTTACGTATGGAGTGACTTCAAAAATCTCACATGTCTTAAAAATTCAAATATTTACTTAATTAAATTATACGTATTGTTTGGTTCAAAAATATACCGCCAGTAGCAGGCCAATCATGTACACAAAACAATGAAATAAATAATTTTTTACTGACGGTCCAGCAGTTGGACAATGGAACATAAATACATGTATTATCACATATAAACTTTTTATGTGTTTGTACATTGTGTTAGTCGTCATATTAAACGGATATCGTCATGAGCGATCGCCACTTTATATGTTTTGAGTAAAAATGTTTATGCTTGCTTATTACGATACAGTATACGACATGTATGTGTTTGATTAACAGTCTGTTTGTAGTAGCACAAACAATACGTTTTCTTGTTGAAATGTAAACTATGGATTTACTCGTCTAAGTATGTCTGCAAGATTTTTATCTTCATTTAAGTTAAGTCTACAGTTAAGTTCTGAACAAAACGTCATTTAAATGGCCCCCGCGACTTCTTCTGCAGGAATGAATTCGATGAACCCAATTTTCGAGCACTTTTTTCATTACATCAAGTCGTTTAGCGCAAGCCAAGAAAACCTCTACGATGTCGCTAGAGGAAGAAATTACGCTGGTTTAGAGAAATCACTAGAAAACTTAATGCAACTCAATAGTCAACTATTTAAAGAGGTTCAACAGCTTAAAGAAGAAATTGCTGTTATTAAAAGTGAGAAGAAACAAATAAATGAAACTCAAAATGCTATAGTCGTCTATGAAATAGATGACGATGAATTGGTATATGAAACGAGTTTTATACGCAAACCAATTGTTAAAACTAAACGCCAAAAAAAAGGAAGGCAGAAGCCTCGCCTGAGGTGGAACAATCAATACAAGGCGTAAGAAAACCACCAATAAACCAATCTGGTCAACCATGCAAGGACTTAGTTAATTATAAAACATCGTTGGTTCACGTATGAAAACAAAGCAGAGCAACAAATCAAAGTTATGGCCAGAGGACTACATCATACATGCCCAACTGATGAAATAATTGAGGAACTTAGTCAGAAAGGATTCAAAATCATAAATGCTGTAAACATTCTGAAGAAAAAGGTTACTAAAAACTCAAACGATGAAAGAGGAACAACCAAAATCGGCCTACCCCTATTCATGCTAACATTAAACAACACCGAGAGCATTGATAAGATATATGGAATCAAAGCAATCCTGAACATGAAACTCAAAAGGAGTGCAGTGATAATTTCATCTTGTAAACTGTATACATTAATTTTGTTAATATTAAATTGAAATTGGGCTAATAAAATATATAATTTCGTAAAGTCATACACAGAAAGAAAAAAATAGTCTTTTCATATAAAGATTAGCCAATTTCATTTAAAGTTGAGCATCGATTTTTAGCCATATAATGTGATTCGCTGATTCAACTATTCATAAATAAATAAATTAAAACAAAACTCATAAGAAATCATTCGTCGATTTGGTGAATTAATTAGCTTAATCAAGTTATATGTTTTTATGATTTGGTTAAAGTTTTTTAATGAATTTAGAAGAGTTTTATATAACTTTTCCAAATGAATTGTACAAACTCATTGTATGAAAATGTATGTTTTGATCAAATATTTAACATTAATATTTAATGTATGTATTTGATTTCAATTAAATAATTTTATAAATTAATGATTAAAATAATCGAAACATATAGTTAGATTTTATCTTTCTGGAACTTTTTATTTGATTTTTGTTTAAAACATTTATTTAATTTACTAAATAAAATAGTCGAATTTATTTATATTTCCACTAAAATTGAATCATTTATTTTGATGAGTGTAAATTCAGGACGTTGTAAATAAATAAACAAATTTAGTTTTTTATGCTTTTAAATTTATTTTTGTTATTAACTTATTTTACATATTTTTTTTACATATTTTTTTTACATATTTTTTTAGGCTTGAATGTCTTAAATGATCTTTAAATAGCTTCAAAAAATGCTACACAAAAAAACTATTACAAAAACATTAAACAACAAAAATGAAAACTACTCAAATCTTTATAAGCTATAAGTTTTATGCATATGTTATTTCGATGATCCATCCTGTACCGTTTCACTTTGGGTGTGATCGATATTCTACCGATCATGTTGTGTTTCGCTGCAAAAAAAGCACATTATATTAAAATATGTCTGTATATATAACTTATATAAAGTTTGATAAAATAGAGATCTTCAGGACGTTACCTGTTCAGGATCAGAAGCTAAAAAGACAACAATTAAATAGTTACTAGTAAACAAAATTAATTTTATTAATTGTTAATTATCTAAATTTTAGTTGAATCGCTCAATTATTGGCAGACATTCATCATATATAGGTATCGGAAATAAAGCTTAATTAATTTCCTAATATTAAACTGTAAAATTTAAAATTATAAATTAGTTATTAAGAATTTATTTTTGAATTTATGTAAATCAATATTACCTATAGCATTAAATCGGCTGTTCTGTTGACCTTGCCATTTAGGATTGTCATCTACATTCGTGATAATGTAGAAAGTTAAGTTATCGGTAGTTGATATTTTAAAGGAACGCTCCATGTTTGAAGATTGTAATTAAATATTGGCAGCACAAGTTTTCGGCATATTTATTTGAATTTATACTACCGCTTTTTTTATATGCTGATAAGCTCAAGCTATTAAATTTATTTTCTCTCATCCACTTACATTTTGACCGCAGAACAGGATTATCAAAAATTTCAATAAATTTTTTTGTGAAGAAAATCAATTACATTTATAAAGTTTAGTTATATTCGTATTATTGTATTTGGAATCTTACACATCCGTTCATTACCCGCATCCTGTTTAATAAGTTTCTATAACTGAATTATTATTATTAGACATATTATAGGTAACATTCTATCTACTATACGTTACGATCTTACCATATTTTAGCTTCTTTAAGTGACGTAAGCATTATTCAAATAATTAGTGGTAACGTTTGAGAGAACCTCATCAAATTTTCTATAATTATAAACTATTTTACAAAAAAAATTTGTTAGAATACTATTATTTTAAATTATACTCTGTTTTAGTTAATATTTCTCACCTGTTCGTTTATGCACTTAAAAACGAACTGTTGTAATTTGAATACAGTCCCAATTTCTCCTCCGCGATCAATATACTGATATCTCTTTATTAATGGATTTAAACTCCTTTATCTAGAATACAATGTTCTTATTACTATATGTACATATAATTTTACTTTTTAATTTAATTAATATCTTTAGAAACCATAATTACTTCTCTAATTTATGATCGTTGTGATACACGCTGGCTATAAATTTAGATGAATATTTAGACATATTCCACAGTCACACTTTTTTAATAGCTACATTCAATTTATTTATAGTGTATAAATTATTTAATCACATTTTTGTTAATGAAAGTTTTTATCACTATAAACTACAAAATAATTAACAAACATATTTCACTAAATTACAATACTAAATGACATGATACATTTTTACAAACAAATTGTCATGCATTTGTCTTCCATTTTGAAAGAAAAAATATTAATATATTTACAATATTATATGAAACAATTAATATAATTAATTTAATGTAACAATTAATTTTTAGATTCTGCTATTGCTTTAGACTCAAACACATAGTTTTTTGAAAATAGCTCAAACATAAAATGTTTAAATAAAATTAAATTGTTTTGACAAAATAAAGTTGATCAATTATTTTTCATGTTTTAGCAAACTAAAATATTTGAAACTGTAAACACTTTAACAGATTCGGCTAATTGATTTTTTAATTTGGAGTGCAATAAATCAATCAATTTTCTTTAGTAAAATCGTTAAATTTCCATTTTGGCATTTGTTAAATGTTTAGGTAATACATATAAATTATTAAATATAATTATATAATTCAATATCATTAAATAAATATTAGTTGATTATTCTAATTTTATTTTTTCTGTGATATAGTAAAATCATAAAAATAACCAGAATTGATTAAAAGAAACTAAAATTCAATCTTACCTCATTTTCGGATAACAAAACAACAACACACATCGTGTAAACATATGAGCCTTAACGTATTGTAGGAAATATCATTTAATCAAAAGGGTCCTGTCACTCGAAATACGATCAAAAAAAATATGGCGGATGATGAGGTTGACGTTTTGTCGTTAATACAATCAAATTCATCAATGGATAACTATAAAAAATTGCGAAATCCATCTCTAAAGGATGTAATGGCAGCTTTTATAACAATGCACGAGGAACTGAATCAAAAATTTGATCAATCAGTATCAAATTTATTTAATATAACTGAGATGCACTCTACAGATATTAAAGAAATGAAGGTGAAGCACAAGGATCTGGAGGATCGGATCTCAGTTATCGAAGACGAAAACGATTATATCAAACAATCATTGTTGGTAAATCAAGTTTTAATAATGGGATTTCCAGAGAACGTGGAGAGTATTAATTGTGACACAATATTGCAAAAATTAAGTATCATTAGTGGTTTTAATATGGTAAAAATCGAAAGTTCATATACTAAGACAATAACTACAAAAAAGAATAATAAGCATATACAATTAATCGTACATTTTAAAACCAAGCAGTACAAAAATATATTAATGAATTACCTGAAAAATAATGGTCCGATATTACTACGACAAGTCGATGAGTTTTGTAAATAACACTAAAAAACTTATTATAACCCATCGTTTATCGCCTCGCTATCTTGAGATCATGAATACAGGACGTGATTTTATTAAAAATAAACAAATTATTGCGATCTGGTATAGTGATCACATTTACGTCAAAAAAGAACAGGGTGGAAAAATATTTAGAATCGAAAATCTATGCAAACTGAATATGGTAGCAAATGGTAATCATTCAAGGTCATAACAATCACAATGTCGTAAATGATAATGGAAGTAAAAAATAGTTTCATCACAAATTTAATTCATTTTTTCATTATAATTTCTGGTTTCATAATTAATTTTTTATTTTTTTATCTTATTATAGATGGATAGTTTTAATTTGAACAACATCAACATCCAACAACATTCACATTTTCTAAATTTACAGGATTTTGAACAATCAATTGATAAATCGGGAATTAACATTTTATACTTTAATATCAACAGACTAATAAACAAAATTGATCGCTTGGAATTTTTCTTAACAAGTATTAATATTGAAATTGATCTAATCGTTTTACTTGAAACCTTTTTAAAAAAAGGAGAACAAGTGTTTGTAAATTTAAATAATTACACAGCATTTCATCATGTAAGAGAGGGTATGGGTGGTGGAATCACAATTTTTGCCAAGAATGCGTTGCAATTTCATCTAGTGAGTGATTCAGTTAACGAAATAGAGGTTCTAATAATTAACTCTAGGCATTTAAACCTTACCATTATGGGTATTTATCCGCCACCAGTGGACAGTAATGTTTTTCGATTTGGTACAGTCTAATATGCAATCTAATAAAGATTTGGTGATCATTGGTGATATGAACCTCAACCTTTTCAACAGTTTGGATCGAGACATAATTAAGTATGAATGCCTTATCTCATCTAACAGCTTCATTTTATTAAACATTATAGAGTCAAAATACTGTACGAGGTCATCACTTACAATTAACACCATACTCGATCATTTTTTAACATCTTACCCGTATAACTATAAAATGATGTTGGGTGATGTTTCGTTTAGTGACCATAGATTTATAATAACAAATTTTTTAACGAAATTCGCTAAGTTACCTTTACTTAAGTGTCCAACTACAAATGTTAAGGAAATTGTTAACCAAATGTCCAATCTAGATACCACGTCCATTGATTTCGATAAAGTGTACAGTGATATTTGTCGTTGTGTCGTTCAAAACACATCGGCAAAAATTCATGCAGCAATTTCGATCAACTCATTTAACAAACCATGGTTCAATCATAAAGTTAAGCGCCTGTATAAATCAAAAAAATATTTCTACAAACTCCATAAACAATTTCCTAATAACAAACATTAAAAAGATAATTTTAAGATCTACAGATCACAGTTCCGTAAATTACTTCGCGATCAGAAAATTGAATATTATTCAAATAAAGATTCAAACAAATTTAATTGTTATAATGGAAATAACAAGCTGATATGGTCTACTATTAATGAAATCATTTATAATAGATCTTCTGTAAGCCATTATAAACCATTACAATTAATAGTAAATAATGTATATATAAATAATGATATTGACGTAGCAAAATTATTGAATGATTATTATTATATCATTAGTACTTCTAACAGTGTTATTATGGGATATAATAATGATTTTATGGGTACTACTCTAGACGAATTTCCGACCATCTCAGACGCTACAATAGTACAAATCATTAATGATTTGGATAATAACTGTTCTAAAGGGTACGATAATATATTTGTCCAACTGGTTAAGATATTATCAACTGTGGTAATCACATTACTCACTGATAAAATTAATAAATGTTTTAAAAATGGTGATTTTCCAAATTACCTCAAAATTTCTAAAATTATTCCCCTCCCGAAGCCTGGATTTCAGTATAACTTGTCAAATACCAGACCCATTTCAGTTTTATCCATTTATTCTCAAATAATTGAGCGCGTTATTTACAATCAACTAGTAGACCACCTTTCGCACAATAATATTTTAAACCCATGTCAATTTGGCTTTCAAAAAAATTCCGGTACCTTATCAGCAGTGCTGAATTTTACCGAACAGGTGTACCATAATTTAAACTCTAAGCAAAAAACAGCTGCGCTCTTTTTAGATTTTCATAAGGCCTTTGACTGTGTAAATCATACATTACTTTTGGGTAAATTGAAAAGGAGTGGTATTAGATCCAATGCTTTAATGTCACTTAATAATTACTTATCGAATCGCAAACATTTTGTTCAACTTGGGAGCATAAAATCTAACGAGCTTGTAATGAAGGCTGGTATAATATGCTCATATACTCTCTCATATTTTATATTTGCTGCCTGTATGGGGTCTTTAACTGATACTATAATCGCAGACTTTCAAATTTTACAAAATAAAGCATTAAGAGCCGTTTACAATTTACCAATTTTAATATCCACTAAATTGCTATATAGTCCTGAGTTATTGCCATTTAGTAAGTTAATCAAATATGAATTTATGTTATTGATTTATAAAACAAATAATTCATTGATCAGAACTTCTAATTTTCTTGTAACAAATCAATCGATAACTAATCGTCCCACTAGATCTTGTGATCAATACCGTCGACCGAATTTCATGTTTGATGTTGCAATGAAAAGTGTGTTTTATAATGGCATAATTTTATTTAACAATTTACCTAAAGAAATTCAAAATAGCAAGATAGGGTCCTTTAAAAAATCCATAAAGACTAGATTATAATATACGATGAATTTTGTAACGAATATGATTGCGTACATAACACTTCATAATTGGAGTCTGATTAAAATTCCAGTAAGCTTGACTGAGTTAAACAATTTATCGATTGATTGTGTAAATCTACATATACTCGTAATTATGATGAAAAATTCAAATTAATTTTTTTTTCTTGTTTCGCGAATATTGGATGGATTTGTGTTGTTGTTCCCCCAGAAATTGTTGGTTAAAATTATTATATTTGTATGCTATTAAATTTCTATAGTTTTTTTTTCTCATAGCTTTCTTTATTTGTAATTACTTTTATTTTATATTATTATTATGTTTTCCGTTTGACATAATTTGTTTTGGAAAATAAAAAAAAAAAAAAAAAAAAATAGAGACATTAAAAAAGAACAGCAGTAGAATTCCACTATGCCACAACTGTCAGGCATATAACCATACTCGAAAATACTGCAATAGGGAGCCTAGATGTGTAAAGTGCGCTGGGAAACATCCATCAAAAGAATGCAACAAAAGTAGAAGTGAACCAGTGAAATGTATACACTGTGGAAATCACCACCCAGCAAATGTCAAGAAGGCACGATGTATGTTCAAATGGCTAGTCAAAAGGAAAATGTCAAGAAAGCACCCAGTCAGGAAAATCATGTCCTGCAAGAAATACTGCAGAAGTTAACCACTATAAATTCTTATCTGGCGACGCAAGTTCAACGACTAGAATCTATGAGTGAGCTACTAAAGCAACAAGAAAAAAAAACTAGGAACATTGGAAAATACATCGATGAACCAAAATAAAAAATAACAGACGCGACAGGTAAAACTAGAGAAATCATTGACTACCTTAATTCTAATCCATTCCAATTAAACAACTCTACTAGAATCTCGTATTTCAAAATTCGTGGATACCAGTGCTATCAAGCTCTTCACCCAGCAGAAAGAGCTAGAGGCGAAGCAGCAATCTTCATCAAGGAAAACATTAAACATCAAGAAGAACTTAAAATAGAGGAAGAAGCTATGCAAGTATAGCAACTGTTTCTATTGAAACCAAAAACTACAAGAGCTACACTATATCAGCAATCTACTGTCCACCCAGATATAACCCAAAAAAGGAAGACTACATCAAACTTTTTAAATCGCTTGGTAAAAATTTCATTATTGGAGGCGATTTTAATGCAAAAAATATATTTAGGGAATCAAATCGAACTACTCCCAAAGGAAGAGTGCTTCTTGAAGCAGGCAGAATATTAAAATGTGAGTTCCACTCCAGTAGAAAGCCAACCTACTGTCCTACGGACGTAAATAAAATTCCTGATCTGCTAGACTTCTATATATCAAGAGGTATCTCCGAAAATTACCTAGTAGTTGAAAATGAAGAAGGACTATCATCGGATCACTCTCCAGTCTTAATGACAATAGTTCCACGGAATTAAGGAAAGCAAGCCCTCCAAGACTAACAAATAACAAAACAAACTGGGAATACTTTTGCCAGCTAGTCAAAAAAAAGCGTCAATCTACAGGTGCCGATCTCGAACGATTATATGATAGAAGAAGAGCTGGAAAATCTCATTGAAAGTATACAGAAAGTGGCATGGGAAATTACCCCCATCCAGCATTGTATATTACAGAAAAGTACAAGCTACCCAGTTGAAGTGAGAGACTTGGTTAACGAAAAAAGACAAGCTCGCAAGACTTGGCAGATAACTAGAGCTCCTGGAGATAAAACAATCCCAAATAATCTGTGCAACAAACTTAAACTACTTATAAAAGAGATCAAGAATGAGTCAGTAGGTAGATTTCTAAGTAACCTGACAGGTAAATCTGACACGGACTATTCAATGTGGAAGGCCACCAAAAGTCTGAAAAGACCTAAACTGCAAGTGCCACTCATAAAACAAGTTTATGGAACCTGGGCTCGCAGCGATAAACAAAAAGCTGATCTGTTTGCCGAATACCTAAAAAACTTCCTTCAAACCACCAACTAGGCAGGTAGAGAATGAATATTTAACACCGGTCAACAAAATAGACGAGGTATTTCTACTACCAGTCACTGTGAAAGAAATTAAACAAGAAGTAAAAAATCTTAGAGATAAAAAAGCTCCTGGTTACGACCTGATAACAGCAAAAATAATTAAAGCACTACCAGAAAAAGCACTACGGAAGCTACAGCACATAATGAATACTGTCTTTAGACAAAGTTATGTTCCGAGACAGTGGAAAGTAGAAGAAATAATAATGATTGCTAAGCCTAATAAACCGTTAAATGACAAAACATCATACAGGCCAATCTCTTTATTAACAACCACATAAAAATTTTTCGAAAGATTGTTTCTGAAGAGACTTAAGCCAATTATAGAGAATAGAAAACTTATACCACCACATCAATTTGGGTTTCGAGAAGGCCGTTCAACAATAGAACAGGTACATAGAATCACTGATACGATTGAAGAGGCGTTAAAAGAGAAGAAGGTATGTTCAGCAGTATTCCTATAGACGTAGCCTAAGCATTTGATAAGGTTTGGCACCATGGTCTGGCATTTAAGCTTCAACGAGATGTACCAAAATAATATTTTGAATTTCTAAGTCATACATAAATGACCGTTATTTTCGAGTGAGACAAGAAGAGGAGTACTCAACGCTAAAGAATATATTGGCTGGAGTCCCAACAGGTAGTGTGCTTGGCCCTATGTTATACCTTCTGTATACAAATGATTTACCAAATATTGCAGAAGCCAGAATAGGGACTTTTGCTGATGACACTGCAATTATGACCACTGATATTAGTATTTTCGAGTCAACATGGAAACTACAAAATGCTGTTAATACAGTAAACACTTGGACAAAAACTTGGAGAATAATGCTAAACGAATCAAAATCAACTCACATCAACTTCACCAACAAGAAAGTAGAATATATAGACTGAATTCCCAACAAATTCCTTACTCTGACAATGCGAAATACCTTGACATGACACTAGACACTAAGCTTAGGTGAAAAGCGCATGTTAAAAAGATAAGACAAGAATTGAATTTTAAATTCAGAAAAATTCAGTGGCTTATTGGAAGAAACTCAGAGCTGACAACGCAAAACAAACTACTATTATATGAACAATGTGGGGCTGTGCAAAGAAAACTACAGTTAAGATCATACAAACAATTCAAAACAAAGTACTACGTAGCATTGTCAATGCTCCATGGTATATTAAAAATCACAACCTCCATCGAGACCTTAACATGGAATACGTCAGTGATGAAATATTTAACTTTGCAAGGAGTCATGTACTGCGACTGCAGCAACATGATAACGAGGAGCTGCGGAACCTACTGGATCACACCAATGGACCAAAGCGCCTAAAAAAAACAAAGCCTTTAGAATTAGTGGTTCCCTGAACTACTGAAATCAAAGGACTGAACGAAATGGGACAAACCGATTTTTCTCATCCCATAAGATGCTACACAGCTTAAAAATACGAAACATTTACTAGATAATCACTGAGATTAGTTGTAATATTACACAGAAATACAGATTTCTTAAACAAAAAAAAATCAAGTCGTTTGTCATGAAACCAATGACTTCAAATAACCCGACAAGACATAGTCAAATGGTGTTAAATTACAACTTCTTGGAGGTGATTCAATATCACAATTTCTTGAAATAATCGTATCTCCAAAATTTTCTCGCAATAATTCAATTGTTGCACTTGCTGTGTAGCACGTATCCCCGAATGGTTGGAACCAAATGCTGTCAAGATCAATTTCTTCCAATTTCAGCCATAAAAAGTTGGTTATCATTGATCTATACCGATTTCCTTTGGAAGTAACGGTGTTACCAGCTTCATTTTGAATAAAATACGGACCGATGATTCAACCAGACCAAAAACCACACCAAACTGTCAATTTAGGTGATGATTTTCATGAATAATTTGTGGATTTTTTTGCACCAGAATCGACAGTTTTGTTTATTTACCGCACCATAGATGAAAGTGAGCCTCATCGGAGAAGATGATTTTCTTAAAAAATCGTTATCGTTATCAAGTTGTTCCAAGGCAAAATCAGCAAATTCACGACGTTTACGGTGGTCCAATGGCTTCAGTTCTTGAGTGAGAACAATTTTATACGGATGCAAACCCAAATCCTTTCACCAGGTTGTGTTGTGAGACAGTCCCAATTCTTAAGAATCTTCAGCAGCACTTGCCTGAGCGGCAGTAATATTAACATTACTTCGAGCGTTTCTTTGTCTTATTGGCACTTGAACATTATGTAACGAATAGCCGAATAGTTAGTACACTTGGACCATTATTACGACTTTAAAATGGAACAAGCGCACGAAAAGTTGTAATTGGAGAACGATTATTTTGATAATAAAACTGAATAATTGGTAAACGTTGTTCTTGTGTATTTCTCATCATGATGAAATTATAAACATTACTGAATACAATGAAACAAAAAATGACAGATCATGACATATTTCAAATGGCCGAAACGTCACTTAAAAATCATATCATTCCTATTGGAAAACCCGACATGTGCTTAAATATGTCAACCAGCGGTTTAATGAACAATCTGGGTTTGGTTCTATTTGAAATTACTGATTGTTCAAAGTGTTAGAACTAATGCTGATAATGCTCACTTTAAACAACATACCAATCACTTACATTCATTTGGGAAGAAACATACTCTGGTGGTGGTATGAACTGGTGACAATAACCAAAAATAAAATCCCAGATTAATCTTGTTCCACTATTAGTCAATAAAAATTACGCATGTTTTACCTGCCGATTTCAGTGATCTCTTTAAAATGAGCAAAGCTTCAAAATATAGCAAAGAAATTACTGCGTAAATTTTGCATACGTTGCTATTAAGGCGCAATGAGTCACAGTTTACTCGGCCCCGAACAAACTACCCATATCATATTTAAAAACAACCTTACATATCATGTCAATATAAAAACGTGTATGAATTGTATGAATCGTAACAGTTTACGTGTATGAAATGTATCGCACCTATGTAATAAGAAAAGCAGTAATAACTATCGTGACTCAAAACTGCAACAAAACTGCCAGAGAAATTTCCTACTGCGGTCTCATAAAATAATTGAAAGATAGTGTGTCCGGTTTGGGTTGGTTAAGCCCCGAACATTACTAAGTCAATATATGCGGGTCCCTTATTCTAGCTAGATAGCTATTCAAACGTTATCAGTTTCTAGATTTGGAGGAGTGTCGAAAAACAAAAGCTATGGCCAAATTGTTAAAAAGAGTTCACTATATAAATCTAAAATTCCTATCACTTTTCATCTCCAACAACTCTAGCATATTATTAATACTTAGTGTTACGTAGACATGTGATACTTTTGTAGTGTGCATCAAACAAGTATCATACAAGACTATGATTTATTTGGGTATAGAATCTTTCCTAAGCTATCTAATGGTCTAAAATACCACTCTAGTTATGAAATACCACTCTGGCGTGAATTACCACTCTGATCAAGCACCTCTGAACAAAATAAAATTGATAAAAATGGTTTTAACAGGATTTTAGATTTATGTTTATACGATCATCACTATTTAAAACCAACGATATGAACCACAAAGTCCTTGAAATAATTTTTGGAAATCACTTGGTACAATAGAACCAAGTTCATTCATTATAACTTCAGAAAAGTTATATATGGAGAAAACTCACTGAGAGCAACAACTTATCTGTGAAAATTTATATCTCAATGTGGATTAATTTCATAACAACTTGTTTAAAGGCTTAAAAATATTTGCATCTAACACAGCAACTAAACAGATTTGGAGCTTTTGAAAACAAGGCGCTAAATTAACGGTAATCCAGCTTAGGACCTAAATTAACGGTTAGGACCTTCAGATAATATCCAACATGTTTGCTAAATTGTTTCAATCAGTATATAAGTCCGAAGACATCGTAATTATGAAAACAATAACAATGATGAAACTCCACATATTAAAACTGGGGGTATTCATCGAACTCTTCAACCATTTGGATCTGGTTGGGGTCCTGATTGTATCCCATCTATAATATTAAAAAAAACAGTTCTGACAATTGTCATGTGTCTTCTGTTTAATCAGTTGGTAACATTAGCAGAATTCTCTCAGAACTGGAAATTCACTAGATTCTACTAGATTCTACTGATAGATTCTATCAGCCATTGTAAATCATTTGAGAGCATACATAAATTTAGTTTCTCCAATCAGCTTGTTGTTTGGTTTAAATCTTATGTAAGTAACCTAGCCGTACTCAATATGTCGAGCTTTAAATAAAAGCTCAAAATTAAATCAAGCATTCTCAACAGTAGTTTTAGCGTCGTATGCTAACCCTGAATCTGTTTAGTCTTCATTAACGATACTTTTTAAGCGATATACACTTTCATAGTTCTTATGTCTGTGAACGATCTAAAAATCTATAGAATTATTGAGACCGTTGTGGATACCATCAAACAGCAAGATTTATCGTCAATCCAGTGAGATGGTGTGAGTTATTCGCTCAACATTAACAAAGAGGTTTCGTTTTGTCGGAAAGTTAATACCAAATATAAATGGTACTCGAAATACATGTCCTGTGGATATTTATGACCTTGATCAATTAAGATCCTATTTTTTACCCACGTCATCTGGTGTCCGTTTTACAACCTTAATCAACTAGAGTTGTTTATTACTGGATGTTAAGTATACACACTCCAAAGCCAAATAGTGAATTTACACTAAAAAAAATGTGTATTTTACCACTAATTCTGAATGCAAAATACACAACCACGTTTAATTTTACACACTCGCGTTGTGATTTATTGAAAAATGACGTTTTTCACTCAATCGTAGTAGTTTACATGAAAAGCGTTGTGAAAAACTCAAAACTTGTGTGAATTCCCGAAAAGTCTATCATTTTTTACTTTGCAGTAGTGATTTACAATTTATCTGTGCTAATTATCAACCAAAAAATTGTTTAAAACTATTTTTGTGGTAATTACCAAATATTCGCTAGAGTAATATTGACAATTCGACTTATAAACAAACTGGATAGTATGATCAACCAAATCAATGAGCAAGCCCAATGACATGTACTTCGGGATTGATGAGATGATGTCGATCTTTTTATCAAAAGGTTATCTAATGTGGCGAATGGTAATGACGTCACACAACATTGGATGCTGGGTTACATTTCAGAAAAACAATACAGAATAATAGAAATTAATCGTCATCAAATCTGGGACGTGAAAAATTTGAATTACTGTTTCTCCAAAAAATCTTGAAAGTATAATATTACACTAATTTAGCGGATTTTCCCAATTTAAACGAGTAGTTTTTCAACATTTAAAACAAAAAAATTAACACTAAAACTGTGCGATTACTCGCACATTAAAATGTAAATAATTCACACGTTTTATAGTGTGATTTTTATAATCACGCTACCATGAAAATTTACTACAATAATTGAGGGCAACAGATAACCTACAATTATTGTAGTAAATTTCAACAAACATTTTTTAGAGTGGCAGTCTAACAATTTTGAAATTTACGTTTGTTGTAAACATGTAACCATGACTCCATTGTTACCTAAGCATGTGGTTGGTCACATTATTTAGGTAGCTGATGATCGGTTGGGAGGGTTCCAATTTCACATGCTTAGATGCCATAATAAACTGAAAAACTCCAGGTAACACAAGTTCACCCTCACAAACACATCACATCACACCCAATGCAGGATTTACTTATCAATTATCATTAAAAACCGCGGGTTGAATCATAGGATCTTATAGACGTATTGATATCACCTATTGTATATACTCATATAAAAAATACACCTTTGAGTTCTTGCCATTCTGTTATCGACTGTTAATCTTAACAGTTTGGTGATCCAGTTTCTAATTGAACTTTTATGTCTCTTATATCTTCACATTTGAATTTTCTTTAAGAAGCATCCGTTGTCTCAATGTTGTTATGCTTGATAAGGTTGACCTTTTAATATGTATAAAAAAATTGTATTATAAAGTTGTAAGTTCAATAACATATTCAAAAATGATAACAAATAATTATGTGGTAATATAATCTTATATATAAATTATTACTTAAAAGAAAATCAACGAGATAAGAACTGATACTTTTCATTCGTATCAGTTCAAGTTAACTGGAATGCATACAAGACATAAAGTTGCTTAAGGTTATTTATGACAGTGTGCAGTGCAATTTACTACGAGAACAGCATATTCCGACATTATTAGTTATGTGTGGATCAGGTCAAAAAGCACTGTCAATGTTTTTGTAAACTCTTTGAAACTTTAAACAATATTGGCAGAGTGAAATATAAGAATGTTTTAAACAAGTTTGGGTGATATTTGTCTTTATTAAAATAAAAATAATTAATCACTTCAGTCTTTCGTTGTATGTACCAAAATATACGATTAAACTGGCTGAAAGTGTACAAATCATGCATCCCAAAAATCAAAACAAAGTATATATTTTGGACTGACCATCAACCTTTGACAAATCCAATTTACAAATTAAAGCGTAAAATACAAGTAATCATTAACCACCCAATTTAGAGCACAAGCAAAATTCATATCAAACTATACTTTTGAGCTTTGTATGTTTGAGCTTACATGTTTGTTGAACATGTAACAATATAAATTAGTTCCCACAACTAAGTTCCCACTGGTTTTTTGTATCCCATTTTTCTGGCGAATACCGTCACGGTAAAAGTGTTCGTCTTTTAAGTCTATCAACGAATCAAGCCATTTTGAGATGTCTTCATATGAGCTGAACTGTTGATTAGTTAGACCATGTGTCACCGAACACATGGTCTAACTAATTAATTTTATTATTAATTGTTCAATAATCGGATGGTGCAATATCAGGGGAATATGCCGAGCGTTGTAATGCTATAGAATTACATTTTCGTGTCTCTCTTCGTAGTCGCTTTTCGTGTAGTGCTAGGCTCTATCGCATCAATTGAATTATAATAAATCATACCGTCCTGGTCCCACCAAATACAGAGCAAAATCGTCGCAACATGATTATTCGGCCGAGTCGATGACGTAAAAGAATGACCGGGCAGTCCTCATTTTTTTGTTTGGGTTGCTATAATGAATAAATATTTCATCGCCCGTCACCATACGATGAAGAAAACCCTCCCCTTTCTACCACTGGAGCAGTTATCCAAAGGCAAAAAATCGATCCTCAACGTCTCTTGCCTTCAAATAAAAAGGAACTGAAATTCCTTGTTTTTGAAGCATTCCCAACGCATGCAATCGCTTGGAAATGGCTTGGTGGATAACTCCTAATGCTGAAGAAAGATTTATTGGTCCGAAGGTTTTTCTTCCAAGGTATGTCTTCGAAGATTTTTGACCTTCCTTCAAGCTTTGTCAACATCAAAATCACTTTCTAACTCTGGAGGGGGCATAGATTGAGTTGGGTCGTTGAATCAACCAGCGACGTTGGGTATTTTGAAGTGTATGGTATCTTGTGGATTCTGTAATGTTGGTTCGCTAAGGCCGGTTTCAATATGATGATGACGTCACCGAATGACTGTGTGAAAAGATCAAATCCATCAGGCCTCCATCATATCAGGCATATGCGAGTCTGGACTTGATGTATGTTACATTGTGTTTTGTAAAAATGTTGTGGAGTCTTTGTTGCAACAACAGTCTAGCGAATTACAGATAAATTGAATCGATTTGTTTGTTAATTTACTATTTTGGGGTGACTAATCATCTTTGTATTTTAAAATAATGATTATTATATTTGAGTACTTGTTGTGAACGCCTTACCCTTCCCGAAAGTGGATATTTTTCCCCTTCGACTGCGATTGTGGATATAAGTATTGTATGCTGCTGCTAGTACAGGCTAAATGTATGTGCTGTTCTAAATAAGTTGAGGAATATCCGCATTTGCGGGACAGGTATATGTTCCAAATTCGTGGTACTTGGAAACGTTGGGACGTTGAATCAGAAATCATTGACGTATTATGCCCGCATGAAGACCCCGACACGAATGTATGATACTATAATGTTATGAGAGATGTGCTGAGCGATAGCTGATGGGAGTTACTACTTGAACTAAGAGGTGGCATAGATCTGTAAACGTAACAGCTGATGGAAGTTACTACTTGAACTCAGAGGTGGCATAGATTGACAACTAGGGCGCTGAATAAACCAGACGTTGGGGGCTTTACACACAAGATGCTTCATATATTTTGTATTCTTGTTAATGTTGGTTCGCTAAGGCCGGTTTCCATCTGATGATTACGTTATTGAATTACTGTATATGTCGCCGAACTTAATGTATGTTGCATTGTGTTTTGTATATATGTTGTGGAGTCCCTATTGCAACAGTGCTAGCGAATTACAGATATTTTGAATCGAACATGTATGTTCGATTCTATTGTCGTGTGAGTGACTGTTCTTCTTTGTAACTTCGAGTAACGATTTATTTGAGTTGATGTGAACGCCACAAATCAATTTTCGTGTTGATATAAAATTGGCTAAGATTTGTTTAATTCTCAAAACATACACTTCGTTTTACTTTAATCCGCCATTTCTGCATAGAGATGATAATTGTTTTGGTGAAGAGTCTTTAATGGAAGGGCTTGTTAAACAAGCTTGTTTCTGAAGCCACCGATCTCATTCAACAGAAAAATGTCGTTTAGTTTTGACACAAAATTATCATTTTACGATTACAGATGATCAATAACTTTTAAATAACTGTCTCAAATCTGGTTTTTAACTACAACTTTATTGAATAACGCCCAAGACGACAGGTCAGTATTTTTTCTTGATTGCGAACTCTATTCTATATAATAAAGACACTCACCGCGTTTCAACTGAGATCTTACGAATCATTAATACGTATTGGTGCATATTGTAATTGGTCATTCATGGTGCTTGGAAACTTTGGGAAGTTATATCAGAAGGGCATTAAAGTTTTATCCCCACAAGGTCGTATGAGTCACCACAATAGGATATGATTATATTATGACACATATTCTGAAAGACCTGTAAACGTGACAGCTTATGGAAGTTAATCCGAGGTGACATAGATTGACAGCTAGAGTGCTGAATAAATCAAACGTTGAGGGGTCTTTTGTCATCCGGTGCATGTTAATTATTGGTCAACAGCGAGAATTACACTCGAGACTGCGGCATGATGAGAAACTCTCTTCACCATTAAGCTTCAATCGGTGAGCTTATCTTTAAAAACATGCCTGGTCGTTAAAGGTTACACAAACCTCTGTTGATTCTAGCTAATAAGTTTCATAATATGAATCAAGATTGAAGTCATTTCATTCACAGTCTCGTTTATCTAACCTTCAAAAGATTCAAGACGAGTTTTTTTTATTAAACTAGCCTATTTCTCATTACTGCCTATTTCTCTCGTATATATTCGAGAATAGCTTATGGTACTTGCAATTTACACGCATGTTTTTTTAGAGGTTAAAAATACACAGGCTAAATTTTTCTATTGTTCTATTCTTAAAGATAAAACTAGTTTTTTCACCCTGGCCCTGTTGGGATTCGAATACCTCCGGTTCTAACTGAAAATGCTTTAGCGCCATTTAGATAGTTCTATTGGGATTCTTTCCAAACCTTTTTTTTTAATATTTGGTATTTTTTTGTGTCATCCATCACTCAAGCTCAATCGGCCCATTGTGACATCCCACTTTTAACTTAACGTTCGGTTATATGTCCGATTTTATGCAGAACCATCTACAAATTGCAAAGCTTCATTCCAACTTATAGTACTGACATGGAAGATGGAACGGCCATGGATTCTAAACTCAACAGGAGGTGTCATATGTTATGTGTTTATTCAGACCACCGATGGCGAAAATCTCTTTTAAATTTTGCCCTTATCGGGTTTCGAATCCGGTACCTCCAGCTCGGTTCTTTTCAGGTTTCCCGCAGCTTTAACCGCAGCGCCACCTGGGCAGTTTAATTTCAATTGGTTTATTTATATTTCTCGAGAATTTCTTTCTATCATTGATTTTAAATTCTTAGTCTCATGGACCGGTTTAGTCAGTTAATAATCATCTTATAGGTTATCTGATCTATACTGATGATCTTACGAATTTGAACCTTCACACCAATTGTCATTTTAATAGTTGACTAATCCTAAATAATATTTAACCTTCCTTTATAAGCATCTCATCTGACGAATTATTTTCTGTAAACAAAGTCCTTACCATTATCTAAGCAATGCCTACCCATACTACATAGATATTCACAATTACGAGTGAACCTTTAACTACGATTTATTTATGCCAAAATTATTACATGTATGTAACCGGTATGACGGTAGATAAGGAAATAGACATTTAATTCAGTCATGACGTAAACGACTTACAATAGTTCGCATACATGTCATCAATTGTATTTGATACGCATTGGAAGTTATTATCTTCCGATCTTCTGTTCGGTATAAAAACTTTGTTGTTGTTTCACAAGCTAAATATGTACAATTTATCATCCACCTCTTGACCTATAACAAAATACTTTTCTACTAACAGATAATAAGTTGTTGAAAAAAAAATTATAAGATTCAGTCATATTTTGGGTTTTGTTCGTTAAACAACAATAAATAAAAAAATTACATTCAAAAAGAATAAATCAATAAAAGTAATCATTGTTTGTCGCCAAGTTGTATTCATACTAAGTAAAAAAATGTGGGATGTAAAAAATATTGGTAAAGAGAAATATGTGCCAGCTGAACCGCTTAAAAAAAGTGACTCGATAACGCAAATACAATTTTTTTTCGAAATATTTGTTGATATAATTAAAACACTTGTGCTTTTGGTGCCCTTGACAATACGAGGCCTAGTCCATATGCTGTTACCACCGAAACCCAAAAATATAAGTGGAAAATTGGCCTTGGTTACTGGTGGAGGCAATGGTTTGGGACGTTTAATCTGTGAACGGTTAGCGAAAGAGGGCTGTAATGTGATCATAATAGATTTAGACATTACCAATGCTGAAAATGTAGCAAAGGGTTTATCTCAACAATATGGTATTAAATCGAAGGCGTACTTGTGCGACGTCACCGATTATCACAAATTGGAAATGTGCCGTGATACAATCAAGGCCGATTTAGGAATAGTAAATATTTTAGTTAATAATGCTGGGGTGGTCCCATACGTATCGTTTCGCGAAAAACATTGGACCGATGTGGATAAAATATTAAAAATTAATTTAAATTCTCACCTATGGGTAAGCATTATATATACTAATTAATGAGTGCGTTTATTTGGTACAATATATACATTTTCAGTCGACTAGAATATTTTTGGACGATATGCTGAAAGAAAAAGATGGGCACATTGTTGCAATTTCATCAATGATTTCTAAAATTCAGGCACCATTTATGGTTGCATATGGAACAGCCAAATATGGTGTAAACGGTTTTATGGGATGTTTGGCAGAAGAAATGTGGGTTGAGGGACATGATAAATATATAAAAATGACAACAGTATGTCCATATTTTATAAACACCCGCAAAGAGACAATGGATATTATTAAACTGCGATTCCCACCGTTGAGCCCAGAAAAGACAGCCGACCGAATCATCAAAGGCATACTACATGATGAAGAACTTGTTATGATTACGCACAGTTTATGGATTGCAAAATGGGCGATGTAGGTTCAAAACTAGAAATAATTATCAATTAATAAATAATAAAAAAATATTTTTTCAACAGATACCTTCCCACATCCGTTAAACGTTTAGTCGGTGAAATTTTGTTTCGAGTTAAAAATGCAAAAATCGAACGCACAGAATAATATAATTTTATAATCTATAAGAAATTTACATAATATTTGTATATCAGTGATTAACCTTGAATTGTAAAAACTAGTAAATAAGTTTTAAGTGTTAATAAAATTTTACTAAGTCAACAAACTTAGTGATGTAATATGTAAGTAATTGAATTCCTAAATTCAAAGTAAGCGCAATATTAGAAGATACTTAACTTGAGTATTGAATATAATAATAAAACTAATTAAAATCTGAATTGGTTTTTTGTTTATATATATATATATATATATATATATATATATATATATATATATATATATATATATATATATATATATATATATATATATATATATATATATATATATACATATATATATATATATATATATATGCTGTTGATCTTCTTTGAAAACTCCTTGATTAAAAGCTGCTTCAGTTTTTCCCACGTATTTAATTCTCTCGTTGTTCTTAATGCCAGTTTAGCTGTTGCCGCCAACAATCGTTTCCCGTAAACGACCTTGTCCATATAAAACCACATGGAAAACCTCGATGACTCTTCAAAGTCTTCAATCCACTTCTCGATTAAATAATTATCGTCTCCACTAATACGTTAATTGATTTTTTTACATCCGTAAATGTATATCTCGGCGAAGCCGTTATATGAGCATCGGGACCATTTGTCATTGGTGCAAAGGTTGCGTTACGCGACAATATCAACTCGTTTTTTTCCCTCAGCAACGCTCATTGCAACCACCTTCTTTTGTACTATGACGTTGTTGATGTGATGATGAGTTCCAATCCGATGACATCTCATTAATACTTTGTTTAAATTTATCGAACATTCTGTGATAGAAATCCTCATTAACATCCGATTCTCTCGATTTCTTAGTTTTCCCCATTTTATCGATTAAAAATTCAACTGGATGGGATAAATTTGGAACAACCGGTTGACACAGTACCAGTTGTAAAAGTATATACTACTTTGCCTCGTGGCAAATGTATAGCCAAATCCCGGTCTATCCTCCGTTTTATCAGTTTATATTATAAAACCAAGTTATAGTTGCGTTGACTCATCGAACAGAAAACTGCAAGAACCAGTCCATTGGGCATTCCAACCGGTAACGGACAGGTCGAACGCGTTAACAGAATACTTATGCCAGTGCTTACGAAGATGAGTTTATAGAAACCAGACGAATGGTACAAGCACACCGAAACTTTGCAAAGATTTTTAAAATAATACTTACCAACGTAGTATCAGGATGCCACCGTTTGAGTTGCTGATGGTGGTAAAAATGCGTTGCCCGGAGGACTATAAATTTATGGAAATCATAGAAGAAGAAGAGGCAAAAAGTTTCAACGAAAGCCGTAGTAACCTAAGAATCCAGGCCAGGAAACAAATTTTAAAGGTTGAAGAGGAAAATCGCAAAATATTTAATAAGGGAAGAAGACATGCATCGTTGTATAGTGTCGGCGATATGGTAGCAATTAAAAAACTCCAGTTTAGTGGTGGAACTAAAATTGGTCCGAAATATCTTGGACCTTATGAAGTGGTACGTCGAAATAACGACCGGTACGATGCTGTGATGGTCGGTAGAACTAAGGGTCCTAAGAAAACTTCAACAAGCGCAGAATATATGAAACGTTATTATGATGGCTTAAACGACGACACAGATGATGAAAATGAAGATATGGAAGGAGAATTAGAAGAATACGATGGAGGTATGAAAGCGCAGGGTCGCGTGAAACATTATCAGCGACTCGCAGGATGGCCGTGTAGAATAATTTATCTGTCACCCTGTGGTTAGACCGAACAACAATCTGCGGTTATACCGAATAACAGAAGATATAGAGGTAGTTGATTTTTACCTTAAGATTTAGATTGTCTTAACATCGTTCGAGGAAGACATAAAAATCACGGCTCTCTATTGTCATAAATTTAATATTTTTTACAATTAAGTTGTGTTCTTATTGTTTCCAAAATCATTTTTCCTACTTATATATATATATATATATATATATATATATATATATATATATATATATATATATATATACATATATATATATATATATATATATATATATATATATATATATATATATATATATATATATATATTTATATATATAAATATATATATATATATATATATATATATATATATATATATATATATATATATATATATATATATATATATATATATATTATTTAAATATATATTTATATATATATATATATATATATAATCAGAATGTATATTCTGATCAGAAAAACACACTTGTTTTGCTAAAATGCTTGCTAAAGCATCTCAGCTATGAATCATTTTTAAACTTGCGGTTTCAGTTGTAAGATCCAGATTGTGGTAACAAAATACCATTTCGTCATACCATATATTCGACATCTTTGAGAGTTACGCCAGTTTCTAGACAATAACACAAATATACAACACGCACGCTTCGTATTGTGAGGATTGTATTTCCCTCGGACGACATGTTATCATAAATTGTTGCCCAAAAACTTATGGCCGTGAGCTAATTTGCGATTTATTTGAGTTGTTCTCATCGCCACACGGCACCGTTCAATAGCCATGGATTATGATGACGCCGAAATCTATCGGACTAGTCGAACCTATCGGATAAAAATCGAATAGAGTATTTATTTAAATTCAATTTCTATAATCGAAATCGATTATTTAATCTCCAAATTCTGTAACAAATTTCATTCGACACTTTAAAACAAAAAGTATGTTATTTAACGGGTGATCCAATAAGAACCTCCGGAAGTTGTTTGAAATGAAACGTATTACAATTTAAAAATCAAAAATTGTATTTGTGACGTAGGACCGACTGGCTCTTTGATGTTCTATTCTATGGATCCAATGTTACAATTTCGCTTCTCCGAGATCTACTATTAGGATACTATTTACCGTTGTCCGCTGCCCTAACTGATCATTGCACTCACGTCGCTCTTGCTCCCACCGTTCACAGTAAAAATAGTGTATTCTGGTGTATCTTGTTCATCACAGTATAGAATCAAAAAGTTCTCTTTAATTTTCATTTTAAAATAATGGCTGTTAAAACATCCATGCCCGGATAAGAATTGCGTTAAGAAGTTGATTTCAACATACTTACGCTCCCTCTAGGAATCAGATGTCTAGTCCACGATGCAGTGTCTTCGTTCTTCCATAGTTCCTGCCATTGTTCTATCATTTCTTGTTCAGTGCCTTCCTTAGGAATACCGCTGATTATTGTCAGTCTGTGTTAAACCTTTTTCGCAATAGGTGGCATGCTATATATTATGAAGACTGCCTCTTTGGGGATCGTCCTATAAGCACTACATACCCGGAATGCAAGAGTTCCTTGTACGCGCTCCAGTTTATCACGGGCCATTGCAGTACCCAATGCTCAAATTCCTACGGATACCTAAAATGATGTAACCACCGAGAAGAACAATTTCCTCTTACTTGCGCTTGGTCCGCCAGTCCTTATCATTAATTGACTAAGGCCAGTTGTTCTATTCACCTTTGCCACCGTTAGTCTAATGTGCTCTGCTCTTAAAAGCTTCATCGATGGTCCAGTCACACCCTTAAGTACTTAATTTTTGCTGCTGGTTCTTTTCTTATCCCATCCATGTTAAATTCCATATGGTAAATCAACCTCCTAACCGCCATTATAACTGCCTCGATCTTTTCTGGTGTCAACTGCAACCAATGAGTGCAGAGCCATTTGGAGATTACTTCAACCGCGGCCTCTACTGGCACTACAAGTTTCTATTCATATCTCGCCGATACAATAGATGACAGGTCGTCCACCTAGCTTAGGACCCCTTGGTTATCTTCGTTTATTACTCTGTGTTGCAGGAAGTGTTCATATTTTTTCCCGAAGATGTACAACAGGCAGAGCGGTGTATATAACACAGGCACACCATCCGGTTTCTTGATCTTTCCAAGTCAAACACGTATAGCTATATCTTCCAGATGCGTGGAAAATCACCATTTTTAAAAGCTTGATTTAAAACAAGCAAAAATCTTTTTAGTTGGACATCAGATGCAATTCTGTCCGCTTCCGGTGGGAGGCCATTCGATCCACCACTTTTCTTCATCTTTAATTTCCTCCATGTGGTCTCTAGTTCTTCCCTAGTAAATGGTAAACATTTTTGCATTTGTATGGACTTATGGTTCGCTCGCTCGTGAAGCAGGAAAAGCTCATAAACTATGGTGGCGACAGTTTCTGCACCACTTATATATATATATATATATATATATATATATATATATATATATATATATATATATATATATATATATATATATATATATATATATATATATATATTTATATATATTCTTATTTAATCCATGGACATGGGTTCGTCCCGACTAATTTATGTTTATCCATTCGGCTTATTATGCTTCCAAAATCAAAACGTTAGAAATTTACAAGACGTCGTATAAAACCAATTAATCACTTTCGAAATTGACAAATTATTTTATTCATCTTACATTTGATTTTGTTCGTGTTGTTTTATCAAACAAGATTTTCCAGAAATAAATTAATTAATCAAAATCGTCCTCAGTGCGTAAATAACATTATAATTCAACAAAAAACGAAATCCCAGTTCCATTTATAAATATGCATGTTCTGTAACAAAAGGAAGATCACAAAACAACAAATCCGTTTTACAAAAAAAAAAAAATAAAGTGGCGAGTAAAAGTCTTAAGATGGTGAACAAAACAATATAAATAATAAAGCAAAAAAAAAATTGGGGTAAGTGTTATATTACAAATTAATTCCGCAAATAAATCCGATCTTCTCTTAAATCGTTGCTTTTTTAAAAATGCGGAAGGAAAAAACAAATGTTTGGGCATAAGATTCTCATTGTCGCTGCCATTTGGGATATATCCTATATAATTGATGATGATGATGGGTTTGTAAATATGTATAAAAAATTGAATTATAATTACGAATGAAGGACGGATGATTTGAACAATCTTATATGGAGGGTTGTTTTATTGTAATTTAATCTGTTATGGGAATTGAAACCAAATAAAAAAAGGTATATACGAATTTGTAATTTAGAGTTCGAAAACGCGGGACCCCGGACATTTTTTAAATCCGGTGACCCTGGGATTCAGCATCCGGATCCCAAACTCATAGTAATTTTACGTGAATATTCAACGAATAGTTCCTAAGTCGCCTAGTGGCCAGAAATTCAATTATATTTCATATAATATCAATATTGCAGGAGAATCGTTTGAGGCAGCAGTGATCTCTACACTTTGGCTTGATCGGCTGTTTAAAATTGTTCCAATCGCTTGAAAAGACTTGAGAAATGCAATATAAGTTAAAAGGGTTTCAACTGTCCAAATCTGAGCACACATTTAATAAACTAAAAAGAAAGAAGGTAAAAGCTTTAGCCTTTCGTTTGATGAGTGAACATCGTTAAACATAGGTACATCATTTACATCACTTTTCATGGAACCAATTAGGAAAATTGAGGAATTGGGATCTTATCCATATTGTAGGAACAATGTCAGTTGAGGGTTGCATTGAACTATTAAAGAAGAATCGAATTATGGCCAAATGTAAAACACTGAACCATAGACTTGTACTATGGTCAGTTTTCTACATTCGGCCTAGGGTGAATTCTTGTTGCCTATGTTAGTGTTCTATTTGAAAGACGAATAAAATTTTTCGACCCTAATAAATATAAATATATATATATATATATATATATATATATATATATATATATATATATATATATATATATACATATATATATATATATATATATATATATATATATATATATATATATATATATTATATATATATATATATATATATATATATATATATATATTTTATATATATATATATATATATATATATATATATATATATATATATATATATATATATATATATATATATATATATATATATATATATATATATTGTTGTTCCATGTCTTGTGCTAGGCTCATATCGGTTATTATTGATTTGTAGTTCGAATTTATCTTGTATAAAGTTAACCAAGAGTTGTCCATCTTCGGACGCGAAATTAACATGGAAATCTCTTGCTTAAATTAGTGGCTTATAATATTATTAACTGTCTTGTTGGGCGAAATGTAAGCAACTACCTTTATGATGTTTGTTCCATCGTGCAAAACACAGTGAGCCGAACATTTTTGAAATTACTATATTCGAGACATCATTTTATTTCTGATAAATTGCCACTCCTGCGGCAACACAACAATTCGGAATTTCAACATTTTATGATAGAAACAAAATATTGGTTGAATCAATTAAGGGGTCGCTCGAATCCGACACGTGTTTTATGAAACTGTTGTAATTAAATTTAACCATGGAAAACTTTTTTCTGTTATTCATAAAATCAAGAAAGATTCGTTCTTCCTATTATTGACAATATATTCAACGATAATCGGTGGAATTTATCTTGTAAATATATCATTGATGTATTACTTTTTCGACCATGATAAAATCTATTACTTCAATACTGGTAGCTCGTGATAGAGCAACATATAGTAATGGTAGAGAATGAGTCCTTTGATATTCATAAACAACTTCATTGAATGTTCCACCTTGGGTTTTATGAACTGTCATGGCACATTCTGATACTAAAGGAAAATGATTTCGTTTTGCGTCAATATTCATGGCAATGGTAGATCGTTCGCCTAATCTCGCCTTTTCGTGACGCATTCACCAGGTTACTCCCCAAGTTAAGTGTGCGTAGAGAAGTTTTACTTCAAAAACAGACCTGGAATTCTGCACTCTTACAAGAGGATCATAGATGTGTTCAGTCATTCTGTCCTTATCTGTCTCATTTTCATTCTGTCTCTACAGGGATTCTAATCCCGTACAACCCGCTCCAACTGCTGCAGCTTTAACCACTGTGCCATTTGGTTGGAACACGTTTTATTTTATTTTTACGTTTATTTTCGTAACTTATGTAAAAAATGTTTGTTTACGTGTAATTGCACAACACTGGCGGTATGAGTTTTTCAGAGTAGAGAAGTCGTTAAAGCCTGTGATGTTCGAACCTACTCTAACCGGATATAATTAACCAAATACTCAAAATCTCCGGACTATTAAATGAGTACTTTCCAAACTATCGGGTTAAAAATACTACATTTACATATTATTTATACTACATAAAAATATTTATCTGTATATGTTTTTCTCAGTTTCTAAATGGTTTTGATTAACTATTTTTTTATACTCCGACTCTCATTTTTTACATTTGCTAAAAGAACTAACTACACCCATCACGAAAAATCGTGTAAATCGAAACCGTGTAAAATGAGACAAAGCGTTGATACAAACTTAGAAGATAGGTTCAACTACAGTTTAGAGCGTGTAAACCGAGCCAAAGAATATAAAGAAAAATCGTACATATGCTCCTACACTCCGCGTACTTCAAGGCAAAGATCTCATGCAAAACTAAGGGATTGGTTCCAATTAATATTGAGTGCTGAAATTCATAAATTTCGAATCATATTTTTAATTTTAAAGAAATATATTGTTAGGTGATTCAATTCATCTATTTAAACAAAATATTTGACATAAATTGACAAGTAAAGAAAATAATAAAAAAACAGTCAAGCTACTCATCAGAGCTTTCAAAATCCATAATCGGACTTTGTTTTTTCTTCGCCATAATAAGATCGCTATCAGAGTCACTGATGGAAATTTCATCAATCGAAATTTCTTGGTTTGGTTACCAATTCACGATTTGATGCGCTGGGTCCATTTTCGACTTCAGTAGTGATAGCAGAGTTTTTTTTTGGTTGATTTTATGAAATCAGTCATCAACATTTGTTTGCCTTGGCTTAGATCTTTGAACACTTCTTCATATTGACAAAGAGCAGCTTTCACTGATCTTTGAAATTTCGAAGCCCGTTCATTATCAGGATCTCTGTTTAAAAAATACGTTTGCAATTGCCTACCTAGTCGAAGCCCCTCACCTACTATATTTGCGGTATGGTTCAGGTGCATTATCACTATCGGATCTGATTTCGCTAATTACATCAGGTACCCGATTCACCATATTTAACAGATCAGCATTCGTAATTTCGTTATCCTTGAACAACTCATCAATATCATAAATATTGAGATCATCAAATCCCTCCCCTCCGATGGAATGCGCTTGGTCGATAATATTTTCAAAAACTATTTCTATGGCTGGAACAACAGTATTTTCAGATACTACTTCCGGCCATATTATTTTCCAACAGCCATTCAAAGTGCTCTTTTTTATTTCAGTGACGGCTGCTGCAACATGTTTTACACATTTGAGTATCGTAAATTTTTTCCACACTTCAGGTAAAGTTACTTCAGGATTTTCATCCAACTGATTTAAAACATCAGCAAATGATCTTCTTATATAATAGGCTTTAAAGGTAGAGATTATGCCTTGATCTTGAGGTTGAATCATCGAGGAAGTATTTGGAGGTAAAAACTCAATCTGTACATTTGGGTGTTGCAAATTTACTGGATGGCTTGGCGAATTATCAAGAAGTAAAAGAACTTTGAATTCAAGATTTTTTTTGGCTAAATAGGTTTTGACTTCAGGTACAAAGCAATTATGGAACCAGTCTTCGAATAAAGCACACGTCATCCAAGTCTTATTATTAGATCGCCAATGCATTGGTAAATCTGAAATGTTTATGCCCTTCATCGCACGCGGTCTTTGGGCTCTTTTAATAAATAAAGGTTTTAATATCAAATCTCCTGATGAGTTACTACAAAAAAGTAATGTCACCCGATCCTTAGCTGCTTTAAATCCACTCGCAGACCTCTCAGATTTCGACAAATTGGTTTTTTTAGGCATTTTCTTCCAGAAAAGGCCGGTTTCATCGGCATTAAACACTTGATCGGGCAAGTAATCGTTGTCTTTTATAATTTTATCCAATTTTTGTGGATATTCCTTTGCTGATTTTTCATCACCGGAAGCAATTTCACCCTTAAGCTGTAGATTATGCAAGTTGTGCCGTTTTTTAAAATTTTCGATATGATTCTTGGTCGTGATCGGATCTTTAATTACTTAATTAAAAACAATTTTTAATTTAGTTTAATTTAAAACATTTTTATATTTCGCGCCAATTGTGTGACGCATCTTCAGAAAAACAATTACTATTTATATACAATTAATAATAGTAATTGTTTTTCTGAAGATGCGTCACACAATTGGCGCGAAATATAAAAATGTTTTAAATTAAACTAAATTAAAAATTGTTTTTAATTAAGTAATTAAAGATCCGATCACGACCAAGAATCATATCAATAATTTATCACGGATCAACAATCAACACATTTAAAAAATTAAAATTTTCGAACCACCCTTTACTCGCACTGAATTCTGTAGTAGATGTTGTCGGTTCCTTTTCCTTTAAGTGGTTAAAAATGTGTAATGCTTTGTACTTTATAGCATTAGTATCTATTGGTATTCGCTTTTAACCATTATCGTCAATCCAAATAATAAGAGCTTTTTCCACTACCTCGATTAAATGATCTCGTTTATACGTAGAGAACTTTGCACTCACTGCAGTTCCACTAGCCACACTTTTCCTAATAGACTCTTCGGAACGCTTTATAGTTCTTATTGTAGACTCATTCATTCCATAGTATTTCGCTATAAATGTTTAGCCTTGTCCGAATTTTAACCTGTCTAATATTTCAATTTTTTTTTCCATTGAAATTGTTTGTCGTTGTGTCGAATTTACAATTTTTCTTTTTGTCGACATAATTTGGCTGGGTTATTACACTTACATAATTGGGCTGGGTTATTAAAATAAATTATTTTATTAAAAATATGCAAGACCTCACCTTTTATTTATTAAAATGAAAACAAAGATTCTATTAAAATAATTGATGTACCTTGTCTTAATCGACGTTAACTATTCAACTGTTTCACGTTTAATAATTTACACACTCATTGAATAAGACTGAAGGGGAATTACACAATTCCATCATTTTTAAGTTTCGATTTAGTTTTTTGTAGAATGCGTTTAGTTTTTTGGAGAGTGCGTTTTATGAAAAACAATAAAAAAAACATCAAAATTCCACTTTTTTACCCAAAAAAAATAATTAGAACTTTTTTTTTTAATTTTTAAAACCGTGTAAAAGCGAAACCGTGTAAATCAAGTACCGTGCAAACCAAGCGATTGGTGTATATCGAACTATAAAACAAATTTAATAATGTGAAAAGAGATAATGATATAAACTATATTTTTCTTTTCCTCATACATATTAAGTTAAAAAGAACCAAATATAAATAAATAAATGTAGGTAGAAAGATAGTTCAATACGAGTAGGAAATATGTATGAATATGTTTTGCTAACCTAAATCGGTGTTTTTGAGTATTTCGGTGTTTTGAGTAAATCGGTGTTTTTGAAATTTTGAATAGATCGGCGTTATTGAGTATATCGGTGTTTTGAGTAAATCGGTGTTTTTGAAATGATTGGCGTTTTTGAGTAAATTGGCTTTTCTGAGTAGATCGGTGTTTTGAGTAAATCTGTGATTTTCAATCATTTCAATGTTTATCTGAGTACCACATACAATTTTAAATACATATGATATAGTTTAAATTTGTTTTAGAGAATTTATAACGAATATTTGATTGATTTGATTGATTATCGTACGATCAAATCGGTGCATTTGGTAAAAAGAAAGGAAAATCGGTGTTGAATGTATATTTGAACCTCGGTGTTATTAAGCATTCCCGTGTATTAGAACAATGGGTGCTTTATGAGTATCGTTGTTTATCACATTGACTAATAAGAATAAAAAAATGTATATTTGAGATAGCAGCAAAGAGAAAAGTTATATAAATATTTTTATTTAAACGAGTTGACTTTAATTAAGGGAATTATTTAAAACGAAAATTCGTTATGAATGAATTTGATTTTAAAATTTATAGCATGCCGTTTAAATAATAATTTCATTCATACATATGTTTCTAAAATTCAGCAATTAAAAGTTAATACATATTTGATAGTCAAGACTTAATAGATTAAATTAGAAATAGCAGGTTATTGTTCCAACCAAAATTAATGTTAGAAAATAAATAAAGTAAATATTATTTAATAAGCTTACAATATATATATATATATATATATATATATATATATATATATATATATATATATATATATATATATATATATATATATATATATATATATATATATATATATATATATATATATATATATATATATATATATATATATATATATATATATATATATATATGTATCTGAGAAAAGGAATGTTAAGAAAAAGCAATAAAGATAACAACCAATGATAAAGGGATTAATCGGTCAAAAGTATCGGGTTAAAAGTATCCGGTTAATGATCCAAAAGTACCAATTGATACCGAAATTCAAAAGTATCGATTTTGCCCATCACTAAAGCCACAGTTGAAATTTTATATGTGTCACAGAGGGATACATATTTTATGTAAATTATGTAAAAAATAGCGTAAATTACATGTAAAAACGACAACAACATCATTCGCAGTGCCATCTATTTTAAAATGTCTGAAAATTTACTCATTGTCATTTTATAAATGCGTATTTGCAAAATCAGTTAGTTTTTATCTCAACGTTATTAGTTGGAAATCGATTTTTCCACCTTCACCCGAACCAGTTGATAATTTTAATCAATATTAAAAATTATAGTGATATTCAGTATGTAGTCGAAAAAAATACAGTTGATTATTTCATAAATTCTATTCGTAAAATAGTAAGATGATTTTTCAATAGATGGTGCTTTAGTTACAATTAGATTTAATAAGAGATGGCGCGTCAGTTTTTCTATATAAAATTATATTTTACGTTTTTTACATATAGAATGTAAAACATTAACTTATGAAATTTACATATTTTTACATGTAAAAAACCGTCTAAATAACATTGTGTAATTTACCACTGCCCAACATTGTGCATAACTAAGAAATTGTGTTTTATTTCTGTTTTCAATAAAAATTAAAATATTAAAATTTTGAATTATATTTATTATATAAAATAAAAAATTAAAAAAGCATAATTTACCTCATTTTTTGGTTTATGCAATAAGTAAAATTAAGGGATGAAATGCCAATGTTATGCTGTAATTTTAAGGGATGGTAAAAACATAATAAATATATGATTATATAAATATACGAACGACACAAAAAATGAAATCTTACAATAAAATAAATGTAATGTATTATTTTTTTACTTTTAATGGTTTTTATTTAAGATTTATTTTTTATAAATCATAAAGAGAAAATATCGAAATAAAATACAATTCGTTCATTCTTATCTGATTCTTATTACGAATTTTATAAGATTCGACAAAAGAAGCTGCGCGGATAAAAAAAATCCAATATTGGGGATGAATTTAGAACAAAATAACAATAATATTTAGGAAAATTTATTTTATGATTTGTGCACGCGGATTTTTTTTTTATCTTATACAGATTTTATTTTTTGTCTTTTATGTTCTTAGATATGAGCTCGTTTTTAAATTTAATTCGGGAAATTTAGTTTAAGATGGTTATAATATAAATATATAACAAAAAAAATCATCATAAATATAATATATGTGGTGTGAGGGTACCATATATGGAAGCCTCCACAATAATCAAATAATTCGAGTGGATGTGTAAATACCCTGAAAATTGTACAAGTGTTTAAGTAACATCCATCGAACTACATAAAGTATAATAAATAAAACAACCTGATTCCACATAATCCCTCTGTCTCAAATCTATATCCCATTAAAACACCCAAATGTATATAATAGCCCTTCGTTCAATAAAACATTTCATCCCACCCCACACGGTCGTGGCGAACAATAAAACAACAAATAATTCAAAGTATATACAGTTGAATACCATCAAAATTGATCATAACTCAAAAAAAATTTTTTTATTCTTTTTGATTTCAATTGACCACTTTAAGATTCTGTCCATTATTTTGAGGATATTCAAAATAAAATAAAAACTTATATATGTTTGGTCGTATATAGAATAGATAAATTTTTTAACTATTTCCTCGATTTTATTTTTGCCAGGATATTTAAGGACATTTAAGTATGTTAAAATACGAATGTGAATAAAAAAATGTTTATTGTGCACTTTTTAAAAAGATGCATTGTTACATTGTTTGAATGATGACCAATTGAAAGTCGAGTCGTTTCGTTTTCGTATATATTTTATTGAATGAATTAAGGAATTTTATATCGATAATCAAAACCAAAATACAATTTTGCCGAATTAAGGAAGTCATAATTTTTTTTTTTGATGGATTGTTTTTTATGTACTTATATATAAAGCTCACTAATGGACACAATGGATATGGACTGATCTTAACTGTATAGGTAAACACTAGGGATCACAATCGCAGAGTATTTGGCGTTACTCGGGATTCGCATATTTAGTATTCTATAAATTGAAAGAAAAAATTTTGGTGAATGCGATCCGGCTGCCAAAATACTTCCTTACATTGCCAACTGGTTGTTAGATGTTAATATATCCAATACGAGGTTATATATTGATATTTAAAAAAATGAGTATTTTTGAAGAGAAATCAATGAATGTTTGAAAACGGTATCAACCAAATGGCCGTCACGGCCACGGTTTTTCTATGACCAATTCGCACATTTGCGTCAGTTAGTTCTCGATAACTTCACGAATTCCATCTGTAAGGTCGTGAATCGATTGGGAAGCGTTGGCATAGACCTAATCTTTTACGTGGGTCTAACGAAAAAATTCTAAAGGTGTAAAATCACAAGATCTCGGTTGCCAATTGTCATCACCTCTTCGAAAAATAACACAGGTCAGGAAACTTTTTTGAAAAATTGCGATTGTTTCGCTGCTTTTGTGGCACGTAGCGACATATTGCTGGAAATAAACGTCATTAATCATAGCTCTTTAGCGCAATCCAATCACCGTATAACAGCAGCACCAGACCTATTTTCGAAAAAGTAAGGTCCAATAACACCGCCAGTTCAAAAACTGTACCAAACAGTGTTGTGGATGGAACAACAATCATTCTTATATTTTCTGTGCCTCAAATGCGACAACTCTGTTTATTAACATAGCCTCCGAGATGAAATGGGTCTTATCACTGAAGAGGATTTTTCGATGAAAATTCGGATCATGAGAACGACCCAATCAACGATGATACGTCGGTTATATGATCGCCCGGCTTGAATTCTTGTGTTTACTGAACCATTTAGACCATTAAGACCTAGGGCTTAGTGGTTAAGACCTAGGGCTTAGACCTAATGTCTAATTGGAATGTCTAATTCCTGGGCCCCTATTCCTGAATACGATACGAAAATGCATTTGATACGAAAATGCAATTCGTTTCGAAAATAAATTGGTATTCCTGAATTCGAACGTACTTCATATTTTAATTTTTACAGTGTACATAAAGGAAATTTTTTTTTCTATAATTTCCTTTTAAATGTGAGTCAAAATTTATTTAATTTTGACATTTCTGTTTTCGTTTTAATAAATAAATTGTGCTTGGTTGTGTGTTATAAAATAATTGATAATATTGTATTAATAATAATTTTGTGTGTGAAATAAATAAATTTTTGAGTATTTTTTATTTGAATAAATATCTAATATATTCGATATAATTGACTCAATAGGACTCTATTTTCCAGCGACGACGAATATGAAAATCCATCTGCAATTAGGTACCGGAAAATTCGATATGAATCTAATATGTTTGCACTTCCTGATGTTAAGTAAGTAAAATCCTCCTTATTCCTATCCTAGTATATATTTAATAATGAGCTTCGATCCAATTTCAGATTTTTGCGTTTGTTTAGACTCTCTAAACCTGCTGTTAAATATTTAATTGATGAATTAGAGAATGTGTTGCCGATCCGGTCAAGATCAACATCAATTCCAAATTCAATAAAAATAGCTGCAATGCTTAGGTATTGTGCACATGGCAGTTATCAGGGTAGCGTGGGTCAAGATTTTCTGGTTGGAATGTCACAGTCGACAGTTTCAAAAATATTGACGGACATTTTAAGTGCCATTGAGGACGATAGAAAATAGAGCGCGATAGAAAATTGGCGGCAGAACATTTTTATCACCAAACTGGATTTCCTGGTGTTATTGGATGTGTGGACGGGACACATATTAATATTGTACGCCCAATTGAAAAAGAACACATATTTTTCAATCGAAAAGGAAAACATAGTATAAATACTATGATAGTAAGTATACATACCTATAGTATTTGAAATCGGCGTACTTGTAGACATGTATGTATGTTGACATTGTTAAACATCAACTATTTTCAACGAAGGCTTGTGACCATCAAATGAGGATAATGGCAGTTGATGCTAGATACGGAGGTGCATCACACGACTCGTTTATTTGGAATCTCAGCAGCTATCGTGAGCACCTACACCGCCATCAACAAAACACAAATAATTCAAGCTATTGTGGCTGCTTGGTACGTATACATTTTGGCTGAACATAATAAACTCTTATTTTAATTTATTTTATTAGGTGTCTCAGGATATCCTTTAGAACTATGGATATTGACCCCATTTAGATCGGCTACCGAAGGGAGTAGAGAAGCTTTATTTAATACAGTTCATTCTAAAACTCGCAATATCATTGAACGATGTATTGGGTTATTGAAAGCGAGGTTTTAGATGTCTCTTGGGAGCTCGCGAAATGCATTATGCGCCGATAAAAGCATCTCAAATTATTAATGTTTGCACCATGCTGCATAATATATGCCTTCATTTCGATGTTCCGTTTGAAATTCGAAATGAAACAGTTACACCTGTTCAAGATCCTCTAAACAATTCATCAACTGAACCAGAAAATAACACAGCCCGGAGAATACGTCAAAACATTTTGGAATCAATAACATAAACTTATAACATATTTAATTGAAAGATATTTATTCATACACAGGTATTAAAAATTCAATATATTTCTTTTTAGTACTAATAATTTAATAAATGTATTTATATAACTAAAGATTTATGTTAATAAATATTTGTTTAAATAATTCATGTTTTTAAGATATTACATTACGTCTGCTTTTATCACGTTTTATTATAAAGAATATTTTGTTGTCGTAATTCCAATTTTTGCCGTTTGATTTCTAACTTATCAACTTTCAGTCTTCGATTCTCAAGAAGGTCCTTTTCCTTTAAATTGATTTCTCGTTCTCTTAATTTTAGTGCTCGGTTTTTTAGATCGTACGACTTTTCTTTTAGACGAACCTGTCGCTTCAAAGATTTGCTACAATCATTAATTATGTTTACTATAGAATCTAATTTATTTGTTATGTTGTTGTGGAAAGTTTCTTGTCAATTGATTTGTTTTTGAATAAGATGATCCCTTGTAACTTTTGTTCTTGTTGTTTTCCCTCTAGGTGTCTGTGGTTCAAGATCATTGCTTTCACTGTTGTCATCCAAAATATCGGATAATATTGTAGTTTGGTCATTAGGAGTTTGGTTTAAATTCGGTAGTTCTAATATGTTGTCACCAAGCGAGGATGTACTGACGAAACCACTAACGGAGGTATTTAAATCAATTAGTTGTATATCTGCCTCTTCTGTAGGTGAGAACGTCTGGATTCTAGGTCGGCCTCCACCTGTGCCCGAAATGCTTAATCTATTGAGCTTCATCTTCTTTTTAATATTAAACTTATAATCAGCCCACACTTTCTTCCAACCTTCAAGATTTTTATAGGTGGTCCGTGGCTATTAAGTTGGCTACTTATATCTGCTCACAACAATTTGGTGGATATTCTGCCATCGTTACTTTGGCCCTAAGAAGTACACATATTTAAACATCAAGAATACTTTTAAACATTTCTTAATAAATTCATAAAAAAAATTAAAATAATTAAATTATAAATAAATAAATTATAATAAGATTATTTAACAAAACATATATTGTAATTAAAATATATATTATAATAAAAAATATAAAACAATTTACTTACATTGTAATTCTTATTGTTTAAGCTTGGTTGTCGTTAGCAAAAATGAATACGTACATATTTTCGTTCATGAACGAGCAAATACTACTCGAATTCGTATTCCTCGATAAGGGAAATTTATGAACAAGTCGTTTTTATACAAATGCGTGTTGAACATTTTCGAATTCGAATTCCGGAATACCAATGATACGTATTCGTGTAATTTTTAGTCGAATTCGTATTCAGGAATAGGGGCCCTGGGTTTTTTTCAATATTCTCGGTTTTTATTTATTTTACGCACACGATTTCGATTCTTCACATCACTAACCTGCCCCAACAGCTGAAATGTTTCCACCAGTTTCACTATTGCCGGCCGTGCTTCACGACGACCCAAAATTTTCACCATTTTTGAGAATTACAATGCATTGTTAAAGATATCTGCCCAAATCGCATGCTATTCAAAAAGAAACACTTCATTGGTAAGCCCTTTAGTCCCCTGGCTAATTTGTTGGGATGACAATCTAGTTTTAACTAAAATGTGCTAAATTCACTGTACTTATCGGTGCTCAGAGATGACCTATGTCGTAGTGCTTTCCACTATAATACAAGTTCAGCATGTATTGATTTTAATTCGCCACTGTAAGTTATTCGTACTCCAAATAAGATTGAAGGAAGAACAAGGCAGATTTAAAACCACGATGCAATCGGTTAATCATGTCATTACATTTTGAATTGTAACAAGTTGTTCTCTGTCATTCAAAACCCAGTAAGTTAAGCAGTTCGTGAAACAGTTGTTACATACAATAACGAGCTATCCAGTGAGAATAAACAGCTAAGGTGCCTGTAGCAGGAGTTATATCAGACACTGGAATCGTCTCGACCGAGCGAGCTTATCTATCAATCAATGTGACGCAAAGATTTAGTATGTCGAGAGTCTTTTGCGTTTTAGCAAGCTACACATAGTTTTGAGTCATTTTCTGGACGTCTTTATTGATAGATGGCCAAATGATATTCTGGGTCTAAGCTTTAAGGGAAACTTTGACGCGTGAGGAAAATTATGAAACTTGTTTTCAGAACTTTAGCGGTATGAAAGGCCCAGTACTAGGTTTATATCACAATGAATTCATTTTTGAGAACTGAAAGGAACTGGGAATTTCTTAAATTTGAGAACAGAATTACTCCTTAAGATGTCTTAAAGTTTTTTATCATTTGTTTCAGCATCTGCGATGATTGCATAATCAATATTTTCGGGGACAGAAATTTGATTAATACGTGCAAGAGTGTCTGTGACAATGTTATCCAAGCCCGAAATCGGTGGCGAATTGGCCAATGAAATATAAGTTCCTAAACTTATGAGGAGATTCTTTCTCAAAATTCTGATAATATTTATGTGGCGTTCTGAGCAACTCCAATAAATCGCAAATACAATTAAATTATCTCACGCCACAAATCGTAGATTGGCGGTTTATGATTGGTATAAAAGCGTCCATAATTTTTTTTATAACTATCGAACGCTTTGATACCTGCTGTTGACCATTGTATCGGAATGCGATTGTTCTTTGTGTAACCTTTAAAGTAGTCATTCAGTTGTGTTTAACCAGCAGCAGCACCAGCAGAAAAAAAGTGTCGATAAAAGTAGATTATTCCTAAAAATCGTTTAAGTTGTTTTATCGTCAGTTGTCGGTCGAAATTTTTGAAGACTTTAACCCATTATGCTCTGGCCAAGTTTCTGGAATATCCCGTTACATATCCACCACATTTCATGGTTCCCTCGGGAAGCATAATCAGTGGGGTTTGACTCGGTAGAGATGTGACGCCAGCAATCTCGTTACACAATATCGAGTATTTGTGATGTTCTGTTTCCTACAAATGTTAGCCAATGAACAGGAACATCAGATAATCAGTCGAACTCGATGGTCGAATCAATCCAGCAAATAATTGATGGTATTTGCACTGTCAGTATGTAAACGTGTGCTAATAGATGAGCTGCACACAGTCCGCTACCGATAATTTTTTTATTGGAGCAACCCCAGATTTTGAAACAAACCAACTGCAATGATACCTTCCCGAATTGACGTTGTGCCTTATATATATGACAGCCGCGTATGCTCTCTCACTTGCGTCACAAAACCCGTGCAGTTCAATATTGTCGTTACGTGTGCAGAACCGTCGTGGAATAAGAACCTCTTTTAACTTGTGTCCATTAATTTATAACTTCTTGAGGTAGCTTTTCTTGAGGTAGAACTTCTTGAGGTAACTGCTTGACGTAGCTAATTGAATCTGCTCTCTCTCCAGTGATGTAGTTTGCAAAAACTCGTTAGAGTTGGAAACCCATTTCCTCAATGTCATTCCAGCACTAGCCATAATTTGGAATAGACTGTCTTTAAGTTTTATGCCTTGATCCACGGTATGTGCTCCGGACATTAGATCGCGAATTTTTTTTTTTCAAAGGCAACTGGACCACAAATCTCACTTTTGGTATTCTATGAGTAGTTTCTACAGATAATTTTTCACATATACTGTTTGCTCCGATGTCATGGTGATTGTGATGGACCTGCATCAATCTCCCAAAACAGGTTTAAAATTTCGTCATCCCTTGTTTATTCTGTTTCTATTTGTGTTGTGTTGCTCAAAACAATGTTTGTTTTATCTAGGTCTAGCTGGCCACCAACAACCCATCCAAGTATGGTCTCTATAGCAACCATGTTGTTTTGATGTTTAATTCTTCCTTTCAAGATCAGGTAGAAGATGTTGTACTCCAAAAATGACATCAATATCTTCGGAAACGTTGAAATTGGGGTCAGCTAGAAATATATCATATGTCCAGGTTTATGGTATGTCAAAGCATGGGAAGGTAATCTTGAACATAGTTTCGCCAATATTAAGGCCCGTCGCACATTTCAGGTAAGCTAAGCGAGAAACATAGTTCTTGTTAGCTTAGTTTAGCTCGCCTAGCTCATACATCAGCTATCACAACGCTCACAAATAAATTTTGGTTATTTGTGCCAAATAACTTTTTTTTTTGAAAATGCTATAAAAAAAACTACTGAATATTTTCTCAAATTTCTTTTTTTATTTAAAAGTACAATTCTCCCGGTTAATAATGGAAATAATTTCATTCAAATGGCTGCCTCGGCTGACCATGCAGTAGCCTACACGATCGGTCCAATTTTTAAGCACATTATCGATTGTGTGCAGCTGTATTTCACCAATGGCTTCACGAATATTGTCCTTTAAAGCGTCAATTGTCTCTGGCTTGTCGGCGTAACACTTATCTTTGAGGGCACCCCACAAATAATAGTCCAACGGTGTCAAATCGCAGCTCCGAGGTGGCCAAACGACATCAGCTCTGCGGCTGATAATGCAATCTTCAAAAACAGGGCCCAAAACATCGAGTGTAGCTTCAGCTGTGTGGCACGTAGCGCAGTCCTGTTGAAACCAAATGTTGCCAATATCCTCCTCTTCAATTTTTGTGAACACAAATTCGTTAAACATGGCCCGGTAACGATCGACATTAACTGTAACGGCCACTCCTTGCTCATTTTCAAAGAAAAATGGCCCAATTATGCCTCTGGACCAAAATCCGCACCAAACAGTGACTCGTTTTGGGTGTACCGGCTTTTCAATGTATGCGTGCGGATTCTCCGTGCCCCAAATGCGACAATTTTGCTTGATTACATACCCGCCAAGATCAAAATGAACTTCATCCGAAAAGATGATTTTTTTGGCAAAATCGGCATCTTCTGTAAGTCGATCGCAGGCCAACTCAGCGAAGCGAAAACACCATTGGATGGTCAGTTGGCCTCAATTCCTGAACCAATTGGACTTTGTATGGCGTCATACCAAGGTCTTTATGGAAAATTCGTCTCAATGATGTCTCCGAAATGTTCAATTGTTGAGAACGACGGTGAATTGATGTTGATGGCGAATCAAGCACACTTTCTGCCACAGTATCAATATTCTCGGGTGTAAGCACTGTTTTTGGCTTTTCACGCTTTGGTTTATCGATGAGGATGCCAGTTTCTTTCACTTTTTTCACAAGATAACGAACATTCGGTGCTTCTCTTCTTCCAAAATCCGTACGCAATTTTCGCACACATTCTGCAACATTACAATGATTTTCAAAGTAATGTCGCAATATTTCCCAGCGTTGTTCAAGCGTATACACAACCATATTCGTTCAGAGGAAGGATAAAACTAATTATCTGTCAGATCAGACATGAGCTAAGTGTTACCATTCACGAAATAAGCACTAGTTGAAAAAACAAACTTTAGATGGCGGACCCTTAAAAAAAATAACATCAATATATGTGTTAGTGATAAAGCTGACATTTACAATGCAAAGACAACTCGAGCTAAGTTAGTTTGCATCGCTGAATACAGAAAAACATAGCTCTTTATTTACAATCAAGAGCTACGAACATAGCTCATATAGATAGCTCAGCTTAGCTGAAATGTGCATAGGGCCTAACGCTTCGACTTTGATTTGTTGAATTTTGGCGGGATCTTAACGTTAGAGTATAGCCGTTCATATAGCCACTTGATTTATCGACCCCTTTATTCTAGATACCGCGGTTTGAGTTTGCTGTCTGACGATCATTATTCTCTTGCAAAACTTGTCGGTCACTAGAATTTACGTAGAGCATGAATCCAATAACTTGGCGGCATTTGTGATCAACTCCATTTTCATCACTTACCAGATTTGATTGTGCGGCTTTTGTTGTCGGTTTATCTACAATAGCTGATGTAGTTAAATTTGGCTAGCCTTGGTGAAATGATGTTTCTTTCCACAATTTTCACATCTTCGGAACACTGGATGATTAACTCGCAGGCAATTGAAACCGTCACTGTAAATTTTTGAATTTGTCGCAAGTTGCTAAGAGATGTTCAACATGACATATTGGACAGCTATTCCCATCTATTGTGACATACACTTTTGTTGGTAGAGTTGGCCTGATAAATGATTGCTCATGAATGGTTTTAACATACAAATCAAAAAATGTTGTTGCGTTGTGGTCAAGACAGTTTTCTCATCACGATGCGGCCTCGAATTCGATTCTCGTCGTTGACCAGAACATACATGGTCCGAATGAATGATGGTGTGTAAAGGTATTCGTTGGACTGATCACCCACAATGGGCCCCAATACGTATTAATAGACTCTCTAAATTTGCTAGTTAGCTAGAATTAATCTAATTCACACAGTGCATAGTAGAGTCACAAACGGTCTGGTCGCAATATAAATATATTAGAATCTAACAAAACTGTTATCAATGTAATTTACATATTTAACCACATAAATCGACGTCATTAACCTAATTAACAAAAAAAAAATTATGTATGACTTAGATTTCTAATTAGGATCGGTATTTAAAGGTGTTCTCTATACAAGATAATTTTCAGTCTTAAAAGTGTACTTGATAAGAATTTAGTCAAAATGGTTGAAAGTGAATTTCTTATTAAATTTGTCTTATTTCTTATTAGAAGATTTGTTGTGTTCATTAAATTAATACCAATATATGTAGAGTGCATCCTCGAATTTTTAAATATAAAACAGAAACCTCTTAAATCGATTAGAAATAAGGTGATTTTAGTTACTGGTGGTGGCCAAGGACTGGGCAAAGAAACGGCGATTGGATTAGCTCGCTACGACAATCAATGCAAAATAGTCATAGCCGATATTAATCTCGAGGCAGCCAAAGAAACCGTAGACTATTTACGAATTAATATGTACACAAAAGCCTATGCCTTCTATGTGGACGTAACAGATCATGATTCCGTAGTCGAATTGCATAAACGTATTGTAGCAGAAATTGGAATTGTTGACATACTAATTAACAATGCTGGATTGGTTACACTTTTATCGTTGATGGAGGGATCATGGACCGATCTGGAAAAAGTGATTGATGTCAATTTTAAATCTCAATTATTGGTATATAATCTATAAAAATTATGTTATTATCATGTGACGTCATTTTTATTATTTTTCACCAGACTACCAGAATATTTCTAACCGATATGATTCAGCAAAAATCCGGACACATAGTTGGTATCTCATCAATGTCTGGAAGCCTTCCTGGGCCATACAGAATTACATACAGTGCTACCAAGGCTGGTATTAATTGTTTTATGAAATGCCTGTCAACCGAACTGCTATTATATGGCCACAGTGACTATATAAAAACCAGTTTAATATTGCCTTACTTTATTCTAACAAGGCCAGAGATTAAAGATAAGGTGCAACCAATATTCTTGTATTCAGCACTTAAACCATCCGAAGCAGGAAACGCCACCGTCGATGCCATACTAAGAGATGCTGAAGAGATGTTTATACCTAAGTCATTTACTTTGCTCAAATTACAGTTGTAAGTCTAATCAAATTTTAAGAACACGAGGTGATTAATTTAACTATGTATATTATTTCTAGGATTTTTCCATTTAATGTGTACAAACGGTTCGTACTACAGGAGTAACATACATATATATTTAATTAAAAGATTGTAGCTTTACGTAAATTAAATAATTAAATAGACGACCTTGTGGAAGGTCACGAAATTAGGTTTTTTAATTGTTAGTAACTTATCGCAAGTAAAGCCACCAAGACCCTTATCGCCATCACCCTTTTCATTATAAATAATTTAATTATGCATGATGTGGTATATTATCAGAGAATTATGACGTCACATATTCAAAAGATTAAAAATTGTATAAAAATTGTGTTTCGGTTAGTTCGTTTCGAGAAATCATTTAAAATGATTGATTTTCAGTTTTGGAAACAGCACTACAGTGCTTTTATAAAATTCGTCTATGTAACATTTGTGAAAGGTTTTCCGATTTACATAGAATGTTTGCTCGAATTTTTGATGATCAAAAATCGAAAACGCAAATCAATAAAACAAAAAATTATTTTGGTGACCGGTGGTGGCGGCATTATCGGCCGTGAAATTGCCCGAAATTTGGCAAAATACGACAACGAGTGTTATGTTGTTGTTGCAGATATTTGTTACGATTCGGCACGTTATACGGTGGAGTTTATCAAAAATGCTCATCAAATCAATGCATTCGCTTATACCGTGGATGTAAGTGATTTTAATTCAGTGACCGAGCTACGTAACAATATATTACGAGATTTGGGATATGTCGATATAGTGATAAATAGTGCTGAATTGGTGAATTTCGATTCGATAGTGGAAAAGGATTGGACCGATTGTGAACTGATTTTGAAAACTAATTTGCATGCACATTTTTGGGTAAGTGATAATATGTGATATCTACTCACTGACGTCTATATACGGGGTTAACATATTTAGATGGCAAAAGTTTTTCTACCGGACATGATACAGCGTAAATCGGGACATATCGTTGGTGTCTCATCTATAATCGGCTACTTTCATTCACCGTACGCCATCGCATACACAGCATCAAAATATGGAATAAATGGTTTTATGCGATGCCTTCAAGATGAATTAATTGCTGAAGGTCACGGAGATTACATAAAAACTACACTGGCATGTCCTTATTTTATGCGAGAGGATATAAAGGAAGCACAGATAAAATTTGCTCCACTGACCCCAGAACAATCAGGCAAAATGATTGTTGATGGCATCCTACGAAATAAGTCGGAGATCATAGTGACAAAATTTCCTTTTGTTGTTAAGTTGGCAATGTATTTGTGTTTAACTATTTAACCACCTAAACAGTTTATAAATAATAGTCGTTTTTTACAGGATTTTGCCTAAGAAGGTGGTGAATTTAATCATGATGGAGTATTTACCTGAAGTTCAAAAAAAGAAACAACAACATGAAGAAGTCAAAGAAGAATCGGAAAATGATGAAGAAATTTCTACTGATGAGGATCCTCTCGTCAAAGATGATCAAAGTACCAAAGTTGAAAGTGAAGCTAAGCAGGAAGACAAAACCACACCAGTCGAGGCAGACGTTAAAACCGAAGAAGACGTGCCCAATGCTGAGCAGAAAACAAAAGAATTGGAGGAGCTTACAGCGAAAAAAAATAAGAGTATAAAATCTGACGTCCTTGCCGGTTGGATGACGCTAACCATAACATCAAAACTGGAGAAAGAAACACATCCCAAAGCTGAATAACCTTAAAATATTAGTCGCTATCCAATCGAGCAACCCACTAGCACCGCTGGTAGTTCGGTTCTTGTCATCGCTAAATCTACTATATGGTTTATAGCGATTGATCGATTGGAAAGCAACTATTATCGTCGTTTCTTTTTAAATATTAATTTGATCTTATTGTTCTGAATAAATATTGTATTATTTGATTCATATTATTAATGTCAGGTAATATGTTCAGTATGGATAGATTATAGTCCACACAAGACCTACTATAAATAATAATAAATTCATCTAACATTTAATTGCATCAGTATTCACTCATACTTAAAAATTTAAGAAGGCGGAAATTATTCCAGAACTCAAGGGTCTACGGTTCAACCCACATACACTTATAGATTAAAAACATCCATTCGTGATTGATATGTGATCACCATCTCGGGAATCGAATCCTAGACCTCCGAATGACAATTTCTGGTTAATTTACCTTAGCACCCATAAGAAATACATTTATTAAAATCTTTTCATTTCAAAACCACTGAAAAATCTAAAAACACTGTCCAAGCAATTTTAAATAGCCTCGAGGAACAGAATAAACTAAATAAGTTAGTTCTGGATCGACTCAATCTGCTGGAAATACCAAGTTCCAAAATAGCTAAAAAGAAATAATGTCCGCTATACATAGTTCAATTCATAATTCCATAGCAAAAACTAGACATCAAAACTACTCATTAAGAATAGCAGCAGCTCATAAGGGACAATATTAATCATCATGAAGAACCTAAAATAGAAAAAGAATCCATCAGAAAGAAGACTATATTAACTTGTTCCAGAAATTAGGAAGTAACTTCACTATCGTAGGTGACTTTAATGCCAAAAATACCTTTTGGGGTTCAAGATTAACCTCTCCAAAAGGCAAAGAATTACTTGCAGCTGGTCAGTACTCAAACTTTGAATTTTACTCAGGAGAGAAACCGACGTACTGGCCATCTGATTCCTACAAAATCCCAGACCTTATAGATTTCTACATCACTAAAAGCATATCGGAACGCTACATCTTCTTAGAAAATGACGAAAATCTAATATCTGATCATTCTCCTGTTATGACGGTTAGAGATATAAATGTTATAGAAAAAATAAATTCACCTCAGTTCACAAACATCAAAACAAATTGGGAAATGTTTAAGCAGTTAATAGAGGAAAGAATAGAACTTCAAGTACCAATCAAAAGTGAAAATGAAATTGAAGTGGAACTAGACAAGCTCCATGATGTCAAGTAAGAGAACTAGTACAGGAGAAACGAAAAACCTGAAAGAAATGGCAGACTACGCGTGCGCCGCAAGATAAAACCACCTTAAACAACTTATGCATCAAACTTAAGGCACTTATAAAAGCAGTGAAAAATGAAACAATTGGAAAATACTTTTGTTCTCTAGCTCCAACTAAAGATACCGAATATTCCCTCTGAAAAGCAACAAAAGGGTTGAAACAACCAAAAACGCAGATCCCCCCAATTAAAACAAACAATAGAAAATGGGCTAGAAGGGCGCAAGCCAAGGCTAACCTATTTGCTGAACATCTTGAAGAAATATTTCAACCTCTAAGTCGTCAGACCAGTTACGAAAACACTACTGATACGCATAGAACATCTGACTTCGAAGATATCAGGCCCTGTAACAGTGAAACAACTAAAAGCTGAAACTTAGACCTTAAAAGCAAATAAAGCTCCTGGTTACGATCTGATTACAGGGCAAATAATGAAGGAACTGCCTGAAAAAGGCATCCTTAAATTATTGCATATAGTCAATGCGATACTCAGGAAAAAATATGTACCAATGCAGTGGAAAGTAACTGAAGTAATAATAATTCCGAAACCTGGCACTCGAAATTGTTTGAGAGGTTGTTGCTCAAAAGATTAAAAAGAATCATAGAAGAAAAAAACCTTATCCCAGATAATCATTTTGGTTTCAGAGAAAAGCACTCAACTATAGAGCAGGTTTATAGGCTTACAGATGTCATTGAGAATACATTAGGTTTGCTCTAGTATCTTGAAGAAGAATGAAGAAAAATATTTCGAGCTAAAACATATATCGGTAGGAGTCCCGCAGGGTAGTGTTCTGGGACCTATTTTTTACCTACCAAAGATTTACCTCAATTAAACAAAGTTACCGTTGCAACATTTGCAGATGATAGTGCAGTTCAGTAGGAGACACTATCGAGGAATCTACAACGAAACTTCAAGAAGTTTTAGTGACAAAATCATAAAATGGACAAAAATGTGGCGTTTCGGGCTAAAAATCATCTACAAACCTGTAATCTTTAACGGTCAGCGGATTCCGTATGCAAATAAGGCTAAATATCTACATAATTTAAAAACCACATAATTTAATGGATTAAGGACACCAGTGCAAAGATTATTTCAGTAAATTACCTATAAATGGAGCTGGCCAATGGGTGTCTTAGCATTTACAAGTGACTATATTAAGAAAGAAAAATTACTAGATGTTGTAATAGTTAAAATAATAAAAAAAAATTAAAAATCTTTTCATCTGTTTGTTGATCTGTACAGTTAATGATGGAAAAGCAAACTATAAGCTAACCCATTTTTTAGAGCTGTTATGGATGATAAATTGGTCATGCTTGGATATATGTATACTGTAAAGGCTAATATGGAACTATGTGCCCAATAAGGTGCACAATAAGATGTATGTACGTACGACTCCAAATCAGCCTGCTAACGGGATAAAGTCAGGTGTTTAAATAAAACAACGAAAGAGCTGGTCGCGTTTAAGCCAAACATATTTCTGAGGTCTCAAGTAAACTATAGGTAGATGATGTTTTACAGTATATCGACAATTTGAAGCTCAAGATCATAAGTCGTAATAATTATTACACCTCAATTCCAGCACTGTAAAAACCATTTAAGAAAAAACCTTGTTTTAAGTAAGCCGCAATATTTTGGGCTGTAAAACAATATTTGTTTATAATATCGTCATCATGATACATCTTTGATCTTGAAAAACCGGAACCGGTTCATTCGTAATTTAATTCTAGTTTGTTTGTTGTTTAAGTATACCTTCATTAAATAGTTATTACATTAACTATAAAATGTTGTTAAAAACAATTGGTAAGCCAACGTTGGTGACAATCGAATTTGTACAGATAATTTTTACATTATCACAATTTGCTTTAATCATTATTTAATGGCCATCAAAAATATTTACCTTGAAAATAGTTACTATAGTTAATATATTGTTAACTTACAACGTACTTATAAAAATACGTTGATTTTGGTATTTCATTTCAAAAGCTACCAAAAGTTTCAAAATCAATTAACAGTCAATTACAGTAAGACGTACATAGGTAATACGTGCATGTGTCTCATAAAAAGTTATATTAATAAAAGCTCGGCCAAATAAATTAAATACCCAAACCTGAAATCTTCCACAGTCGTGAAATAAGCAAAGGGTTATATGACTTTCAAAATCTCAAAGTCAAATTATACAGTACTTCGTTCTCTACCATCGCTGATGCTGGCACTTAACTGTGTCTCCAATAAACCATAATCTAACGAATTCGATCCACCTGGATGGTTTTTTAGTTTGTTAAAGTTTTCAAAGGTTGGCCTCAGAAAGCTATACTGATGACTTGGTCATTACAGTTTCAAGTAAACTCTAAAAAAGATTTTTTGACGTAAAGTATGACTAACTGCTATAATCCTTTTACTGTGGTTACCGATTGAGAGATTAATAGATGTCTGAAAGTTTCATAAGTCGAAGATCAGAGTCCTGTTTTTTCAGTAACGGTCCTCAATTATTATGAGGTTTCGGTTTTGGAGACTATTGCTCTGCACATAATTTAAGAACATCTGGCAGTTAAGTATATACTGTAAAGTATTTTAGGCCTACTTGATTGTTATCAACTAATTGCCAAATCCACAAACCACTTCTAAACTAGTCAAGGGAAGCAGATAGTTTATTAATTTTGTTTGTTCCCACAACAGTGTAATAAATATGTGGGAATTCCAACGAGCTTATGTAGCATTTAAGGCAATATGATCATCGTATTTTTGGGCAACCGGTATCTCAATTGAATTGATCGGATTGATAAACTATTTATAACGATTGGACTTGTTTAAGTTCTTTGTGGGATAACTGCCTTGATGACTATTGAATCTGTTTCTCTCCAGCGTATTATGCTTTCGATATTAGTTGTTTAACTCTAGACAGAAAGTTGTTCAGTTTATCTCTGAGACTAGCCCTGATAGTCTCTCCACCATTATTTAAACACTTCCAATTAGCCGGAGCAGTACAGATCATGTGTGAATAAGGATAGAATTCTTTGTCTCATGAGATCAATTGGACGTTGAGTGCAGGATCTTTCTTTGTTTCCTGGCATGTAAATGTCTTAATGATATAAAAAGCTATTGGGAAGTAATGTTAACCAACAATATCGAGTATAATTATAATGTTTCGGCAGAAATCAAATATAGAAGATCATGTTATTTAAATCACTAGTGTTGGATGCACGATCAAATTTCCTGAAAAAATAAACATCAATTAAAATTTAAATTTACGAACGTCTTAATTCAAACTTATCTTAACACTCAACTCTTGGTTAATGGTTATCCTGGCTCCTGCCCATACATTATACTTACCCCATAAGTCTGAAAGAATTTATTTAAATTAATCTTAAAATTAGAAACTTGAATTATGTACTTACCTAGAATTAATTAAATGTACTTTCTTTTGTTATTGTTATTTGTATATGTCAAAATTGTGACAATATTTTGCAAATCATAGTTACATGTACTTACAGCAAATTATGATTACATGTCAAGTTTAAGTATAAATAATGTTACAATTTAGATGTCGCAATTGAATATTATAGATTACAGTACTAATTAATTATGGTACTATAATATTCTTTTTATAGATTATTAATTTGTAAATAAGCTTTTGTCATTGAGATTTGAACTTTAGTAGAACTCACTTTATCTAATTAACATAAATTTGATAATAAATTTTTCAACTACAAGCATTTTTCAATCACAACTTGGGATAAACGTAAAGGATAGATCGTTAGTTATCACTCATATTCTAAGATTCCTAATCCAGGCTACCTTTACCCCAACAACTAGAATCAATTCAAAAGTGACAATTCATAATTTGAGACAGACTAGAAAGATTTGAGACAGACTAGAAAAGTTCAGCTTAGAAAGATTTATTAACAACATAGTTCATTCTTACCCCTTAAGAAAGTTATATGAATATGACGATTATCAAATTTCACAACATAGCTTATAGGTAAATTGAATACAAAGTATACTTTATGAATATCAACAGATACAGTTTGAAACGACCTTTAGGAAGAAGTTCTCACTTTATTTGCAACATATCTTGCAAATATGCATTCCAATATTTTTTTCTAGCAGACAGCCGAAGACAACTCAATGTCCTTATAACTGTCAGTTTACTGAAGAAAAAAATTAAATATACAATTGGCAGCCCCAATAGAATGGCAGCTACCTATATCGCGATAGACCTCACAATTTTATATCGTTATATCATAAAAGATACAACAGTTATCATAACAGTTTTTCGAAATTATCATTCCAGATCCAAAAGTTTGTAACCCTGATATCGACATGTAATAAGGAGGTGGATCGGATTCTTGTCGATCATACCATATGATGCAACATTTTCACAAACACTATTGTAAAATTATTTTCATTTCATATTATGATAGTATTTCCTATCATGATACTATAGCGCTAGTATCATGATACTATAGTGCTGTAGCATGATACTATAGCGCTATTATTGTTTATTCCAAATTTTTGATTTTTTTCCAGAATGAAATAATGGGCTAACTATGAGAAGACTATATAGTTTTGAGACTGTACTACACTGTCCACTTTATATCAATGCAAATTATTGAATTTGAAACGATCTCCATACAGGATATTTATTCTTGAGCTTTAATTAGAAAGAAGTCTGCACAAAAGTGTGATCATATTCTTGTTTCATATTCAGGCCGACGATTAATAGTGACCAGATCATTGATAACTATTCTGACATCGTCAAAAAGCTTTTGGGTTCCATATCTAGGTAGTAACCTAGACATTAAGTGTGTATTAAGCATGAAAGTTTTTTTTATTAGACTTAAGAGTAATATGTCATTACCTTGTAGCACACCTGCAGTTTGGGGATTTTTAGCACTAACAGTAATATGGGTTAATTTTGCGATTTGCTTCTTAAATGATAAATAGCTTTAAAATAATTGTGATTTTAAATTTACAGTTATAAATTTACAGTATCGAAAGCTTAACGCAAGTGATAAGTTATTCACCCGGCGTAATTTTGTCCAATGTTATATAAGATATAATAACCTGTATTTGGAGGGAAAACATTCAGCTTTTCTCTGTATTGGGATCGTATTCTAACATGATTTGGAAAAATTAAAGTGATATATGGGCATCTCGTTTGTTGGTTTGTTTTTATCTTTTCAATCTTTTTTGGGGCCCTTAGGCACTCACAACTATTTCGCAGTTCGCTTAATTACGTTATATATAATAACGGGTGATTTTTTAAGAGCTTGAGAACTTTTTTTAAAAAACAAACGCATAAAATTTGCAAAATCTCATCGGTTCTTTATTTGAAACGTTAGATTGGTCCATGACATTTACTTTTTGAAGATAATTTCATTTAAATGTTGACCGCGGCTGCGGGTTAGGTGGTCCATTCGGAAAGTCCAATTTTGGGCAACTGTTTCGAGCATTTCGGCCGGAATAGCCCGAATTTCTTCGGAAATGTTGTCTTCCAAAACTGGAATAGTTGCTGGCTTATTTCTGTAGACTTTAGACTTGACGTAGCCCCACAAAAAATAGTCTAAAGGCGTCAAATCGCATGATCTTGGTGGCCAACTTACCGGGCCATTTCTTGAGATGAATTGTTCTCCGAAGTTTTCCCTCAAAATGGCCATAGAATCGCGAGCTGTGTGGCATGTAGCGCCATCTTGTTGAAACCACATGTCAACTAAGTTCAGTTCTTCCATTTTTGGCAACAAAAAGTTTGTTAGCATCGAACGATAGCGATCGCCATTCACCGTAACGTTGCGTCCAACAGCAATGATTCCACCAGCGTACAAACCACACCAAACAGTACATTTTTCGGGATGCATGGGCAGTTCTTGAACGGCTTCTGGTTGCTCTTCACTCCAAATGCGGCAATTTTGCTTATTTACGTAGCCATTCAACCAGAAATGAGCCTCATCGCTGAACAAAATTTGTCGATAAAAAAGCGGATTTTCTGCCAACTTTTCTAGGGCCCATTCACTGAAAATTCGACGTTGTGGCAGATCGTTCGGCTTCAGTTATGAAATGTCAAAGCATACTGAGCATCTTTCTCTTTGACACCTTGTCTGAAATCCCGCGTGATCTGTCAAATACTAATGCATGAAAATCCTAACCACAAAAAAATCACCCGTTATTATTAAATAGTTAAAACGAGGATGTATACGGCTATATGTCTGATCTACGGTGAACCATCTGCACATTCCATTCCCTTAACCACTGCCCCATTTGGTCGGTTTTTTTTTATTTCATTAATAATAAGCGATCACCCATTAAGCCATTTTCGCCTTTGGTAAAAAAATTGGTAAAAAAAGTTTCCCATTACGCCGCGGGCTCTAGTTCGATTCTCGCAAATGACGCAATTGTGTGTAAAACCATTCATTGGGCCACCTACAATGTGCGCCAATCGATAAAATGGTTCGTAAATCGCAATTTTTCAGTTGAGATGTCAGGCATTATAATGCTATCTCGCCTTGATACTAACTCCGAAGATTTCCATGCTACTATCTTTTATTGCTACCAGATGGTTTTGTGGCCATTAGTCAGCCATTGAATAGTCTTGGCTCGCCGAATGGCTATTGATACTTGTTTAGCTAAGTCTTGCCTCGCTGTGTAATCTATTACAATTTCGTTTGTTTGGGCTGCGGATTTGGCATCGAAATCGGCTACTTAGTTTCCGAGTATTCCCATGTGATCCAGATTAAAACAATCCTTTTCGAGGAATTGAAAATTATCTCTCGAGTTACGCGGAGAAGGGGATTTTCAATTTTTTTGGATGTCAGACCCTCGAGTATTGCCAGTCTGTATCTGCGATTCTGATTGCTTCGCATTTTCCCGTGTTCTCTATTCTATGATTTGGAACCGTCGGTGTGCTGAATATGCGTGTGGCGGGGAAGTTTTGATAGCAAGTTGATACTTTTAATTTTAAATTTATGCAGATGGGGTCTTATCTTTCAGGAACTGGTGTAGCTTTTTGTTTATGTTAATTTTTGAGTTTTTCCAGAGACGTATTTGATTGGCTGCGTAACACGTTTGTGGAAATGTTGTACCGATCACACATTTCTGAACCATTGTTATTCAAGGTTAAGGTTGAAAAGTTGGGGTAAGTGTAGTAAGGTGAGTCAAGATTGGTTTTTTGCTTGATTGGCTTTTTGGGGCAGATTTAAAATCCATGGTCGGTATATATGGGCATCTCTTGACTTCATAACAACATTAGTTCTATTTATAATATGATTGCATCACAAAAGTAGAGACTCAAATGTTCTGCATAACTTGAAAGAATTAATTTGTTTACCAAATAAGAACTAGTTCTAAGCACTTCACCTTCAATTACACTTGAATTTTTATTTGTTCAACATTAAATATATGGCCAGAAATTAAATTATTTTATTTTATTTATTATACACAATACAAAGGTGCTTTCAAGTTTTTAGTTGGTTTACAACAACGAACAAATGATAAAATCGAATGTAAGGCGAAAGTAAGGTAAGATATTCATTTGTCCTACCTTAAAACTTAATTCCTAAGATATACAACTTTGATCCCGCCATTTTTCTCGGGGGTCTGTCTGATCATATATTTTCTGATCATTACTCCTCCATCTTTCAGGCAGCGTTCGAATGAACTGACCACCTTTTAATCCACATATCGATCTAATTTATGTCTTCTTCATAAGACCGGAAGTGGTAGTCAACCAGACTGTACGCCTTTGATCGAAACAGGTGATACTCAGATTAAGCATCGTTTGACAAACGTATTTAGACATATTTGGTAGAAATTCCCAATTTTAAATCATGCTTCAAAATTACTTCCTCGTTGTATTGCGATCATACTCGATCAACTGTGATTTTTTCAAATGGTTTTAACAGTGGTAATTCACTATAATCGAGCTAGTTTCATCAAATACAGAATATGAGCATTTTTTTTGTCAACATTAAGTTTGTTCATTGGCATGAAAGCGTGGCCGAGATATCTACATGATTTTCGACGCTTATAATCCATATATAACCCATTTTACGCCCTCAGTCGGATTGTATCGCTTGATTCACAATTTTTTTTTGTATATCTTAACCTTGATGAGATTTATTCGGCGGAATTATATTTCCGATGTTACAAAAAATATAATTACCTGTATTTAAAAGGAAAATATTCTTAAAATATTCAACTTTCACCTTAATATAGAGGTCGTATTCTAAAAAAATCTGGAAAACTCAATGGGATGTATGGGCATCTCTATATTTCATATATTTATAATATGATTCCATCACAAAGGTTGAAAGAATTAAGTCATTTTTTTGCTAAACTAGTTCTAAGCATATAGGTAAGTTATCGATTTGTCTTATTTGTTAAAAACTCGTTATTGATTCAAAGTATTGTCTGATAACTACTAGCTGCCATGTTTCAGGCAACGTTCGAATGAACTGGTCATCTTTCAATCCACGAATCGATCCAATAGTTGTCTTCTTCATAAAACCGGAAGTACTAATCAGCCAGACTATATACGTAAGATCAGATTTTAGTCTGATAAAAAATCGTCTGAAAAACACGGCGTGTATGGTAGAAATTCCCATCTTCAAGTATAGGTATGCTTCAAAATTACTTTATCCCTGTCCGCAATACCTTTCAATGCTCGTTTTAAACTTGATCCCCTGTAATTCTTTCAAACGGTTTTAATACTGCATAATACATTACACCTAGCTGACCTAGTACATCGGATCCGTCAACATTAGGTTTGGTCGTTGCGATGGAAGCGTGGCCAAAATATCCGATGTACTAGGTCAGCTAGGTGTAATGTATTATGCAGTATTAAAACCGTTTGAAAGAATTACAGGGGATCAAGTTTAAAACGAGCATTGAAAGGTATTGCGGACAGGGATAAAGTAATTTTGAAGCATACCTATACTTGAAGATGGGAATTTCTACCATACACGCCGTGTTTTTCAGACGATTTTTTATCAGACTAAAATCTGATCTTACGTATATAGTCTGGCTGATTAGTACTTCCGGTTTTATGAAGAAGACAACTATTGGATCGATTCGTGGATTGAAAGATGACCAGTTCATTCGAACGTTGCCTGAAACATGGCAGCTAGTAGTTATCAGACAATACTTTGAATCAATAACGAGTTTTTAACAAATAAGACAAATCGATAACTTACCTATATGCTTAGAACTAGTTTAGCAAAAAAATGACTTAATTCTTTCAACCTTTGTGATGGAATCATATTATAAATATATGAAATATAGAGATGCCCATACATCCCATTGAGTTTTCCAGATTTTTTTAGAATACGACCTCTATATTAAGGTGAAAGTTGAATATTTTAAGAATATTTTCCTTTTAAATACAGGTAATTATATTTTTTGTAACATCGGAAATATAATTCCGCCGAATAAATCTCATCAAGGTTAAGATATACAAAAAAAAATTGTGAATCAAGCGATACAATCCGACTGAGGGCGTAAAATGGGTTATATATGGATTATAAGCGTCGAAAATCATGTAGATATCTCGGCCACGCTTTCATGCCAATGAACAAACTTAATGTTGACAAAAAAAATGCTCATATTCTGTATTTGATGAAACTAGCTCGATTATAGTGAATTACCACTGTTAAAACCATTTGAAAAAATCACAGTTGATCGAGTATGATCGCAATACAACGAGGAAGTAATTTTGAAGCATGATTTAAAATTGGGAATTTCTACCAAATATGTCTAAATACGTTTGTCAAACGATGCTTAATCTGAGTATCACCTGTTTCGATCAAAGGCGTACAGTCTGGTTGACTACCACTTCCGGTCTTATGAAGAAGACATAAATTAGATCGATATGTGGATTAAAAGGTGGTCAGTTCATTCGAACGCTGCCTGAAAGATGGAGGAGTAATGATCAGAAAATATATGATCAGACAGACCCCCGAGAAAAATGGCGGGATCAAAGTTGTATATCTTAGGAATTAAGTTTTAAGGTAGGACAAATGAATATCTTACCTTACTTTCGCCTTACATTCGATTTTATCATTTGTTCGTTGTTGTAAACCAACTAAAAACTTGAAAGCACCTTTGTATTGTGTATAATAAATAAAATAAAATAATTTAATTTCTGGCCATATATTTAATGTTGAACAAATAAAAATTCAAGTGTAATTGAAGGTGAAGTGCTTAGAACTAGTTCTTATTTGGTAAACAAATTAATTCTTTCAAGTTATGCAGAACATTTGAGTCTCTACTTTTGTGATGCAATCATATTATAAATAGAACTAATGTTGTTATGAAGTCAAGAGATGCCCATATATACCGACCATGGATTTTAAATCTGCCCCAAAAAGCCAATCAAGCAAAAAACCAATCTTGACTCACCTTACTACACTTACCCCAACTTTTCAACCTTAACCTTGAATAACAATGGTTCAGAAATGTGTGATCGGTACAACATTTCCACAAACGTGTTACGCAGCCAATCAAATACGTCTCTGGAAAAACTCAAAAATTAACATAAACAAAAAGCTACACCAGTTCCTGAAAGATAAGACCCCATCTGCATAAATTTAAAATTAAAAGTATCAACTTGCTATCAAAACTTCCCCGCCACACGCATATTCAGCACACCGACGGTTCCAAATCATAGAATAGAGAACACGGGAAAATGCGAAGCAATCAGAATCGCAGATACAGACTGGCAATACTCGAGGGTCTGACATCCAAAAAAATTGAAAATCCCCTTCTCCGCGTAACTCGAGAGATAATTTTCAATTCCTCGAAAAGGATTGTTTTAATCTGGATCACATGGGAATACTCGGAAACTAAGTAGCCGATTTCGATGCCAAATCCGCAGCCCAAACAAACGAAATTGTAATAGATTACACAGCGAGGCAAGACTTAGCTAAACAAGTATCAATAGCCATTCGGCGAGCCAAGACTATTCAATGGCTGACTAATGGCCACAAAACCATCTGGTAGCAATAAAAGATAGTAGCATGGAAATCTTCGGAGTTAGTATCAAGGCGAGATAGCATTATAATGCCTGACATCTCAACTGAAAAATTGCGATTTACGAACCATTTTATCGATTGGCGCACATTGTAGGTGGCCCAATGAATGGTTTTACACACAATTGCGTCATTTGCGAGAATCGAACTAGAGCCCGCGGCGTAATGGGAAACTTTTTTTACCAATTTTTTTACCAAAGGCGAAAATGGCTTAATGGGTGATCGCTTATTATTAATGAAATAAAAAAAAACCGACCAAATGGGGCAGTGGTTAAGGGAATGGAATGTGCAGATGGTTCACCGTAGATCAGACATATAGCCGTATACATCCTCGTTTTAACTATTTAATAATAACGGGTGATTTTTTTGTGGTTAGGATTTTCATGCATTAGTATTTGACAGATCACGCGGGATTTCAGACAAGGTGTCAAAGAGAAAGATGCTCAGTATGCTTTGACATTTCATAACTGAAGCCGAACGATCTGCCACAACGTCGAATTTTCAGTGAATGGGCCCTAGAAAAGTTGGCAGAAAATCCGCTTTTTTATCGACAAATTTTGTTCAGCGATGAGGCTCATTTCTGGTTGAATGGCTACGTAAATAAGCAAAATTGCCGCATTTGGAGTGAAGAGCAACCAGAAGCCGTTCAAGAACTGCCCATGCATCCCGAAAAATGTACTGTTTGGTGTGGTTTGTACGCTGGTGGAATCATTGCTGTTGGACGCAACGTTACGGTGAATGGCGATCGCTATCGTTCGATGCTAACAAACTTTTTGTTGCCAAAAATGGAAGAACTGAACTTAGTTGACATGTGGTTTCAACAAGATGGCGCTACATGCCACACAGCTCGCGATTCTATGGCCATTTTGAGGGAAAACTTCGGAGAACAATTCATCTCAAGAAATGGCCCGGTAAGTTGGCCACCAAGATCATGCGATTTGACGCCTTTAGACTATTTTTTGTGGGGCTACGTCAAGTCTAAAGTCTACAGAAATAAGCCAGCAACTATTCCAGTTTTGGAAGACAACATTTCCGAAGAAATTCGGGCTATTCCGGCCGAAATGCTCGAAACAGTTGCCCAAAATTGGACTTTCCGAATGGACCACCTAACCCGCAGCCGCGGTCAACATTTAAATGAAATTATCTTCAAAAAGTAAATGTCATGGACCAATCTAACGTTTCAAATAAAGAACCGATGAGATTTTGCAAATTTTATGCGTTTGTTTTTTAAAAAAAGTTCTCAAGCTCTTAAAAAATCACCCGTTATTATATATAACGTAATTAAGCGAACTGCGAAATAGTTGTGAGTGCCTAAGGGCCCCAAAAAAGATTGAAAAGATAAAAACAAACCAACAAACGAGATGCCCATATATCACTTTAATTTTTCCAAATCATGTTAGAATACGATCCCAATACAGAGAAAAGCTGAATGTTTTCCCTCCAAATACAGGTTATTATATCTTATATAACATTGGACAAAATTACGCCGGGTGAATAACTTATCACTTGCGTTAAGCTTTCGATACTGTAAATTTATAACTGTAAATTTAAAATCACAATTATTTTAAAGCTATTTATCATTTAAGAAGCAAATCGCAAAATTAACCCATATTACTGTTAGTGCTAAAAATCCCCAAACTGCAGGTGTGCTACAAGGTAATGACATATTACTCTTAAGTCTAATAAAAAAAACTTTCATGCTTAATACACACTTAATGTCTAGGTTACTACCTAGATATGGAACCCAAAAGCTTTTTGACGATGTATCCCCATGATTTTTGAAGCTTCGATATATCGTAATAAACCCATTTTAAGCTTTCCACAAGTAAATAAACACCATTTAACATTTCTAGCTTTCAAACTAGATGACACCTCTTACTTCTAGGCCATTCGTATAGGTGTTGGAGGTTTTTTTAAATTGTTTATTGAGTCATTTTCAATGATTGTGCCAAATTAAAATAAGCCTCAAATTCTTCATCTTCAAAAGCTTTTGGTCTTCCAAATTTAAGACTACGTTCTTTTTGTCATAGTGACGTCATCATAACTGTCTGAGAGTATTTGGTGAGAATTTGGCTCAAATCTATGAGGTTCTACAAATAATTACTTAACAGTGCCATGATTTATTAACTCTTTGGCCAAGTCAATCGCGAATTAGTTAATTACAAATCAAACGCCATTCCCTATTATGAAAACGCTACTCCCTATCTTGACATGTAACATATATCGTTTGATTATCTCCTTTACTATACTCGACGGGTTATTGTCTATGGTATAGAAATTTGTACTGACTTATCCATTCAGATTTTATCCAAACTTGTTCAAATATAGATATGATTGTTTGTATAATATCAGGACCATGTCCCTTTTCGGTGCAGTTTCTGTTATATATTTAATTACAGTGACAATATGAGCTTAAGCCTAAACGTTGAACATCTATCTCTTGAATGAGCTCTGGTTGTTCAGACTGAGCTTTTCGTAAGGATCGGGAGCACTTTTGCTCTCCTCTCATACATAACCTTAAACGAACGCTCAATCCTTTACTTGGGCCGCTAAGATGCTACACTTCATACAGTCTATATAGATCGTCTTACAAATTCTCAAATGCATCACTAGACGTATAACAGCTAAATTTTGATTTGAGCGCAAGTTACGTCAGACGTCTTGCTTCATAAACATCTTGGTTGTAATTTATAATTTCATTACCCACTATATCAATTTTTAACTGATAACATGGCATTGAATTTGATTATATGTCAACTTAAAAATATACAAATATCGTATAAACATTATATTTTAGTATGTAGTTTTTGATTTGTTCTTACATTGTTTCTTTGGATCGTTTTAAATTGAAAGTAGGTTTCAAGCAAACAACAGTAAAGTTTTACTGCAGTTTTACATAACATATCGTAACTTACCTAATTTACAATTTGTCACCGGTTCTAGCTTAATGGTTAAGAGAGGTGATCTGATTACGCTGTGGTCTCGAGTTCGATTCTCGCCGCCCAAAGATTAACATGCAACGGATGACATAAAAAGTTATTTTGTTCGTAAGATTAGGGCCGTTTACGAATACAATCTCCGTGGAAACCTGAAGACAATCTATCTACACCGGTACTTCAATCAAGTTCTTCTATATGAAAATAATATCTGTGCACTATATACAGTATTCAGTTACCGTGGGTTTCAGAAGCTCAAAAAAAATTATCTGATTCTGAACTAAACCGCGCTTGACTGCAGTGCGATAACTGTACACAATGGTATAGATGGCGTTTGATGAGATGGCAGAATTTTTCCATGGTGCAAATCATACAACCAAAGTTTAATAAGCTAGTGTTCAAAACTTACTATCTTAAATGGTGGAGGAGTCATGACTTGAATTCCACCGAGGCACCCACTCTTAGCAACTAGAGTATTTTATAAATCACGATAGGAAAGATAGTAACACTGGGATGCAACACAGGGTATCTGATACAATCGAACACCGGACAGCTGCTAGGCATTCGATAAACACGTGATCACCGACAAGACCAGGTCATAATTTTAAAATCGCCCATGGCCGGTAAATAAAGAAACCAGAGTTTTTCAGTTTTTTGGAAAATTCGTACTTGTTTAACTCGCTCTAAAATACTTCAACTTACGGAAGGTAATAGTACCTCGAAAGGAGAAAAGCAACTGGTTCAGGTTCAACAAAATTGACAGAAGCTACCCATTGAACATTTTCTTTTTGTTGCAACTGGGAAGATTGTTCAAGGAGTATCAGTTAAAATTATAATAAGAGAAGAATCTGCAACCTCTCAGACTATACGATCAACAGTAGATAACAAGGCTAAAGCCAAAATCCTGTTCAAAGAAAGAGACAGAGAGAGAGAGAGAGAGAGAGAGAGAGACAAAATATTATTTTTCAGGACTTTCTGAAGGAGTTGCTGTTCTAAAAACAGAAGAACCTGTTGAGTTCAATCTCATAAGACATTAAGATGCTTGCCTGAAACCGTGTTGCTTGATGAAATGTGAGATATAGTAGCATACATTCTATTCACCATTTGTGGGTTCAATATCGAGACACAAGCTGTCTCGTAGTATTTACCCACTCTATAAGTGCATGTTGCGTGTCACTGAGCGAAAATGTTAAATACATTGGCGGTGCGTACTATAGAATGGCTTCTAACAGTCGAGTTACATTTAATTTGCACGGGCTAATATAGTGGTTTCTAGAAACCTTTTTTTTATTATTAATCTTACTTTATCTAGTTCTTCTACAACAATCCTTAGACTTGAGTTTTATAATTGGGGATTTAGCAATTAAAAGTTGTTAGAATGGACCATCTTTAGTAATCTACTGTACAAGAATTATGAGTTTCCTTCCATGATCTGGATTTCAATGCTTCCTGATATTTTTAATTTAATTCCATTTTAAGTTGTTTAAAAAAAATGTCGAAAACGAACATCAAGGCCAGTGTATGCGGCATTATGAAACATTAATGGTCAGCAAAAATTTGATTAAGTACGATTCTACCGGCTTGGGTGCATTTCAATTTTTTTTTAGTTTTTTAAATTTATTGCATTAATTACAAAACTTAAATTTACTAGTCTAATTTTTCATCAATGGTGTCAAATATAAATAACAAAACAAAAAGGTCTGCATTAAAGCAAATTGTAAAAAATTTACCAAGTTTTCTAGGTTACATTCCAATATGACCTAATCAAATCTAATATAAGATTCCATCAGTATAGTGCGTAGTAATGATGTATAATTGTACTTATGCACTTATCATGAATGACACAACGATCCAACTGTTCAAAAAAGTCAAATTTCTAGGAGTACCACCAAGGTCTACAACATAACCATATATAACTTTTAGGTCCATCAAAAGCTGAATGGTAGCACTTGGCGATTGATCTATTGGTCATATTTTCAGCTATATTGACAATAGTTGGCAATTTGTATCCCAAATCTTGCGATTGTCACAATAGCAGTTTTTCTTCTTGAGTTTTGTAAAGCCTGACAGAAAACCAGTAATAATTTCTCATCAACGGGTTAGTGGTTAAAATATTTCTGATGGTCCCGGTACTCGCTCGTTGATATTTTATAGAACTGTGGCAAAGTACCATAACCTTCTTCATTGGTATAGTTTAACGTCCTAACAAAATTGGATACTAACGATTTAAAGCCTAATTAAAATTAACTTTCAATCATAACTTTGTGATGGCCTAATGATTATCACTTCCTATATGTAAACATTAATCGATATGAGTTTATTTATGAATAAGTTCGAGAAGTAGCCAAAACCACATGTATGACTTAAACAGCTACAACAGTGGTGTTAAACAATCATAAATCCATCGATAGGGTTACCGAATTTCTAAGAAAGGTATTACTGCTATACTTAACTATCACTGTTTAAACGGTGTAAGGACCACATACTTACAAACTCCATTGATGTTCGATATTTTTGGGTTTGATGACATTGTTAAGAGTATTGGGTTTTACTCACACGGGACTACTGCATTTAAGTACATTTTTTGAGTTCCTGTAATTAAAATTTCCTAATTTCTTAAAATTAATAATTTAAGCAAATTTTTTTATTAATATAGTGACACCCTATAATCAATTTACAAGACACAACACACACACCGGTTAATTTCGTTTACCCTATATAAGTACATAACTTAGTAAGACACCTGAAATTTATCAGTCTTCGCTGTTTTATGAAAATGTGTTATAATGTTGTGATACACCTTGAATGGAACCAGTCTGCAAAACAAAAAATCTCAATCAAATTCAACAATTATATCAAACCAATTAACAATCTTACGTAAAAAATTTCATCAAACTTAAAAATTTGGGCACATAAATTTCGTCCTTTTCTTTTAATATTCCATCCACAATCGTGCTAGCCATAGTTTCAACATTATACGGTGCCACAGGTAAATTAAGATATTCTTTTAGTTCACGTCGCGTTTCAATAAAATACGGGCACACCAACGTTGTTTTAATGTAGTCACTATGGCCTTCGGCAAACATTTCGTTCGATAGGCATTTCATGAAACCGGTAACACCATGTTTCGAGGCACAATATGTAATCATACTGGGACACGAGAAATGGCCAGCGATCGATGATATACCAACAATGTGTCCCGATTTTCGCCTGATCATATCTTCGATGAATATGCGTGTGGTCTAAACACAAAAATATAAATTATATAATATTGTTTACTATTTATATGGATTATACACGAGTCCACTTACCAATAGATGCGAATGCAAATTCACTTTAAGTATACGGTCAATATTAGACCACTCCTTTTCGCGTAACGATATAAACGTTATCAAACCAGCGTTGTTCACAAGCATGTCGACGTAACCAATGTCACGGAGTATATTTTGATACAAACTCATCACCGAATCGTAATCACTCACGTCCACATGATACGCGTACGAATTAACATTTAAATTCGTTTTTAAATGTTCTGCCACATCCCGAGCCGTGGTTATATCTATGTCCGCAATCACAATATTACACTTATTCTCATACTTGGCCAATTGAATCGCTAATTCGCGTCCTAGCCCACTACCACCACCTGTTATTAAAATCGTTTGATTTTTTATTGATTTACGCTTAAGTGGTAGAATATTTAGTGCGTGCAGCCATGATTTAACTAACAGTGGCAATGATCGTATTATAACGACGAGCAGCAACAGAATTTCCAACGTATAATTTCGAACTAACTTTAATGTAAGCATCGTGTGCACTCACGTTGACGATTGGAACTATAATGAACTAAGTTTTATACAGATCATATATGAACGAATATGTATGCATACAATGTAGATATATTGTTGTTAGATTACAGTTGTGGTCTAATTTATACCTTTGGACAACAGCACTGTTTATATAAGAATGAAAACAAAATCGTAAGCGACAAAATTTATCGCACAATTGTAATTTGGTGAAAATTGCTAATTAAGCAATTAAATTATGCAAGACATTTGTGTGCGTCTCTTTCGCACAAGAGAACATTTGGGTTAGCTTCAATTGGCCTTCAGTCGATTAAGTTTATATTTACACGAGTTGGGTAAATCGATATACGATTGTTTGTTATAATCTCAATTTGTTGTAAAGAATGCGGCACAATTTGAAGTAGGAACGCATGAGACTGTTGAGTAGTTGTGTATATAGAACTAGCTATGTATATAGAACTTGTACTTCAGCCATTATTAACGATCACTAAAGCTGAGATTTTGGTGCAAAGATTCAAATTAGGTATAAAATTTTTAATTAGGGATATAACGACGTGATTACTTATAGTTAGAGGTCACTAACCAATTAAATGTTAGATGATTTGAGCAACATCAGAAGGTTTAAGCCTGAAGGTTCAAATCAAAACGTTACTATAAATAATATTTGTATTGGAATAATTATAGATTTATTGGTTTTAGAATACAAATAATGATGAAATCTTAACCTTGAAATAAAAGTCTTTAAATAATAGAAAACCGTTGAAGTTATACAATATTTGTAAATAATAATTATGAATACGTTATGGCGCCCAAAAAAGGAGACTATGTTATGTTATGTCCGTTGTGATACCACATCTGTGCATTGCATAGCTCCATGTCAGCCTGTCAGTACTGACATGAACGATGGGCCCATGGATTCTAAATTCGACAGGGGATCCAGATGTGTTCATTCACACCACCGATCGCGCCGCCCAAACGATCGATAGTGAAAAATCCCTTTTTGCATCTTGCACCGTATCGGGATTTGAACCCAGTACCTCCCACTACAACTGCCGTAGCTTTAACCACTGCGCCACCTGGGTGGTCAAAAAGGGGACTAACAAACATCAAGTCTCACAAACGACATGAAAGGCATCCATTTTTCAAATGACGACCAAACAACGGGACCGACCAACATCTGCACTTTAAAATAAATTTGCATTCACTTTTCCAGTGACGCGCAACAAACCAAGGGTCTATCAATAACAGTCCGGTTTTAAATTCAATGTTCATGGTACAAACTACGACACAAAAGTTCTTTTAACTTAATCTTATCGGTATTACTGTTTTGTCACAAGTAGTGCGACTATTTTATAAAGAGTTGCACATTCTCAGGCAGTTGAATCATTCCATATCCTGGTTCGTATGATAAAATAATCTCGACTATTTTAATTTCTTCTAGTCTTCGAATGTCAGAAGAAAATATGGATTTCCAACCATTCAACGTATTTGCGTTACCTCCGCTTTGCCATTTTTTTCAAATTCACATCTCTCGGGATGTGGTCGCTAGCTCTCATAAAAGATTTACGTCCAGGGTATAACGTATCAGCTAAGTATGGTTATATTTCACGTTCTGGAAATTCTTAACGGTAATCGGCGTGTTATCGTTCCAACTGATAAAAATAACCGACTTTTGAAAAAAATAACAGCGTTTTTGGTTATCACTGCCACTTACTACTAGTCACTTTCATAGTCATGGTCCTCCATGAAAGGGATAGAGTATACAAACTGTGCCAAAGTGGACAGTATAGTGTTGTTCATGATCAGTAAAATGAGGATCACTCATGTGTTTGCACTGAGTTAGGAAACCCATTGCAGAATTGTAGATGATTTAACAGTTCATTCCAAATTCTATCAATTTAATCCAAAATCTCACTATTTTTGAACTAGTTCGTATACGAGTCAAACTCTAGGCTTTGTTCCAGTCGGACAAGGTTACTCGGCCTGATAATTGTGAAGATCACCGAAGGGGTTAGTTTAGACGAGTGGATGCCAGAAGCTCTAGCCAAACTGTGTACATTCAAACTAGATTCGCCCATTTGAGTAGATCTCCTAAGTACCACACGATGGCCGTGAAACTAAGACAGGGCGTAGAAAAGTGTGGAAAGATCACTTCGCAAATGAAGCGTGGTGATCTGTCTAAGAAAAGGGTCAAGAAACATTTAGAGGCTCTAAAGATAGAGAACTCCAGTGAAGAAGCTTCTGGTAATGATAATGGCAGAGTCTAGTGGGGTTATTCGTCTCGAGAGGCCAATCACTAATCCAGAAAGGTTTGATCGGAATGACGGTTTCTATATGAGCGATTAAACCAACATGCCACTTGAAATTCAACATTTCTGGAGTCAAAGTTTTAAGAAACCGGGTCTACCATGCGTAACATAGGCTAACACGTTTCAAATTGAATTTTTTAAGGTTTTTACAAGTCATTGTTGGGCAGTACCATGTCAACGATCTATCTCCATCGAGCTGTTCATACTGTTGCACTTGAAGATACCAGATCACTCTCTAAGCCGAAGAGCCATCGTCGCCGACAGTTACCTCTTCGCCTACCGAAAGGTAGTTCTCCCTCGAAGATCGCTGTTTCATTTGGTCGGATCAGCACGCAGAACGTGACTGAACCATCGTACTCGCTGTTAAAGTATAGTGGGCATTTCTTGCTGCAACTATGCAACGGAGTTTGTAATGATGGATGAAATAGTTTGATCACCAGCATTGCATGGATAAAAAAATGACCTGCGATGCTTTATCCTGATGGGTTCGGTACTTGTTGAAAAATGGTAAATCGACTGTTGTGCCTCCCTTAGTTATTTCATTTGTAAGGCAGTGATGTTGGTGCTGCGTTTGAATAGTTCCACCGTGCTGTCGATGATCGAGGTTTGATTTTTCAGAAGTTTTAAAGTGTATGCTTCGTTTTCTTGATCAAACTGTGTTCGATCGGGCACGTCTTGCCCTACGTGGACCAACGGTGGATTTCATTATCAACTTGTTGGCTTGAATACAATAACTGGACAAGTTGTACTGAACCTCCCATTTAGTCGAAAGAAGTTCTAGTTTGACAATATAGTCAAAGTACATGCCAGAGTTGTTCAAAGCAGTGACAGAGATGTATGGATTTGTTTCGACCAACTTTGATTCTTCAGACCATCTGTTACCAGATATCAAGCTTATTATACTAAGTTAAAGGCAGGTATATTCAAATGCGTTTTTGCTAGATGTTTCTGTTCTTCTTTACTTTCATCTTCTCTCAGTGACTCTTGACTGGGTAAACCTGCTACCTAAGCCGATATCTGCTACTATCATACTTGTTCGTGTTTGTTGCCACTCAGGGAAACTTTGCAGACGATGTAAATAATCGGATACCTACTTTTGCCAAAATTTAGTTTAGGCATATTCTGAACTAGCTTCCATCGGGCCACGAAATTTTTATGTTCTATTAGCTTTTTATTTTCTGATGGAAATTTTAATGGCATATAGCATCAGGAAGGCACTAGTATGGCTAGCGATTCGGAATCCTCAACTAGAGGGCCGAAAGGCTTTCATAGATAGAAGGACCAACTAAAACCTCACATTTTTATATTATAGTGATCAACACCTATATAGTCGCTATCTGTCCCAGAATTGTAATCTCTTTGATCGACTCTAGCGATATGAAATTATACCTTTACATGCTTTGATCGTCTTGAAGTGTTCTACTTAATGAACACACGGTTCACGTTCTATTATACCAGCCAAACGTTCTATACTTTATCATTTTTTGACATTAAGCAGCGTTGGTAGCGTTAAATTCAAATGGTGGGCAGCATTTTCGTTCATGGAAGTGTTGAATGAGGTAAATATTGGTTTAAGTCAGTTAAAAATACGACTTACATATCATCATTACGTGCATACAGTATGCGTGTGGTATATGGCCAATAAACACGAAATGTTGCATGAGGTACTCTGGAGTTAAGATTAGAAAACAGTCTTAAGGTATAGAAATCGATAAACTCATCTAATTACTCTTGTATGCACGTAAATATTTACTTGATCGTTTTATGTTTGAACAGAAAAGCTGTTCAAACATTGTGCTTTTTTAGATACAAATTAAACATATATGTAAGTGTCGAGAATTTTTTAACATTCAACCTTAATTGTAAAATCAATAATTAATTCAATGACAAAATAATTCACGCTATAACACTGCTCGTTAAAAAATTCGCATTTTGAATTGAATCCGATTGAAGGTATTGATCAAACGCTTCTCGTTATCGCAGTGCCTTTAAACAATCCGTAACTGCTCTAAAAACCGATATTTATAAAGATATTCATGTGCCTGCAATTTTTGACCGAGCAGTGTACTTCACATTTGATATAATGTATTACTACATGTATGACACGTTTAATGTGTGTATCTATCCAATTTATTAAGTTTAGAGTGATTATAATAATTATAATGATAATTGTCGACCTATACCATCATAACGACTTACTAAAATACCAGAGCACGATTAAGGATAACTATACGTAGAACCCGGTGCATTTATCACGTGTTTGACCAAAACCCGCTTAGAACTGATTGTTCTCTAAGAAATACGTTAACCTGTTAATTTTAAATCTATATCAGAGCATTCTTTAAGAAGATGATCACTAAAAGTGCGAAAACTATCATAATATAGCCTTGGTATATACATTATACTATTATATGACATTCTATTAGCCGCAATCAAATGCTTATACATATATATAATGCAAACGAGGTCAAATAGATATTTATTTGATTCGAATACGGAGCTTCCAGTAACCTATATCTAACAAAACAATTATCATTAATCTCGGCTATTTATATATTATAGTCGTGTGATCAATACCTATAGTTGATTTGTCTGTTCCTGGATTGTAATCTCCTTGATGGTCTTGTGATTTGAAATCATTCTTCTGCCTTGATTTTGGTGTTTTGATTCTGTTATACCAGCCAAATAGCTACAATACTTTCCTAGTACGTGTATGTATACAAGTATATTTTAGGTCTAGAGTGTTGACATTCTGGTTGCGTTAAATTCAAATGAAGACCAGCATTTCATTCATGGATGTGTTTACTTAGGTAAATATTGGTTTTAGTCAGTTAAAAAATCTTTCTTTTAAATCATCATTATGTGCATACAGTATGCGTGTTCAGTGTTGTATATTGGCAATAAGACGAGACGTTGTATGTGCTAATCTGGATCAAATGATCTGATAAGCTCATTTAATTACTCTGCACGTAATTATGTACTTGATCGTTTTATGTATGTTTGAAAAATAAAGCTATTGCATTGTAATTTTTGAGATACAAACTAAACATGTAAAGTTTCGAGAAATTTAAGACATTCAGACCTTGAACTTAAAAACGAATATTAATTCAACGAAAAAATTATTTACGCTATTACACTGTTCGTCGAAAATTTCGGACACTACTTTTTTCAGTAACTATTCGCATTTTGATTTGTTTAAAGATTATCTAGATTTCTGGATCATTTATTTGCCTTAAACGCTCTCCGGGGCTCCTTTAAAACAATCCGTAATTGCCCAGAAACGGTTATCAAGTGTCCTTAATTTTTGGACGAACAGTTAGTTTCTTAACAGCCGTATTCGGTACACCAGATGCAATTTGCCGATAATTTGCAACATTACGATCATGGATGCGTCGCACAAATCTTCCTACTTTCGTTAGAAGTTTACCAATACTACTAGATGTTTTAAATCTTCGTTTAACAGTGGCAAAGTAATTTTCTACATGACTATATTACTTTGACGATTGCCGTTGTTAAGAATTCCAGCCCATAATGTTAAATATACCATGTATTTCTTTAACACTAAAATTATAAATTTTGGGTCGTAGAAAGTATTTAATCCACCTTCTAGTATACAATCTGTGTCCACTGCTGAAATCAAAATATCTTGCAAATACGGATAAGCTGAAGCTGTACAGAGTGTTGATCAGACCCATTGTCATGTATGGATGTGAGAGTTGGACCTTGACGGATGAGTACGAAAGATGGCTTCTAACATTCGAGAGAAGAATTATGCGTGTGATATATGGCCCAAAACGCGACGTTGATGGCACATACCGAGTTCTATTCAATCACGAGATCAGGAGTTTAATGCAAATTCCTGATATCGTGCATGAAATCAAAGGACAACGAATACGCTGGCTCGGTTACGTTATGAGTGCTGATCCGAAACGAATGATACAGCGATCTTTGAAGGGAGAACCGCCTTTCGCTAGGCGAAGAGGTCGCTGTCGGCGACGATGGCTCCACGGCGTAGAGAGTGATCTGGCATCTTCCAACTGCTTGCAACAGTATGAGAAGCTGGCTAGTGATTGAAACTGTTGGAGTCAGATTGTTGAGACGGTACGGGCCAATAATGGCCTGTAAAAACCGGAAAAAAAAGTATACAATCTGTACCATCTGATGTAATTTGATTCATTATTTCGTTAAAATTTTTATAATAAGGACTTTGAATATAAATTGATGTTGTGTTGTCTCTAACTTTTTCAAAATTTAAAGTTTTGGATAGTTCATCTAATGTTCCAGAGATGTTAAATATATTAAATGCCTTGCGCACTAGAATTATTAGTGTTAAAAACTCACAACAATATATATCAAGTTCATTCGACAGTTTTATGCTAAAAATTAATGAAATATCTGAAGAAAACAAGATGTTAAAGAAGAAAATAAATCAATTGGAATCCAAACAGTCATTGTATGATTATAAATTTCATAAAATTGAAGCAAGTTTGAATAATGAATTTCAATGTAAAATTCAAAATGACATAGTAATTAGCGGTCTTCCCTCGGATATAAACCTTAAAAACGAAATGATCAATAGTTTATTTCGAAATTTGGATGTTGGACCTGACAAAATATTATTCAATCAGCATTCTTTGTAAATGAAAATGATCAACGTAGAAGCACACTCAAAAAACCAATGTTGATAATTAAAACAGAGAACAAACAATTGAAAAAAGAGATTTTATTAAAATATAAAAATAAAACAACAAATAAAAATTACATTCGGACGTCTGATCTTCTGAATAATTTGCCCTCAACACTCAAAGATCTCATTGTTCGTATAATGGATCATCTGTCGCCGCTTCAGACCAAACTGTATCCAGAAGCTAAAAAAGTAAAACAAAAGTTTAATTTCAATTATCTGTGGTGCAAACAAGGAACAATATTACTGAGGAAGGATAGTGATTCAATTGTTTATCGTATTAACTCGATGAATGACATCAACTACATTGACCGAACATTTCTTGGCCGTTCTGCTAGTGGGAATATTTTGGATCATACCGTTTCTAGTTCCCAAAATATCAAAAACGTTTACAATTTTATCATTTACTCAAACATTAGTGATCATAATTTTATTTACACAAACTTTTGATATGCTACTAAGTACATTGAGAAAATATTAAAAAAAATCGTTAACTATGGGCGTATCCAGCACGTTGAGATCTACTTATTAGATATTCTACAATGTAGAATAGTCTCAATTGTAGACTATCATTTAGTGTGCTGGATGTACAATCTATATATTATGTTGGGTTTAGGTCTTAACTAAGCTGTTAATCAGAGCTGTCATATAAAACACATATTATTCTATTTACATATTATTTTCGCATTTATTTGTGTCCATTGCGAATTTACGATTGCTTTTCGTTCTTTATATTTAAATTGATGAATTGTTTCTTCTGAACTTCACAATTTAGCTGTCAAAAAATAGCAGAGACTCAACCTATAAAATATCTACAAAATGTAGGTACAAATTTCACATCTCACTAAATAGTGAGATTTTCTACATTTTTTTAGTAAGATATTTTGCATCTAGTACATTGAGATGTGAGATATCTACTTTTTTTAGTGAGATCTCAACGTGCTGGATACGCCCTATGATAAAATTAATGAGAAGTTTGATGGCTTTCTGCTTTCAAACTTATTTACTACTTACGATCCAAACAGTATTTTACAGTTAATTGTTAACAAATATAATGAACTAATTAATATTTATACTAATATTATAAGTATCAAAGCTAAACTAAAAAACACTATATGTCCATGGATTACCTATGACATTTGGCAATTAATTCGGGAGAAAAACCAAGTATTAAAAAAATTTAAACGGAATCCCAACAACACTGATCATAAAGCTGAATTGGAACGCCTAAGTAAATTGCTAAAATCAAAAAAATATTTTGCTAAGAAATACTATTTTATTCATTTGTTTGTTGACCTAAATCAAAGCGAACTTTGGAAAAATATTAATTTGTTTCTTAATAAAATTATCAAATCAGTTCAATCAAAGATTATTATATAGTAAAAAAATAGTTCAATCAGAGTAACATTTTGAATTACAAAAATTATTATTCTGGGTTCCGCTACATAGTGATGGGTCCCTCTGTTCTAAAGTAAAACAAAACAAAATCGTTCATATTGTAAATTTTTGCTTTGGTTGAGTCATCTTTATGTAAAATAATCTTTGGTTCAATTGAATTCAATTTTATTTAATGGACGACTTTATAATGATGCTAGGGATATAGTTAACATTTTCAATGAATCTTTTGTTAAGGTAGGTAGTCTGTTAGGTGCAGCGATAAGCTCAGACAGAGATATACATAAATTCGGAACCATACATTGGAACTCTAATTCCATGTATCTTTCAACATCTACAGCTGTTGAAGTTTTCAATAAGATTCATTCGCTTAATGACAGTAAAAGTGGTGGTCCGGACTTAATTAACAACTTGGTGGTGAAGTGTAGATCTGATTTCTGGTTGAAATTTCGAATTTGATATTTACAGCTTTGATATAACAAAAAGTACGTTGGAGCGCTTTTCTTAGACTTACAGAAAGCGTTTGATTGTATTGACCGCTACTAAGTAAATTGTATTGTTATGGTATACGAGGTGTTTCCTATAATTTACTGAAAAGCTATTTATCTAATAGAAAGCAGTATGTTGTGGTCAATGAATCAAAAAGTAATATGTTGGATATCAATTGTGGTGTTCCACAAGGCAGTGTTCTGGCGCCACTCTTATTTCTAATATTCATTAATGATATTGCTTATTTGCACTTAAAGGGTCTGATTAGGATTTTTGCTGATGATACGGCTATGTCCTATGAAACTTTTGATCCCAGTGGGATAGTAAATGACATGAAACATGATCTCGATTTACTATTAGAATACTTAAAATCTAATTTAATCTCACTTAATATATCGAAAACTAAATATATGATATTCAATTCCCCGTATAAAGCAATGGTTAGTGTACCTCCATTTATAATTAACAACAATATTATTGAAAGAGTTAATTCATTTAAATATTTAGGGTTAACATTTGATGCTAATATGTTTTGGCAGAATCTTAATACCGTTAAGAAAAAAATTGCGCCTCTTGTATGTTTAATTAGAAAATTATCGTTTTTTGTTCCCAGACGGGTATTATTAATGATTTATTCCACGTTTATTCATTCTCGAACCAGCTATGGTCTTGTTACATATGGTAACGCTACTGCTTTTAGGCTAAATAAATTACAGTTACCTATTAAGGTTTTACATAAAATTAGCTTTATTTATGTATAAAACACTTAATAGATTTTCAATTTTGTCTAATATCAATTATAATCATCATATTTATGGAACTAGAAATTGTAATAGAATAAATTATCATCATATTAGGACGGAATTTGGTAGAAAATCGATTACCTTTCTAGGACCATTTATTTTTAGTCAAATACCAGAAAATTTAAGAAGATCCGAAAATTTTTGAAATTTAAGAATCATATTAAAAAGTATTTTAAGGCTAATATTGGATTGTATTTTTAAATATAGGCTTCATATGTATTATTATTATTTTTTTTTTTATAATTTTATTATATTGAATTGCTTAATTTATATGATTCAGATTATTCTTTGAAGAACATTTAATCCACTGAATAATCTGAATTGAATATTATTGGGAATAAAAATAAAATAAATAAATAAATAAAATGTTCCCCGTTTCCAGGAACCATTTCAAAATTGACATCAGATAAAGTTATTAAATAAGTTAACGAGTCCAGTGATTCTTGTACATTACTAGTTATAAGTCGAGACATTAATATTGTACACAAATCATTCCATATTTTTTTAATTGTTTCATAATGAGTCGTCATGAAAAACGACGCTAGTATTTCTTTTACGAGTTTAACCATTGCTGGATATTTAGAAAAGCTAGCATTTATATCTTGAGCCATTGTGTGAGTTAAATGGCAACAACATAAGTATACCTTGACTGTAGACGCCTTCGATTTAGTGCTAGAGTGACAGTTGATCCAATTATAGGTTGCTGTTGAATATTTTACTATATCCATGTTATTAAAAGCGCTTAGTACAGCATTAAGTTCAGCAAATGAAAAGTCGATAACAACAAAATGAGCCTCAACAAATATTCTATAGGATCTCAGCCAACCACCAATTGCATCAATATTGTGACTGGAACTTACCATATCTGTCGATGGGAAGGTTGAAGCAATATCACAGTCAGTCGTTTTAGCTGCTATTATAACCGCGTAATATAAAATTGTTGGGCAAGGTTTGAAGGGAGCCCGAACCAAACTACCAGTAGTTATTATCTTTGAACTGGTCTCGCGTAATTTTTAAAATATTGTTTTGCATCGTGCTATATGTGATTACAATAAATGGTCGACGCATAATTTGTTGTATATATTTATTGTCATTCGATTCGCATTTTTTCCACTCCTCATCAATATAAAATCATCAGAATGATGATCATTTAATTGCAATGCTTAAGATCTTACTTTTCTCAACACATCTTGCGACTTTGGCATTTGTATGGTGTTGTTTTTTTTTTGACAAACTCAATGTCTTCATCAATTAATAAATTTTCAGACACCTGCTCCACTGTTTTTTCCACACCTTTGCTTCAAATTTGAAATGGTCTCAGAAAAACTGTTATTTTCTTGAATATCCATTTGATAAACATATTGTTTCAAATTTGAATTTTCTTGTAGTTCACTTAAAGTAGTCAACCTCTGTGAACAGAAATACAGAGCTGGAAGTATGAATATACTTCGAATTATTCAATCCCGAAACGGAAAATCGTTCAGAAATGATCCCTATCTTCATCGTATGGTAATGGCGTTTCGGATCATGATTACTGATGGTCTTGTTAAGCAATTGGCATATGCCAATATTTCTGTCAACCTCTGTGCACAGAAATACAGAACTGGAAGCAGGGATGGGCACTTTACATGTAAAAACGTTATTTACATTTTTATGTAAATGACGTAAATTACAGTAAAAAAACGTGTAATTTACATGTAAAAAACGTGAAAACTCATAAATACCAATCGCATCATAAATATCAATCAAACCGTCCATTTAGACGGTCAATCATAATTTTTTTAGACTTTTAGTTATCTTCAAATTCTAGGCAAAGTTCATTTATGTATTAACACTGCCATCTGTGTTCAAATTTAAAATACAGATATTACCAATGCTAATACATACTTACGTTTTTTTATCAAAACGATATCAAAAATTTTTGACAAATTATTTTGTTTTTGTTTTATTTGTAACATTACACAGTCAATTTTTACAATAATTATTTTTAGTTATTAAATTATATAATAGATAGCGCCCTTGTCATGAAAAAGTTGCTATTTACATTACATAATTCAAAAAATAACTTGTGTAATTTACATGTAACTAACTGTGTAAACTACATCGTGTAATTTACGCACCCAACACTGGTAATTGCTCTAGGAACGGTTATTCAAGTGTCCGTAATTTTTGGACGAGCAGTGTACTTCACATGTTATATAATAATTACTACATGCATACATGTTTAATATTGTGTCTCTGTAGAAAATAAATAATTTTATAAGAAATATCGATCAAGTTTATTAACTTTAGAGTGATCATAATATTTATAATGATAAAGAGATCATCTTGGATATAATATTATAATTTCTAGAATCTGGCAAAATAAGACAAAATACAAAACTTGTTTTAAATGAAGAGACATCGGGTATTGTTAAACGAGTATTGAGGTGGTCTATAAATAAACTTATCTTGTTTGAATAAACTTTAATGTGAATTTCTAAGATCTCACGTTAGGGTGAGTAGTAATGAAAGCATTGTGAAAAATTCATCATTGGAATACTTAAACTCTTAACAATATCAAATATAGTTTGTGACGTGGGCACACCAATATAAATATACGGAGTCAATGGCAATTCACTCTTTATGGATTATGTCATCAATTTTTCAATAGGACTCACCTAACAATATTTAACAAGATAACGTACGTATTAATTAGCTTAAATTATAAATCTACACTAGCTTGTAAAACTATGATTTGAACTCATAAATTCTTTAAAAAAAACTAGAAATCTAATTTTAAGCCACAATTCAAACCTTCTTATATTAAAACAAAAAGGTTCGCGCCCCCGAAACAACAATCGAAAATTGATCATGTGTTGATTTTAACTATGTGGAATCTACTGGGTCCAGTTATTCAAGATGTGAAATCGTTGCGGTCTTCAAAGAAATTTGTAGGCATTGACCAATACCAGGGTGGTCATTTTAGGATATACCTCAACATTTTATACTGTTAGTCATATGTCATGTGAAAATGGTTTCCAATATCATTAATTAGGTCTTCATATATTTACCCTATTGAAAGAAAATGTATCACTACCTATTCAACCACTTCATATAAAAAATGATATAATTAATTTCGAGGTTATGCGAAACGTCAATAATATTCATTTCTCCTTAAAATTCATTAATTCCCCTTTTAAATTTATTGCACAGGATTGTTTTTGTAGACATATTTAATTTTTTCTATATCACGAAAAAAGTCTCCAACCGTGATATAAAAGTATGACAAAGCACCACAAAATGACCATCCTTCATTTTGTGGTGCTTTATCAATCTCTGTGAAGTTAACCCTAAAAATTTTCCCGAAAACGCTTATAGTTGAAAATGACAGCACTAAAAAAAATTTATAAATATAATTATAATATCAAGAGACTATAATGATAGTAAATTATATAAATAAAAGACTAAATACAACTAGAACAAATAAAATTGAAATAAAATTAACTCAAAACAAAATTCATGATATTTAGTTACCAATATTATTCAAATATTATAACCTAAAATAAAATGTATCAAAAAAAAGATTCTTGGTAATGAATATCTAGGTCTTATTTCAAACGACTATCACGACCCTTTGCCTAATAAAATTATTTTGTAATTATGGCACATGAAAGGTCAACTCATTACCTATAAATTCTTTACCATGCGATTCTTGGTAATGAATATCTAGTGAATTTTTAATGACCATTTCTAATCGTTTCTTTCTTATTTTAATTTAACGAGATTCATTTTTTTCGGGATGATGATTTGCGATAGTTACTATCGTGTTACTATATATGTCGTGATAGAAAACAATTTTCAGGATGATGTTTAAAAATGTCGTGATAGAAAGTTTTTTTCAGGATGACATTGAAAACTGTTGCGATATTTATATTTAAGTGTTGCCATCGTATTTTCTCGGGATAGTTTTCGGGCTAACTTCACAGACATGCGTTTTCATACTTCTATATCACGATCGGAGACTTTTTCGTGATATAAAAAAAATTTTAAATAAGACTACAAACACAACCCTGTGCAATAAATTTAAAAGGGGAAATAATGAATTTTAAGGAGAAATGAATATTTTAGAGTGATAAATTGACGTTTATACATAACCCCAAAAGTAATTATATCATTTTTATATAAAGTGGTTGAATTGGTAGTTATATAATTTTTATAATATGGGTAAATATATCAATATAACTTAATTAATGATATTGGAAACAGTTTTAACATGAAATATGACAAACAGTATAAAATGTTGACTGATAAGGCGAGATACAAGATATTGTTGTCTTTTTTACCCATTTCAATATACGACGTGAAGTTGTTCATTCATGATTCACCAGCAGTAAGCTGCAACAATTTTGTTTTATTATTCTTTTTATCACTAAATGGGATAAAGCACCACAAAATGACAATTTTGTCATTACGAATTTAAGATCAAAATTTTAGTATTTCGATTTGAGTGATTGCATTAGCCGATTTTGAGCTGTTCCAAACGTATATAAATTATGATAATATTGTATCAATGTCAAACTTGGACCAAAATCTTATATTTGTGCAATATATATATATATATATATATATATATATATATATATATATATATATATATATATATATATATATATATATATATATATATATATATATATATATATATATATACATATATATATATATATATATATATATATATATATATATATATATATATATATATAGATATATATATATATATATATATATATATATATATATATGTGATGTAAAATACAGGTAAATAAGACTTATATCTAAGATTTTAGTATTTCGATTTCAGTAATTGAATGAGAATACTGTGTCCATCATTTGATCAGTATTTTACACATCTTACAACAATTTTTAATAGGATGTAGGCCTTCAGGTTAGTCAATAATAGTTAACAACCATTAATAACGTTTAAGTATAAAGTCAAAACACATTTTTACACAGTATTTCACAAATTCTATTGAAACGTAAGAAGATTTTTCAACAGATGGCGCTTTAATTACAATAATATTTGATAAGAGATGGTGCGTCAGTTACAAAAAGGCATAAAATTAGTTTTTATTTTTTTTTACATACAGAATGGAAAAAAACCTTATGTTTTTACATATAAACAACTGTGTAAATGACATCGTGTAATTTACTCGTCTAACAGTGTGTATGGTAACGATATTCATGTATAATCCATATTCAAGAGTAAAAAGCCTATGTGGAATTTATACAAAGAGTGGTTAAATTTAAATTGCCGACGTTGAATGTGAACCACACCTAAACGTCAAGTTTTTTCTGCATTTAGTTTGACATTTCTCAATTTCAGACTAACTCAATTTGAATCATAGAGAGATACATAATCGAGCACGCGTTAAAGTTATTCAGGCATATTGTGAAAATGGGCGTTCAAATCAAAACGCATATCGTGCACTTTGTGATTTTTTCACAAAAATTTGAGCAAACCGGGTCTGTAGGAGATTTTAAAATACCAGTGCATGCTCGTATAGCTCGTTCTGCAGAAAATATTGCTGCTGTTCGCGATAGTGTGGCTAAAGAGCCGTTCACTTCAACTCGTCGTCGTGCCCAACAATTACTAACGAAACAATGGCTCTTTTGCCGCCAAGATCATGTAATTTGACACCGTTGAACTTCTTTCTTTGGAGTTATTTGAAAGAAAAAGTGTACGTCGAAAAGCCAGAAACAATTCAAAAGCTAAAGGATGAGATAATTCGGCACATTAATGGCATGGAACCTCAATTATGCCTAAGCGCCATCGAAAATTTGGAGGTGTGCCGCCGAGGTCGCGGCGGCCATTTGGCCGATATTTTGTTCCATACATAATTGAACCAAACCATATTATCATAATAAAAATAATTGACAGTAATTTCCTAAATAATTTGTATTTTATTCAAAATCAACATCGGCCCTTAAAATTTAACCACCCTTTACAATGGAAAGATAACACATATACTTAGTTTTCATATATAAAATTGCATCCAAAATAAGTTTAACAATAAGCTCAAAGCTTTGTTCATTCATCTTGTGTTATCCACATAAACGACGGTATATGCTGCAAAACTATAATTTTAAAAGGAACAAACTTCAAAACTGTCATATAAAAGTTATAAATTGCATTTCAAATTGCTATCCTTAATCATTATACAGAATAAATCTTTTATTAATAAATAATTTATATGTGTTATATTAATTTGTGACAAAAATGCTAGATAAATAAATTATATTTTCGTATACGAGGTTTAAAAAGGTTCATCCCATCTTCCTTTATGACATACGAGAGCAGTTACAAAAGTTCGCTTTGTAGGCGACTATTAAATATTTTTATTTTTTTGAAAAATCCAAAAATGCCAAATCTTATGCTACTATGTGATGGTACTTCAGAACTATCGGTTAAAATGGAGGCGAGAAAACGTAAACTAGCTGAGGACGAAATTCCTCCACCAATGCAAACAGAAATTCGCTTAATGATTCTCTTCGATTTTCGGCGTTAACTTAAGCCTCTACAAATATTCAATGAATGCCAAATTGCATATAAAGGGTGGTTAAATATTAAGGGCCGATGTTGATTTTGAATAAAACACAAATTATTTAGGATTTACTGTCAATTCTTTTTATTATGATAATATGGTATGGTTCAGTTATGTATGGAACAAAATATCCACCCGCTGGCACACCTCCAGACGATGGTCCAAATTTTCGATGACGCTTAGGCATAATTGAGGTTATATGCCGTTAATGTTTCGAATTATCTCATCCTTTACCTCTTGAATTGTTGCTGGCTTATCGACGTACTCCTTTTCTTTCAAATAACCCCAAATAAAGAAGTCCAACGGTGTCAAATCACATGATCTTGGCGGCCAATTGATATCACCACCACGTGAGTTAACACGGCCATTGAATTTGTCACGCAAAATAGCCGTTATTTCTTGAATTTATCACGCAAAAGAGACATACAGTAACTGCCTGACCGGCCTCATTTTGGAAAAAAATACGGCCCGATGATGCCGCCAGCCCATAAACCACACCAAACAATCACTCTTTGTGGGTGGTTTTTCGACAATCACTCTTGGATTATGATTCGCCCAAATCCGGCAATTCTGCTTATTGACGAATCCACTGAGGTGAAAATGTGCCTCATCACTGAAGATGATTTTCATCGAAAATTGATCAACCACTGTTGCCATTTCTTGCCATCATCCTGACCATCCTGATTGTGTATCTTTCCATGGTTCAAATTGACAAATGTCAAATTAAATGCAGAAAAAACTTGACGTTTAGGTGTGGTTCACATTCAACGTCGGCCCTTAAAATTTAACCATCCCTTAGAATAATAGCATCGTCTCTACAGACTATTTCCAAGTAGTTTCGACGGTTCCCTTTTTGGTAGAGAACAAGACCCGAGAATGTGGCTCTAGTGAAATCCAAAATTGTCAAAGATGTACGATTTACATAAGAAATTATTGCTGATTAATTGGCCTTGAATTCCACAGCTGCATCGCGAAAATTAAATAATCATCACAAATGATACACGATGAAACTGCGATGGGTTGCACGAATTTTTAATGAGGCTCAAAAAGAGGTTTTAGTGCATTTTGATAAATTATTCCTAAATTCGAAAATGGGTAGTCCAGCAACTTTAGTTAAGTCGATAATGGTGATGAATCTCGGTTTTATAAGGCCGTGTTTCAGCCCAACAAGAGTAAACCCAGCAGTAACAGCTAAGCAACAAAAGTAATGATGTCAGTTTTCTTCACCCGATCAAAAATTGTAGCTGCTTATTTCCTGGAAAAGGGTCAAATGGTAACTGCAAAATGGCATACCAAAAGTTTTCAACAATGACAGCTGAAATAACGAGTTACTTTATGGATAACTCTTGCATCTAAGAAATACGACCAGCACCATATTCCCCGGATCTAGCTTATGATTTCTGGTAATTTCCAAAAATTAAACCAAATTTGAGGGAAAGTTTCTTTAACAACAACGCGGTGATAATTAATGTAGTTAATGCTGAACTTCGAAATACAAGACCCATAAACTACCACCATACAGTTTTCAAAGCTAGTCGTAATCTGGTTGGTTTGCTGAATTGACGACTCGCATCAGTAAAAATTTAAATGTCAATAATGACACCAAAAAAAACCAAACCAAATCGTATACCACCAAAAACAACAATGAACCTCCACTTAAGTACCCGTCTTAGAAGGCCTGACAGGCCTGACACTTTGACACGGAGGACATGAGAATAAACTACACGATTCTCCTGTAATGGTCTCATAAATGATGAAACTTGTCAGCAATAATATTTTGCGATCTTAATACTACTCTGATGAAATGAACACTGTCTGGGAAACGTTGAAAACACTCTCGGTATAGTGAAAACTAGGCCCTAAAATGATTGTTTTGATGCTGTTGAGCAACGAAATATAGCCGATAGTGAAGCGCAAACTCGGTTTACAATCGCAAGGAGAAATAAAACAGTTATTTAATTGCATTAATTCAGAGCTCGTTTGAAAGAGTTTGAAAGAGTAATGAGATTCAAGTATCTTCAGGCATCAGAAACCATCGGGCTTTATATCCTCTTTGACCACTTCTGAAATCAAAATATTTTGAAAATGCGGATAAGCTGTACATCAGAGTGTTAATCAGACCCGTTGTCTTGAATGTTAGAATATGGCCCAAAACGAAACGTTGATGGCTCAAACTGAATTCTGTTCAATCACGAGATCAGGAATTTAGTCCGAATTCCTGATATCGTGCATGAAATCAAAGGACAACGAGTACGGTGGCTCGGTCACGTTCTGCTGATCCGAATGATACAGCGATTTCTAAAGCAAGACCGATCGGGCAGCTTCTAATTGTTTGCAACAGTATTATGTGCTGGCTCGTGATCGAAACCGATGGGTTCAGATTATCGACACGGTACGGTCAAACAATGGCGACTATGCAGAGAAGATGAAAAAAGCAAAGATAAAGAATAAATACGAAAATAATTTTTTGTTGTTCTGGTCAAATAACCGAACTTTTGGTACTTCTCTCGTACAAGCTTTTTATCAAATTGTATCAAAAAAACACATTCACTTAATCTAATGCAATCATGTATCACCATACAAACAATAAAAAAAATCCATTTCTAGTTTAAAATCATCATCAATTATAAAGCTTTTTTGTAACATTCTCTTTACCATGAATTTTCATTTTTCACTTAGCAAAAGCATTTTTAAAACTTTTATACATATTTTTCATGTAACTTGATAAAATATGTCAAATGCAGTGTTATGAACTTTTTAATAGAAAAACATAATTTTTATGTCGATGCATAATTTTCCAAAGTTGATCGATGATTTTATGCATATTCCATGTGTATCCTTTTTAAATCAAAGGATTTTAAAAAGTTTTATGCAAATAATGTTGTACGGAAATCATATAATTATGCTCAAGTCATTATAATTTTGTATTTGAGCAAGAACGAGTTTCCGAACATACAAACATAAATAATGATATATGTTGGTAAATTATTACTAATTGGCTTTTCTTTTATAAATTGTACGAGTGTGTTGTGTATGTGGAGATAGAATATGTATACTATGTGGCCACTAATTAAACCATGATCCGTTTTGTTTGACATAATAATACCAACAAGTAACATTTATTCTTACATAATGTAAATCTCGTGCAAAAACTTCTGTTTAATTTTCATTAAGGGAACATTTAACAAACACACAGTGTACACACACACACATAAAAAAATTGATCCATTTAAAATTCACCCTAATTACTACTAATAAAATACACAAAAAGCTCTCGAAAGTACAAACCAACAACATAAGTAGATTTTATTTATGTGTGGTCATATATCTACATATTTTTATTTGGCAAAAAAAAAAGCTTTTCCAGACGAAATCATTAAAACCTGAAAATTATTTTTCCATATTTCGCTCTCCCTCTAAGTGTTTATTTCCGTTTTAAATTTATCATCATCGTACCGAAAATTATACCCAACGTGAAGATTTTAATTGATTTCAGAACTGCGAGATGTATAGTAGGAAGGCGATGTTTTATATCGTCCAACACAAAAACAGTCCAACACTTGGATTTTTTATTAACAAGAATGGAAAAATATTTCTCGAGTATTCGATGACTGTGAGTGGGATGAAAAAGGACTTCAGTGTCAGATGTAAAGTGGATTCACATTTTGTTTTTGTTTACTTTGATGTTAAGAATTTCTCGAAATACTTAAGGTAAAAAGGAAAATTTGTATGAGGTAAAAGTTGGGAATAGAAGAACGTATTCGATTGTATAATTTTTAACAACAATTAGTAAACATTCTATTGCATTAAGATTCGTATGGTATCTTCAACACAGAGTCTGCATTAAACTAGTACTACCATCCATTCTACTGAGTTCGATTAAACTTAATCAATTTACAATCTTGAGACATATGTTGACAAGGTAATCTTATTTTTCTACTTCATATAAATGATAATGCCTATGATAATATTTTGAAATCACCATCAGAGTCTGATACCCTATCACATTTAGAAAGATGAAGGGTTTCTATCCAATCACGAGATCATCATAACCTTAAATACTCATTACTTCCCATATTAATAAATTGGTTTATGTACATTTTCCAGATGTTGTTTTTCTTATGCATGTATATTCGTTTGTTGGGATGACTTTTTGAAGAGTCATTCGTTTTATTCCAAGTTTTAAATCCGGTATATCACGCTGCAGGGTTATGAAAATTACGAATTTTAAATGAAGAGATACATTTCGTTAATTTCATAAATCTAAGAAATTGGCTTCCATAATGGGTATATAGGATAAATAGGGCATTGTGAAGTTCCAATCATATTTCATATAAGCTCCCCTCAATTCTATGCAAGGTTCAACGGTTCATATTACTCCGAAGAAAAAGTTGTTGTATAGCATTCTGGTTTTAATAAGAGTCCAAAAACCATAATGCGCTATCGTTTGCTGCAATTTGCTTGTAGAATGGCACTTGAAATATGTGTGGCACTTGATGAAATCAAAGAAACCTGTCACATTCTGTTTGCTGATCCGAAGTGATCTTTTAAAGGAGAGACACCTTTCGACAGGCGAATAAGTCGCTGAAGAGATATCTTTTGGATCTAAACTGAAACAGGTACATTATTGAAACTGATGGAGTCATATTATTTAGCATAGTACAGTTCACGATATTTTGTAATCCTACGTTGGAGTATATTATTCATAAAAGTACCTCAAGAAAATATCGATAACCTACTTAATTCATTTCTACTATGTTCAGACTCAATGAGTCTGAACTAAATACCTTATCTGGTTTTGGAGACCAAGAAATAATAGGGATAACTCACGCTTGCAGGATAAATTCGATTCAAGTTTATCTTAGATCTCTCATCATGAAGGGAAGGATATCATAATGACAAAAAACCAGACATTAGTGGGACAGGCCATGTGTATTCAGTCACATATTTGATATGGTGTATGAAACAGATGACCCTAATACACTGAAGTGACTCTAGCGGCATCGATAGCTCCAAATTAGATAATAGAGAACAAAACAAAGTCTAATGGTTTTTGATTAAACGGCATAATATCGTAAAATTACTGACATGGTACGGGCTTGTAATACAGAAAACTTGTGTAAACGTACCGAAATGTCGTTTAAATTGTGTGTTACACTTAGTTTGATAACGTTAATCGCACTTAATTAGAAAAATCATACTGTCCAAAGCTTTCTCATACATTCACATTGAAATTTCATTTTCCGATCATCCATTTCTCGACGTTCCTTGTATAAAATCGATGTAATTTAAACTCCTAGAAAAATGATGAAGTATAATAATGATGATATCGTCAACCAACTGACGGCTGACGATATCATCACACATGATTAAATCTTTGATAAACTTGCATGACATCGCACAAATTCGTGAGGATATGTTTCCTGTTATCCTGTTATTTGAACCAGCAACTCATTTTTGATTATCTTATCAATTTGGTATAGTAACGTGAGTTTTTGAATAAAGTTTTAAAATATTATTATAGCGGATAAATGCGGTAACTTCACCATTATAGTTCAAATGCATGTCTCTACTTCATGTGTAAGTAAAGTGTTCGTTGTCTGAGATATCATCACCAGAACCGAAGTACATTTTATTGCTTTTACAAGGTTTATATCTCAAATAATCTGCGTGGAAGCAAATCAAATAGTTAATCTTAATTAAAGATAAGGAACACATTTTCAAGCTACCAAATTTCTGGATCGTCAAATAAATAAGACATTTCTTTAAGACAGGAGAAAGTCACTAGTGAATTAGACGTGGAGCATATAAGAGATCAGGAACCAGTTCGTCTATGCTAATTATTTATAGTGTTATACTATTTTTATTAGTTGACACTGGAGCTGACATAAGCCTAATATAAAAAAGTTTTATTAAACTCGATACCATTTATGCTATCCTACTTTAAAATGCTCTCTGAAAGGTATATCCAACAACCTCATTCAAACTTTAGCCATGTGTGATGTACAAATTGAATTATCAACCTCACATCAAATCTCTTTTCATTTTCATATCGTAAAAGATGATTTTCCTATACAGGACTGTGGCATTTTGGGGAAAGATTTTTTCTTGAAATTTAAATGTCATTTAGATTTTCAAAACAATTTCATTAAAATTCCTGTTGAAGGAAACACATTCTGTTCTAATTTATGTTCCGCGCCTTCATATATTATTCCACCTAGAACTGAAAAGTTAGTTCAAATTAATTCCGGTTACAGCAAAAATCTTAAATCAAAAATGAAACTAATTCAATGACTTTAAGTATTGTACATACCAAAGATGAATTTACAGATATTGATCTTAACTTGCATCCTTTGAAAAATTATAATATATTTCAAATTAAATCACTGATTATCTAGCCAATCGGTTAGAAGTTTTAGAAAATACCATTCAAACTGATAGTTGAAAATATGCCGAGATAATAATAATATTTTTCTATTGCCTGGTGATAAATTAACGGTTACTGACACTATTACCCATAAAATTCCAACTCTGTCTAATCATAGTCCTATTAATGTTCGACCTTATCGTTTACCCCAATCTCAAAGATCTGAGATTAACTCACAAATTTCGAAAATGTTAAAAAGTAACGTAATCGAGCCCAGCAAATCACCATTGAATTTTCCTCTTTTGGTTATTCCGAAATAATCGGATAAGGATGAGAAAAAATAGCGCATCGTAGTCGATAATCGAAAATTAAACGACGTTACGATAGGTGACAGTTTTCCTCTACCGAATATCACCGATATTCTGGATTAACTTGGGAAAAGTTCATCAGGTACCATTATAATGAAACAAATAGAAATAAAACCGCTTTTAGTACCACTTTTGGGCATTACCATTTCACACGGATGCTTTTGGCTTGAAAGGTCTGGCGACTTTCTCACGCCTAATGAATTGTGTGAAAAGAGGACTTAATGGTATTAAATGTTTTGTTTACCGAGACGACGTAGTTGTCTATGGCTGTAATTTAAATGACCACAACTCAAAGAAAACGAGAAGTTTTGATTGCTTCCGTCAGCATAATTTAAAAGTTAATCCAAGCAAATGTCAGTTCTTAACCAGATCCTAAGAAAATAATTTTAGTCACCCAATATCCTGTTCCTAAAACTGTCAAAGAAGTCAAATCGTTTTTAGGCTCTGCTGGTTATTATGGTCGGTTCACGTCAAACTTTTAAGAGATCGCTAAGCCTTTAACCCAATTTTTAAAAACAGATGTTGTCTTTAATTGGGATGTTTTTTGTGAAGCTAATTTCAACCGGATTGAAAAAATCACTCTGCTCTTCACCAATTTCAACACGACTTAACAATTTACAATCACTTGTGACGCAAGCGATATGGCTATAGGAGCCGTCCTATCGGAATATGTAGAAAACCTCGATATGCCGATTGCATTTGCTATAGTCGCGTTTTGAATAAAGCAGAAAATAACTACGCTGCTATTGAGAAAGAATTACTTTCCGTAGTTTGGGCTGTCAACCATTTTTGTCCTTACATTTATGGTCGAGAATTTATTGTTGTAACTGACCATACCCCTTTAGTCTGTTTATGTAGTATTAAAAATTCATCTTCGAAACTTATTCGATGGCTTAAACTAGAGGAGTATCAATTTAAAATAATCCACAAGGCCACATAGAACCACTGAATGATAAGGTTAATATCATTATTCTTACCAGAGCACAAAAATTACGACAAACTAAAGGTCAAATGTCAGAAAGATATTGCTGATTTGACTGACCAATCAAGAAAATGTAATTAATGAATTTAATCATAGTGTAACTGGAGGCCATCAAGGTATTTACCGTACATATAATATGTTACGTAAATTTTATAGATTCCCAAATATGCCAAATCACTAAAATAATTAAAAATCTTGCCAAATCAATAAATCTCGTCTTTCTAATAAAATTTCCATGAAGATTACTACTACTTCCACACGACCATTTGAAAAACTTTTTCTGGATATAGTTGGTCCATTGAACACGTCTCATAATTGATTGATTGATTGATTGATAGGACTGTAGGACCAAGCGCTAAGCAAGATTCCCGGATAACGCCGGGTCTATTCCTATAGTCGTTTACATAAAACGATAGGTAAGGTAGGAAGGTATGTTAGTTAGGAAAGAGCGACCTGGTTACAGACACCATGACAGTCGGCACTAAACTACTTTTACTAAACAATCACAAGACAATCACAATTCTAATCTACTAGTCTGCAATCGCCAATCAGCATTCTCCAGTCTGCAACACCTATCTGCTCTACTGTAGTTTGAATAAGATTAAAACTAAATTAAAATTAAAATTCTAAAAAAAATTTATTAGTTAGTCGCTCAGGAATCTGTAACTTAATTAATTAATTTTATTATTTATTTTAACTCCCATCTGCATAACTAACCTAATTAAAACATAAGTACAGAACTCTCAAAGAAAATTTTTTAGCTTATGGCTCAGGTATCTGAAACAATTTAATTAATATGGTATGATAGTTTAAGCCGATACGATAATGTTACCATAAGTCTGTAACATGCTCATCAGAGAATCAAAATAGACTAGGGCGACAATCTTCAGCAGAACCATTTTCCTGTTACATAATTAGTAAAATAATATAATTTGTTAGTAAAATCTATATCATTTTCGCATTAACATTGGTTATTATTTTTGTTTGGATAGGAAGAACATTTGTAATTCCATCTTTATGTATTTGTGTTACCTCAACAGTTAAAACTGTAGTATTTAGGTTTATTATTCTGGGGTCTTCTCATCATATGCTGCATATAAAGTTGCGTCCTTATAGTTCCAGATCCACCACCATCTAACGCGAGTGGCAATATTTATTTATTTTATAACCCGACAGCATTTCATATACATACATTATGAAGACCTAATAAACTGTCAATTCGTGTATAGGGTAAATTATTTATATAAATAAGTAATTAAGTAAGTTAGCTATAACCTGCAACTGAGCTTTAACGTATTAAAATTAAATCATTTAATAAAATTCTAAAAATAAATTTACTAGATAGGAATCTGTAACTTAATTATTATTAATTTTATTATTTATTTAAACTCCAGACCACACACCAATTATAGTTAAACACAAATACAAAACTCTTAATTAATTAAATTACGGCTCCTGAATCTATAACAATAAATTAAATTAATATGGTATGCTAGATTAATTACCCGTCAACCATTACGCTGATGATACCATAATATTAGAATATGTTTATCAGAAAATCAAAATAAATCTCTGAAACGTTTTACTATCCAAAATCATTTTTTTTTACTTTTTTAAAATAAAATAAACTTTCCTTGTAAACCCCCTCCAACAATACTCATATTTACACTTTCATAAATAATTAAAACCAAACTCTTCTATAAATTATTATTATTATTTTTATATTACTGCAATACCATGTAATTGCAATGCAATGCTCGTATAATGGTCGTGATCAGGAATGTCACTTTACTACAAATGTAGTAAACCCGCCCGACCTTCACCGTTAATAAATCAAAAGAGAATAATTGATATTGACTTCAAAAAGCACCGTTAAATCAAAATACGGAACTTAATAAATTGAAATAACGCATGGATAGCCCACAGGCACGTCTGCACGACACACAAACAACAACGCAGGCAGGGATGCCATATACATGTAGAAAGTATGGAGCAGAAGCACCCCAAAAGTGGAGAAAATCGACACCCTCCGGAGCAATCTTCATTCAGGCACACCAAACACGATCCAAACTCAACATTCAACCAGTAGTTAGTAGTAAACCAACTCTAACAGGAGAACCCAATTGTAAGCATCCAAACTACAAACTCATTCAAAGCACCCTCAACATCGGGACTCCAACCTACACAAAAATAAAAAGTGCAGAACCTATCTCAACTGACATCCAACAAACCGAAATCCATCCAAACACCTCACATTCCGGCTAAGCCTCCAGCTCCCAACAAATCCCACTCGCGTCCAAAACCCAACATGCCAACAGAGGCTCCCAACCGCCACCGCAACTAGATCAACCCTCATGCCCATTCCAATCAAATCCAGCTCCGAAACCACCCTCCCCCCAACCACATCAGTACCCTGAGGCAAGAAACAAATCATCAGCTTGCAGCTACAAATACCTACAAAAACCGCTTCGTCCAAGACACTCCTGCACCAACCCAGCCCACTCCAGAATCGGACGACATCCTCCAAAAATCCAGCGACAACATCAAAACTTCCCGACACTAAAGAATTAAATGCTTCCAAACCACCACTTCAAAACTGCTACAATCCCGCCGACATCCAAACATTCTAATAGTTCCAACTCCCCGCCACTAAAATCAAATCCCCGCCCGGCCCGTCACAAACTTCCAGACTAAACAATCCTCAAGCACAATCCCAAAATGTACTTGGTGTGATAATGGAAGATACAGACCCATGTTCTGCATCAAATCTAACCACTCCTGTCCTATAAAATCCCTGAGGATGTGTACACTTTCCTTATTACCTATGTGTCACACACACGCACCATTGTGCTATACACACCTTACCTCAACCTACTTAATTTCGCACTCAAATCCGACTTCCTATCAAATGATATGAATGGAGCCCTTCGTCAACACCAAGTATTCCTCTATACATACATATACACATATATATACATATACCCGCATATATACATATCTACACGCATATACACATACTCATACATATACATAAATACATACATATACATCCATACATATACATATTCACATATACACATACAAATACATATGTATATTCAGACATACCTATTCCACTTTCAAAGTTATCTAATAATTTAAATTAAATGAACATCATCTAAGCCCTAAAACAGAAACCATCTATCGTAATAGCTAAACCATTACAATGTTTGTTTCACTAAAAATAAATATGGAATGTTCTGATTCAGTACAAGACTACTTTACTATTATTAAAACAAATTAATTTGTCAAAATGATCTACTCTACAAAAATCCATCCAATACACGAATTAGATTTACTTCGCATCACTAGTCAAAACCAGAACCACCGAACATTGGTTTAAAATCTCAATTGAAGCCTACGTTCAACTACCCGTCCAACAACTGTATATACATCTACTCATCGAAATCATTTATACGACACGACATTTGACTTGCACTCACAATAAATCAATACTAAATCTTTTAAATTTTCGATCACAGTTTTCCTTTTATCCCATGTCATCTTTATTTGTCATCTTTATTTTTGTGGTCTTTCCTGTTTGTTTTGTTTTGGTTTTCCAATTTAACCTTAAAGAAAAAAACTACTATTCCGCTGCAAGCCGACTTATCCAATTGGAAAACGATTCATGTTTGTTCGTATTTCCAATTAAGGCGTATTTTATTCTTTGTGTTGCGTAATAATGCGTATCGTAAAATTTCTTTGTTTTTTTGTGATTATCACTCACTTTTAATTTATTTTTGACATTAATTTATGTTAGCACTTCACTAAGACACTGTTTGCACCTATTTTCACAAAATTGTGGTTGAACCTATTTTTAATTTTTATTTTTCACCACATAAAGAAAAACACGATCTTCCTACTTTTAGTCGAGAAACGACCGGTCCATTGAACACGTCTCATAATGATAATAAATTTATTCTTACAATGCAAGACGATTTTACCAAGTTTTCGTTAGCTGTGCCTATTCCAAATCAGGAAACGAAACAGTCGCCCGTGCATTTGTAAAAAACTTTAATTGTGTTTTTGGTATTCCTTCCTCGATTCTTACTGATCAAATTTCATGAGTGACTTATTTACACGAATAGCTAAGTTATTCAAAATAAAAAAGCTAAATACAACCAGCATATCACCCACAATCGAATGGAGGTCTGGAGAGATCTCATAAAACTCATAGATTTTCTTCGTCATTATAGCAACCCTGATTCTTAAGATTGGGATTCATGGGCGCCTTTTTTCTATATTTTGCTACAATACAACTCCACATTGTACCACGAAATTTATGCCGTTCGAACTAATTTTCGGTTGCAAACCACAGATTCCTAGTTCACTTACCCATTCTCGTTTATAATTAAGATGATTATTATTTTGATTTAAGATATAAAATGCAACAATCTTTTGAAATCGCTAAGAATCATATACTTCCGTCTAAAGAAAAATCTAAAACTTACTATGACAAAAATTCTAAATCTATAAAGTATGACGTTGGCGTTCTTGAAAAATGAAGTGTTCTTGAAAAATGAAAGTAGACATTCAAAGTTGTCAACAAATAATCTCACCTGAAAATACGTCAATCAAAATCGGAAATTACTAAGATTGTACATAATAATAGATTGAAACATTTTTTATGAATGATCCGGAATTTAATATCAAACTTAATTTGAAGATTTCATTTTTTTTTTAATTTTATATTAATTACTTAAATTTATATTCAAAATTGAAACACCAATTGAATTATAATTTAAAATTTCACTACCTTAACTTGGTTTATATAATACTAATTCAGACTTAAGAGTACCATCTTAAGACTACGGAGGAAGGGGTTGTGTGACCACTCGGCTGAAAGGGTAATTATGGTTAATTATTAAATCTAATACATAATAAGTACCATAATATGTACTATTATGACAATAATAAAACAAAAATCTTTCTTTTTGATTTCGGATCTCGGCGAGGTAGGTCAGCACAACCGATATAGTAATAAGTAATTTTTTTAAATTAAATATTAAATTTTGTATTATGAATTCTATTTCCTTTTTTTAATGAATTCATAAAAATATAAATAATTATAGTAAATTTAATAATTGTTTAATTGATAAACTTTTAATTGTTGCTAATAATAAAATCTTGATGTACAATATAATTAAAGTTAAATACACGAGTGGAAATTTTATTGTTTTATGTTGTAAGTGACTTAGTGTGGTTTAATTGCATTCCGCGCATTACACTGTACAGATATCATACTCAGACTCTAATAAATTAAACTTAGTGAACTCTTACCAAATCAAAGCTTTCAGCTTTTATGGTTGAGAAGATCTGTTGTAAAGCTTTTGTGTAGATTATACTTTTTTTTTACTATGTTATCTTTTTTGGGGCTCAAGGCACTCCCAGTTCTTTCGTTGTTCGCTTATTTACGTCCTTACCTTACGCTTTGCAGCCAAATCGAGGACGTTCGGCTATTGGTCCAATTTTCCTAACCATCTGCACATTGCATAGCTCCATGCCAGCCTATAGTACTGGCATGGAAGATGGTTGGCCCATGGATTTTGCACAGGGGTCATAGTTGTGTTCATTCACACCACCGATCGTAATCAAGTGGCGAAAAATCCCTTTTGCATCCTGCCCCTATCGGGATTCTAACCCGGTACCTCCCGCTCCAACTGCCGCAGCGTTAACCATGGCGCCACCCGAGTGGTTAGATTATACTTTCTCAAATACAAACAAAAATTTTGTTAACTGCTCGAAAACGATTGAGCATTAGATTATCCCATATCTTCCAAAAAGAAGTAAAATATAATGAGTGGTCCATCTGTCGTTTTCGATTTCAACTACCGGTTATTTCGAGTGTGGCAACGCTTGATAAATTCAAAACCCACTGTCTAAGTGATGGGTCTTCTATCCAAACAATAAGCAATTTACGTAAATAGAAATTAAATGCCTATACAAGGGAATTTTGGGATCAATTTTTGAAGCGAGTTTAGAAAACGGATTGTAATTGGATAATCAACACATTGTTCAGAAAGTGTATGAGCATTAATCAACATCAACTCACCATCGCGTTTAGTGTAGGCTCTGAAACAAAATGAACATCCGGTACGTTTTCAGTTCACTATCCAGTACTTGAAAGATCAAATCGATATTCCACTATTTGCATGTTATAAGGACAATACGAGTAATCGCTGTACCTTTGTCTCGTCAAGTAATGAATTTTATTAATCGTTTCTGGTACATAGTGACGTCACAAAGGGAAGTTTAATGCAGAGGTGTAGAATGTAGAATTAAAACACTCCTAATTTATTATGCACCTATATAAATCATATATCTTGATACATCATCCTTTTTCATCCTTAGTTATCATCAATCAACTTCATGTTTACATATTTTTACATTAAGACATATGATTTATGTGTTAACAATAAATTTCTACACACATATAATTTTATTATTCATGAACCACAAATGTATAAAAAAAAATCTCAGTAAAAAATTAAAAAAATTTAAATTTATAATTTTATTCATTAAAAATTAAAAACGAAAAAAAAAACAATCATCTCTAGATTCAGAAAAAAACAAAACTACAGATTTTTCATTCACCCCCACCCTCTTAACCCAAATTGAAAACAAAACTTTTAGAACAAAAAAATTTTGTTTTATGGTTTTTCCAACAATCAGTCATTTATTTTAATCATAAACCGTCACTTTTTAATTTTTTTTTTTTTTAAATACACAAACGGTTTTACAAACACTTTAAATGCTATACGATACCAAACCATGTATTAACACACACACACACACACATAACATGTTTTTTAACACTTTTGTTTGTGTGAAAATGTTGGTGAAAAATGTGAAACAGAAAAAAAAAATTTAAGTCTATGCAAACGTTTTCCAATAGGGTGACGCAAAAAGTTATTATACACTAATTCACAGGTCGAGTTGAGCTTTTTCATCAACATCCTGTAATTTAACAAATTTTATAAAACAATTTTCCACAAAAAGCACAAAAGAATAAGTAATTGTATACATATATGTACGTATAGATTCTACATAAATCGGTTGTTCAGTACGGTGGATTAACCCAAGGAAAATGGGAAATTTATGTTCCCAATCTGGATAAAAAATGAATCTGGATAAATTTTTTTTTTTCGGTTTAGAACAATTTTTCTATTATGATATATGATTATTTGCTTGAATGTATGTATTCGGAAAATAATGGGTGAGCTTTGGTATGAAAATGAAATACATAAGTTGATTTTCGTTTTGACACTTTGAACATGTCAGTTGTGTTATTTTTATAAATACTTTTTTGTTTTACATATTTTATTAGAATATTAATGGAAATGTTAAATTGAATTGTTTGTTTCTTAATGCTTTGTGAAATTGTAACATTATTTATGTTTCTGGTTTTGGCTCTTTGTTGAAAATAATGGACTTGATTAATTCATCCACTACTAAATGTTTGAACCTTGGTGGCGTACACTTGGCTTTCTCAATAACCCCACAAAAAGAAATCCAGGGGGCTCAAATCGTAAGATTACCTTTTGAGTCAATGTCAACCCCGGCCCAGTCACTTTTCGATCATGCAAAGTCATTTTATGAATCTCGTGTGGAGTTAAAGTTTTCTAAATGCGACAATTTTGCATATTAACGTTGCCAGAGAGTTTGAAATAAGAATCGTCGGCTATAAAAATTTGCTTCCAAAAATCAGATTCAGTGTCAACTATTCGATCAACTGTGTTAATTGCACTTTATACGGAAACAAATACAAACCATCATTCAAAATTATCAACGCTCTCTTGACCTTTTCAACCAATTCACTGGAACGTCTTGGTTGTTGATATGAACGGCATGTTGACGATCACTTACTGTCTCGTGCTTAAAAAAATAAAATGCATCGTATCTCGCCATTTTGGTGGTGAGTAAGGTCACTGCACTTAATATCTGACTTTTGAAGGCTTGGATTTTTATGCATTTCTAAGCATTTAGTACGTTCCATATAAGCTTGTTCTAGAATGTTTGTATCACTTTTATATTTTTTTCTTGGTGCAACCTCATAACCTAGCATATCCTAGGTCAATCTTGTTTTAATATTTGACGGTATTAAAGCAATTTTTTATTCAGGGTTGGCTCTTATTTCTTTAGTAAGAGTCATTCAACTATTGGTAATGAATGTCAAGCAACTTTACTTTCGTTTTAGCGATGTTTGAGTTAGGGATTATTTGAGGATTAAAATGAATATACTGATACATGGTTTTCTGCAATTTGTTAATTTCCCCTGCTAGATCTTTTGTAATTGCTATATAATTGGGATATCATCAGCAAGTCTTACTATACTTGCCTCGTCTGACAACATTACACTTCCTTGCGGTACTCTTGCGAATATTTTTTTAATTTCTGAATATTAGTCTCTGTATTTAATATGAAAAAGTATCAATGGGCGATGTTCATAATGGTTGATAAATTTGAAGGAGGAAAATGATAAATAGTGTGTTATTGAATGAACCAATATTGTTCAATAACTGTTTTGTTCAATTATAATGAAGATTTGATATGCAAGTTTTAAAAATCAGATTGTATTAGCTCAAATAAATTTGAAAGCACTGACCATAGTGAAGATATCACTATGGTCAGTGCTTTCAAATTTATTTTGTTCTATAAACTTGGAATAATAAGAATGACTCTTTTCATATCGTGGTGTATCGAACATATATTACATGCTGTTCCTTGCCTTAAGAAGACATCCCAACGAACGAATATTCATTTATAACAATTTCACTTTTGAAAATGACGTATTATCTTTTGAACGGAACGAACATGGCAAGAAAGAGATAGTTGCTGCCCGGCGATACCTCATCAATTGGATTATTTTTTTAAAAGTTTCAATATTTCAAGTGTAAGGCGACCAATTTTGGAAATGTCAATGACAAGAGGACGTAATCGTTACCAAAGTCGAAATAATTTTTAGTTAAAATTGCAAACAGTTGATGGATCACCCATTATATTCTTCTTCTTTTCGAAGATTTGGGTAAAATAGTGGCCAACGGTTTTTTAGCTGCAAAATCTATTTTTTAAAAAAAGTAGTAAAAGTGAGGTGAACACTACAATCATAATAGTTCATTACAATATACATACTTGATGAACAATCGCACCGAATTATATTATTGCCTGAACCTCAAAAGCTGAAAGCTTTTATTTTGTAAAATTTTTAGAGATGACCGTACAGGTCTGAATCTGAATATGTTATCATAGCAAGCATGTATTTGTTGGTGGTGGATGGATTTTGGCTCGAGTGGTTCAATTGTGGGCGTTTGAATTGTGGGTGTGTTCGGGATATTTTCTGTAGCGGGACGTTTACCTGTATAGCGGGACATTGATCTGGATTGAAGGTGTGGACTTGGTTCGATTGATGTTTGACGGCTATTTGTCTGAGTACTTCATGATGTTATGGTGAATCTTCTGGTTTCCAGTGGATTTTATTCGTGTTTTAAGTTTCATATGTAAGCGGGGGTTAATGTTCTGGTTCGCAATAGATTTTATTCGTGTTTGAAGTTTCATATGTGAGCGGGGGTTCTCGGTCGTTGCCGTGGTTGTATTGATTTTTATGTTTGCCTTAGTTGGGTTTAGTTTTGGAAGTTTCCTTTCAACTGCAGATGTGCTGAGGGGTGCGGAGCGAATAGCTGGCGTGTAGTTCAGGTATCGATCGAGGTTGGTTCCTCCAACATGTTCTTGTTCGGTTTCGGCTCGGTCTGGAGTCTGGTGGCGGGGATTCCTATTGAACTGCAGGATTGATTGGTTAGTGATTCTAGGCCACATTCTAGGCCATTGGGGAGTTGTTGCAGTCTCGTTGACATTTGAGTGTTGGTGGTTTTAATTTTTCGTCGTTGGAATCGGGTCTGCGCTTGAATTGGTCGTGGGTTTCGGGATTGAATGGTTTTCGGCCGTAGTCCCGGGGTGCGTCCCGGGGTGCGTTTCTTGTATTGGGTTTGACTGTCCTTGTTTTGGAGAGTTTTAGAGGATGTGTATGCCTACGTTCGGGGTGTCACTTTACTGTAGATGTGGCGGATCTGCATCGAGTTTTACTGTTTATGGGTTCAGTAGCCGCTTATTCAAATTTGCTACATTTTAAAGGAGGGATAGTTGGTGTTGACTTCGAGGGGCTCCATTCATATCATTTGATAGGAAGTCGGATTTGAGTGCCAAATTGAGTAAGTTGAGGTAACGTGTGTACAGCACAAGGGTGCGTGTGTGTGACACATAAGTAAAAGGAAAGTGTACACATCCTCAGGGATTTTTTAGGACAGGAGTGTTTAGATTTGATGCAGTACGAGTCTGTATCTTCCATTATCGGAGGGACATTTTGGGATTGTGGTTGAGGATTGTTTAGTCTGGAAGTTTGTAACGGGTCGGGCGGGGATTTTATTTTAGTGGCGGGGAGTTGGAACTATTAGAATGTTTGGGTGTCGGCGGGATTGTAGCATTTTTGTAGTGGTGGTTTGGAAGTATTCAATTTTGTAGAGTGTCGGGAGCTTTTGATGTTTTGGCCGAATTTTTAGAGAATGTCGCCCGATTCTGGCGTGGGCTGAGATTGGGCAGGAGTCTTGGAGGAAGCTGTCTCGGGGAGGGGGTTTCCGGGGCTGGATTTGATTGGGACAGGCATGAGGGTTGATTTAGTTGCGGTGGCGGCTAGGAGCCTCTGTTGGCATGTGGGGATTTGGACGCGAATGGGAGCTGGAGGATTCGCCGGAATGTGGGGTGTTTGGATAGATTCCGGTTTGTTGGATGTCAGTTGAGATAGGTCTGCACTTGTTATGTATCTGTAGGTTGGTGTTCCTTTGTTGAGGGTGCTTTGAATGAGTTTTTAGTTTAGATGCTTACAATTGGGTTCTCGTGGGGTTTGTTTACTACAAATAGATGTATGTTTGGTGGAATGTGGAATTTGGATCGTGTTTAGTTTGCTTGAATGGGGTTCGCTCCGGGGGTGTCGATTTCCTCCACTTTTAGGGTGCTTCTGCTCCATACTTTCTGCATGTATGTGGCAACCCTGCTTGTGTTATTGCCTGTGTGGTGCGTACGTGCCTGTGTGTTATCCATGCGTTATTTAAATTTATTAAGCATCGTATTAAGTTTGGTATTTGGATTTCATGGTGCTTTTTGCAAGTTAATATCAATTGTTTTTTTTTTTATTTATAAAGTGACATCCCTGATCACGACCATTAATATAAAAATAATAATAATAAATTATGGAAAAGTTTGGTTTTATTTATTTACATAAGTGTAAATATGAATATAGTTGGAGGGGGTTGGCAAGGAAAGTTTATTTTATTTAAAAAAGATGTTGCATAATTTTGGAATGTAAAACGTTTTCAGAGATTTATTTTCATTTTCTGACAAACATATTCTAATATTATGGTATCATCAGCGTAATAGTTGACGGGTACTTAATCTAGCATACCATATTAATTTAATTTATGGTTACAGATTCAGAAGCCGTAAGTTAATTAAATAAGAGTTTTGTATTTTTCTTTAACTATGATTGGTGTGCGGACTTGAGTTTAAATAAATAATAAAATTAATAATAATTAAGTTACAGATGCCTATCTAGTAAATTTATTTTTAGAATTTGTGTAGATGATTTAATTTTATTACGTTATAGCTAACTGCAACTGCAGGTTATAGCTAACTTACTCAATTATTTATTTATATAAATAATTTACCCTATTCACGAATTGACAGTTTATTTGGTCGTCATAATATGAAATGTATATGAAATGCTGTCGGGTCATAAAATAAATAAATATTGCCCCTCACGTTAGATGGTGGTGGATCTGGAATTTTATGGACGCAACTTTATATGCAGCATATGATGAGAAGACCCCAGGATAATTAACCTAAATATTCCAGTTTCAACTGTTGAGGTAACTCAAATACATATGATGGAATAAGAAATGTCCTTCCTATCCAAATAATAATAATAACCAATGTTAATGCGAAAAGGATATAGATTTTACTAACAATTTATATTATTTTAAGTATTATGTAACAGGAAAATGGTTCTGCTGAAGATTGTCGCCTTAGTCTATTTTGTTTCTCTGATAAGCATGTTACAGAATTATGGCAATATTATCGTAATGGATGGCTTAAACTATCATACCATATTAATTAAATTGTTTCAGATACCTGAGCCATAAGTTAATAAATTTTCTTTCCGAATTCTGTACTTATGTTTTAATTAGGTTACTTGTGCGGGCGGGAGTTGAAATAAATAATAAAATTAATTAATTAACAGATAATAATATTAACTAGTTACAGATTCCTGAGCGACTAACTAATAAATTTATTTTAGAACTTTAATTTTAATTTAGCTTTAATTTTATTCAAAATACAGCAGAGCAGATAGGTAATGCGGACTGGAGAATGCTGATTGGCGATTGCAGATTAGTAGATTAGAATTGTGATTGTCTTGTTGTTGTCAGTTAACAGTAGTTAAGTAAATGATTTGCCAGGTGTCTGTAACCGGGTCGTTCTCTCCTTACTAACATACCTTCCCATCCTTACCTATTGTTTTATGTAAACGGCTGTAGGAATAGGCCCGGTGTTATCCGGGAATCTTATCTAGCGCTTGGTCCTACAGTCATATCAATCAATCAATCAATAGCAGTCATCGCTGGCATTTCCCGAATTGGTCATCAAACTCTGCCTTTCAGTAGAATAGTATAAATAGACAAACTGTCTCCCCATCTATTAAATTCACTTGTGAATTTCTTCTGTTTCTATTCTTTCATAAATGGCTTGTGAATTTGACGATCTAGAAAATTTGGCATCTTAAAAAAGTGTTTCTTGGTTTGGGTACTTATTACAGCTAGTTCATCTTTAATTAAGATTAACTACTTGAATTTCTTCAAATTTGCCGATATTGCCACATAAGTGTATTCGGGCCATTGTGATCGACTCAGTATGGTTGTCCCTTTAATTTTATACACCATATCGCAGTTTACATTAACTCTGTGATTGAATACGCATGGGCTGTCGGATCAATGCCCTATTTTTCGCCACCTTGATTTTTCCCCTTCTTAATGAGTGATCTAAGATATTTAGATCCCATTAACTTCACAAGTGTGAGTTATCTCTCCATTTCTTGGTCTCCAAAACCAGATAAGGTATTTAGTTTTTAGTCATTGAGTCTTAACATTGTAGAAATGAATCATGTAAATTATAGATACTTTCTTGAGGTACTTTTATGATTAATGTACTCCAACATAGGAATATAAAAGATCGTGAACTGTACCGAATAATATGACTTCATCAGTTTTAATCATGTGTCAGTTTCAATTGTGATCCAAAATATGTCAGATCATAAGCGACCTATTCGCTTGCCGAAAATCTACTCTGCTTTAAAAGATAGCTAAACACTTCGAATCAGCAAGTAAAATGTGACTGAGGTTCCTTTTATTCCATACCTTTCTAGCAAAAAAGACTATTATTGTTCCATCCATTTGTTACTTGTTCTTTGGTCCAAATCTAATCACTACCCCTATATGGCTCATATATATAATTGACAGTACGTTATTTGAACCATGACTTTTAATTTATGGTTAGCAGATATTGCATAAATTCGATACATTACTCCTACGGTTCATATGAAATTGGTGATATCTAAAATATATCCTCTATTCAGCCTATATAGACGCCATAAAAGCCAATTTTTGAGATTGAGTGAAATAACTGAGCCATATCACTTCATATAAAGCCACGGATATTGGTAATATTCATACTTTCGATACGATACCCTACAGTTCTTAAGAAATAGGTATCGGTGGTTGGAATAGTCACAATGGAAGGCAAGCTATGAGATTCATGATATTCATGATAATGTTGAATATGTGTCTTTATATATACAATTTACGGATATTGGTAACGTTTATAAATTATATGCGCTAACCCGGAAGCTGATATTAAATAGACATTTGGTGGTGGGAACTCCACATAATGTTCCATTTAGCTAATACATGGTAGTCGCTATGGGAGCGGGTCTCTGAAATTAATTTAATTTGGCAAAATGCTGAATTGGTTATTATATGGCTCATATCAAAGTAGAAGTGTGTGGTTGGAAGTAGAAGTGAATAATTCATTTGCAACATAATTCTATATTGCGACATAAGAACCATATCTCTTCATATAAAATCGGCGGATATTGATAACGTTCATTAATTCGATGAGAACTTATATGAAATTGACAGTTGGTGGTTGAAACTCTACAATGCCGTATTAAGCCAATATATTCATTCATTATTGAACACAAACTATGAGATACATAAAACTGGCTATAATACTAATGATCTTTTCATGTAAAGCTCTGCCATGTATATACTCGTATAACATCTTAATCCAAGCCCATAACTATCATAAGTATATATTGTAACCGAACAAAACATACATACCGATTCATTCATCAATTTGACAAATGACTTATATAGTTGGATAACATAATACATATAAAAATCATAAAAAGTAAATAAAATATGTATGTATACATAACGAAATGCCATTTTATTACAATAATCCAAATCACTTCATTTAATCCCTCGACACTAGAAAACGGAAAATCATAGCATTTTCTTTCGTTTCGTTCGTTAAATGTAAATTTTTATCTTGGATGGTTGATTAAATATACAATTTTTATTTTGTTGTTGTTCGCTATTCAAACCTCTACAATGTTATCGTACACTTTTCTCATTTGTCATTCGCGATTTCTTTTAAGTCTCCTGGATTAATTAATATCACGAGGAATCATATCACGTGGAAATGATACTACAGACGATTCCATTTGTACCTATATGCCAAACGTATACAAGACAAACGTAACATTGCAATCAAATACAAATTAAAAATTTATGCACTATTTGGTTTTTGCAATGTGTACCTGTGCAATATATACCGCTGTTCAATCACAAAGCACATCATTGAATGGGAAATGTAGATTCATTACGAGACGATGTATATAGGAATGTTTTTCAATGTACAAAACTCCCATCCTCATCAAGTGCGATTTCAAGTGACGGAACAATATTTTATAATAAAAATTTTCTTACGATACAATATTTGTGTACACTTGAAATGGCGGGAAATGTTGTTTCAAATACTTGTATTTTATTAACGAGTCGATTCGATATATTTTATCGCAAAAGTTTTCACATAAATTTGTCAAAAAAACGGGTACATAATTCACACAATAAATAAAACACGATACAGATTTTGTAAAGGGGTTTCTAATAAGAGGTTTCAGTTTTGATGAAACACTCAACGTTTATTTTATTGTAAAGAGGAAGGTATGCCCTTAACATTTTAAAACGATATCAGCCAACTGGCCGCCATGACTATGCTTGCAGCACCATATCTTTTTTATGAAATTTTCGAAGAGCAATTCGCACATCTTTAAGATCTTAACAAAGGGTATACCTATAGTATTAATAGCTTTTAACACGCAAGTTCTAAAACTAGCGCCATCTAGATTCTTGATGAATCAATATTCTAATTGGTCTCTATTTAAGTCTAATAACCTAGAAGTGTTCGTTAAATATTCCCACACTATGAAATTTATGTAGCGACTCAATAGCTTAACAACAAATTGCTATCGCTATCGCTGCTCTGCTCATTTTAAGAAACGCAAACATTCTCTGAATATTCAACAACTAATAATGACAAAACGCTCAATATGCAGGCAATGACAAAACCATATGTCACTTACTCTTAAATCAAGGTTAAGTAAAACGATTAAAACCCTGAAAACCGCTTTTTTAAATGAAGATGGCGAAGAGCTTCAACATTATCTCAAGGGACTTACAGCTATTGAAGCAACGGACTTCTCACTATGACAAGCCACACGTAAAATGAAACGATCAACACTCTCATTGGCTCCAGTACGGTTCTTTGACGGAAGCTGGGCAAGAAGTGATGTAGCGAAAGCAAATATATTTGCTAAAACCCTTAGCGAAGTGTTCCAACTAACAAGTTGGAAAACACCGCCCAGGTGGCTCTGTGGTTAAAGCTGTGGCAGGTGGAACGGGAGGACCCGGGTTCGAATCCCGATAGGGCAGGATGCAAAATGGATTTTTCACTTTTAATGAACACATCTATGACTCTATATTGGAGTGCGGAACTCATGGGCCGACCCATCTTCCATGTCAGTACTATAGGTTGGTATGAAGCTATGCAATGCGCAGATGGTTCTACGAAAATCGGACCTTTATCCATACGTCCTCGATTTGGCCATTAAGGCGTCAAGTAGGACGTAAATAAGCGAACCGCGAAAGAGCAGGGATAGCCTTGAGCCCCAAAACAGATAGCATAATATAAAATATAAAAGTTGGAAAACAAAAAAGTCTTATGAATTTTGTAGATACGTCTGAAAGGACAATATCGATATAAAAAAGGCGGACATGATCTGATAAGTGGAAAATACTGTCAAATCTAACGGGCAAATGTATCAAATTAATACACTTATGGACAAAAAATGCATAATCTTTATTTTTGAAATTACGAGTAGCTTAATAATTGTTTTTGTAATTATTATGATAAAATCTATATAAAGGGTCCGCCATCTAAAGTTTTTTTTTTTTCAACAAGTGCTTATTTCGTGAATGGTAAGACTTAGCTCATGTCTGATTTGACAGATAATTAGTTTTATTCTTCCGCTGAACGAATATGGTTGTGTATACGCTTGAACAACGCTGGGAAATATTGCGACATTACTTTGAAAATCATGGTAATGTTGCAGAATGTGTGCGAAAATTGCGTACGGATTTTGGAAGAGAAGAAGCCCCGTCAGCTCCGTATGTTCGTTATCTTGTGAAAAAAGTGAAAGAAACTGGCATCCTCATCGATAAACCAAAGCGTGATAAGCCAAAAACAGTGCGTACACCCGAGAATATTGATACTGTGGCAGAAAGTGTGCGTGATGCGCCATCAACATCAATTCACTGTCGTTCTCAACAATTGAACATTTCGGAGACATCATTGAGACGAATTTTGCATAAAGACCTTGGTATGACACCATACAAAGTCCAATTGGTTCAGGAATTGAGGCCAACTGACCATCCAATGCGTTTTCGCTTCGCTGAGTGGGCCTGCGATCGACTTACAGAAAATACCGATTTTGCCAAAAAAATCATCTTTTCGGATGAATCTCATTTTGATCTTGGCGGGTATGTAAACAAGCAAAATTGTCGCATTTGGGGCACGGAAAACCCACACACATACATTGAAAAGCCGGTACACCCAAAACGAGTCACTGTTTGGTGCGGACTTTGGTCCAGAGGCATAATTGGGCCATTTTTCTTCGAAAATGAACAAGAAGTGGCCGTTACAGTCAATGGCGATCGTTATCGGGCCATGTTGAACGAATTTTTGTTCACAAAATTGAAGAGGAGGATATTGGCAACATTTGGTTTCAACAGGACGGCGCTACATGCCACACAGCTGAAGCTACACTCGATGTTTAGCGCCCTGTTTTTGAAGATCGCATTATCAGCCGCAGAGCTGATGTCGTTTGGCCACCTCGGAGCTGCGATTTGACACCGTTGGACTATTATTTGTGGGGTGCCCTCAAAGATAAGTGTTACGCAGACAAGCCAGAGACAATTGACGCTTTAAAGGACAATATTCGTGAAGCCATTGGTGACATACAGCTGCACACAACCGATAATGTGCTTAAAAATTGGACCGATCGTGTAGGCTACTGCATGGCCAGCCGAGGCAGCCATTTGAATGAAATTATTTTCCATTATTAACCGGAAGGATTGTACTTTTAAATAAAAAAAGAAATTTGAGAAAACATTCAGTAGTTTTTTTTATAGCATTTTCAAAAAAAAAAGTTATTTGGCGGACCCTTTAGTACCTAAGTTTTCACTGAAATACAGATGCATTAAAAAAAATACTACCATTTGTTTTGTTGAATTCGTGTTTAGCACAAATTTGAGCATTTTTGCAGTAAAAATAAATCAAAATGAACTTGTTGGCCGGAAGAAATCTTTTGAGTGTTGAGTATTGCTTGAGGGCCAATACATTAGTTGAAGAACTCAGTTTTACGTTGCACAATTTTGAAGTGTGGATCAATCCACAGTATCAAGAGTGATCAAACGATTCCAGGAGAATGTCGTGCTGGCAGTGGCAGAAATTTATTGGCTTGGATCATCAGATCGTTGGATGAGAGTTTATCGTCGGCCAGGTGGGCATTATTTCTAACCCGTTCTACCGGTACCATGACTGCAATTAGATACATCGACAAGTGTTTGGAACCTCATGTGATGTCCTGTGCACCATTAAATTGAAGATGGATTCATGTTTAGGCATGATAATCCTCATCCAAATGTGGAAATTTAAGCTTGGAACTAATAAAAATATTTGTTCTCGGTTAAATTTTATTAAATAATAGATATTTCGTTGATATTTTCCTTTATAAATAGAGCAAAAAGAATTATGCGTTTTTTTTGTCCATAAAATGAAAACAGGTCACTATCCAGAAGTCTGGAAAACTTCAATTATTATAATGATTTCGAAACTTGGCAAAGATCAGACAAAAGTTAACAAGTTAACTCACATCGCCAAATTAGCTTATTAACTACTATTTCAAAGCTGTTCGGAAAAATGCTCCGCAAAAGTTAAAGCCAATTCTGAACGAGCAAACAATCATTCCGGATCATTTAATTTGATTTAGAGAAGAACACGGAACCGTAGAACAAGTTTACAGTATCGTATCTGAAATCAGGAGCTCCCTCGAATAAAAAAACACTGCTTTACAGCGTTTATAGATGTAGTCCAAGCTCTCGATAAAGTATGGGACAAAGGACTATTACATAAAATTAGAGCACAATTACCGACAATTCTCTGTAAAGTTATTGAAATTATACTTGATATATACAGCAAACGCATATACCAACATCAAATAGCGTGAGTCTCTTCATACAAGGCTGATACTCCAAGCTGTCCATTAAAATCTCACGATTGCAAGAATGTTTGTTGCAACAGGAACGTTTAGACCAAATTGAAAAATGGTTTACAAAATGGAAAACACTCAAAGCGAAGTCTGTGAACTTTTGCTGTACAAAATGAGCTTTGCGTGTGCTTCCAATATAATAAAACTGGAAAGAATGTTGTCACGAGTGCTTCGAACAATGGTGAACGCATACTGGTATCAATTCTTCGTTAAATAACACGGTCAGAAAACTTTTCTTGCAAAATTTCGATTGTTTCGTTGCTTATGTGACACATATAATAAAATTTTCATCATAGCTCGGTAGCGCAATCCATTCAGCGTAACAATCGCACCAGCATAATTTTTGAAAAAGTAAGGTCCAATCACACAGCCAGCCCAAAAACTGCACCAAACTGAAGATGATTTTTCGATGAAAATCCGGATAATTATGATGCATTTGAACGACTCAATCAGTAAAGAGGAATCGACAAACCACGCATACGGTTTCGAGTCTTTACCTCACTAACTTGTCCCACCAGTTTTTCCACAAGTGTCACTATTGCCGGCCGAGAAGGTGCTTGCACGACGACCAAAAAGTGCTTAAGTTTTGCGAACTGTAACGTCTTGGAAAATTTTCACCATTTTTGTAATGGCGAAGTTTTTACTTGTCAAATGACAAAATAATACAGCTTCAAAATTGACAGCTGCCCATATAGTAGGCTATTCTAAATGAAACCTCTTATTGGACAACCCTTTAAATATATTTCACTTTATCTCGAAATTCCTGCGATACATCCCATCCGTTTGTCATTTATCATTTTCACTATAAATATTTATTCCTCGTACACACATACATGCACATATTTCAAAATGTTACGATTAATTAATTAAAAAAGTTAATTTCGTACAAATGTGTCAGGATTTCCTGTTTGTTTACTTGACCTTAATTTTTAGTTTTCTTTGATTTTCTCTTGTTTTCCTTTCGTCTGCAAACAGGATGTATTACGACTCCGTATATGATTTTCACCAACAACAAATGGTATGTTTGATTAGTTATTGTTAGTCAGTTATATAGACACAAGATATCCTTAGATCACGGATAAAGCACACACATAGGAGTACATAAAAACATTAAGGGATGATAATGATAAGGGATGATAATGATACAGAATATGATAAAATGAAATTTTGAATCGAAATGAAAATGATTTTAATTAATGATTTATGTATATCGTTGTTATTCTTAAGGATTTCCACCAACATGCTATGCATCCCATTCGTTTAACTATTTCATTAATTGTACATGTATAATCGTTACAATCTTTAACATTACAACCGTCAATTGTTTCATTTGTCGCACAATATAACGATGCTTCGCATTGAATCGATAGCAAACGAAGATATTGTCAAGTAATGTAAACGAAATTAATAATGAATTGTTAAATTGAAATCGAATTTGAAAGGGTTAAACAAATAACTTCCCCCTCAGTGTCACAAAAGTTTATCTGACACATCTCTTTATATAAAATTTGATTAAGGATTGAAACGTGGAACGTGTATTCAGTTTGGAAACCTGGCGCGTTTGACGGCCTTATCACGAAAGAGTATCGGTTGGAACTAGAAGCTCTGTCAGAAACTCTATGGCCTAAGAGTGGAGACCATGTGTCCCAAGACTATACATTGCTACGAGTGGAGATGACCTCGGATATCTTGGAGCTGGATTTCTCATTGGACCACAGGTAAAACAGGCTGTACTGGATTTTCAGGAAGATTACATGAGATTAGCCAAAAAACCAAAGATTTATGGAATTTTGTATACAACGCAAGGGGGACAGTGGAATTTAAAACCCGATTGTTTTCGCAACAAAAATATCAAGATCTTGTCAATAATTGCATTTTATGCGATCTAATTACCAGTCTGAAGAATTGAACAGTGTTTGGGCAGTATTGAAAAACCTCAGTTATCGATGCTGCCCAGCACATTTTGAATATAATAAAAACTAAGCCTAAATGATTGGTTTGATGAGGAGTATCGACTTACTGTTAAGCAGCGAAATGTCGCTTATGTAGCGCAAACTCGGTTACAATCACAACTGAAATACAATAGCTCTTGCTAGGAGGACAGCTAGGAATCGTGAATGGTAGAGGGCTACGGCCTACTACACACTCACATTTTGATAGAAGGACAAAATTGTTTCTATCACATATTGATCGGGTTAATGAGCTCCAATCTTCTATCGCTTGTGTAACATCCTGTTTCATTATAAGTTAATCTTTATATAATTTATTAAATAGCACTAGGTCCAATCCATCATATACTACCAATCAGAAGAAATAACAGTTTTGACTAACTTTCTGCCTAAATTCTGCCAACAACACTTGATCAAAAAAATATATTGATTGAAAACCATACAACTATTTAGAGACAGGAAATCCCATTGACGAATGATAAAGAAGTGAAGCAAGAAATAAAGAACCATTTTGTAGCTTAGAAATCACGATGGTATGACTTGATAACTGGAGAGATTCTTATAGTGAAATATTGGACATAATGCAAGACATAATTTTTTCTCGACGGATTGTAGGGGCCGGGATGTTTCCCGGAGCTTAACTCCTGGTAAGACGAGATACCCTCGAAAGGGAGGCTATCTTTATCTCGACCTCTGTAGTTTGCAGGGGAGATCGCTAAAAATGTTTGTGTGGCACAACGGTGTTTAATGAACGCAATTATTCGGGCCAAATATACTCTTAGATCCTCAGCCACAAGATTACTCCTAATGGTATTCAATCATCGCCAGAATGAATAAATGCCATTACGGAATTACCACTACAATTAATAACCACCGATTTATTGCAAATTTAGCTGAATTATTACTCACTCCAATTCACTCACACTTGGCAGCTCTACTACAGAATCCCAAGACGCCAAAGAATTTTTCCTGGCCAGAAGAATGCCATAATGAATTCCTTCAACTTAAAAGTGAAATGGCTAACATAACATTGTTAGTACATCCGTTGAACGATACATAGTGTGACACTTCAGAGTGACTAGTGATGCATCGAACACGGCAGTTGGAGCCGTTCTGCAACAGTATAATAATAGTAATTGGGAACCATTGGGATTTTTCTCAAAGAAATTAACGAATCCCGAACCTAAATACTCCATATTCGATCGGGAATTACTCGCAATTTATCTATCGATTAAACATTTTAGATACTTTATAATAATTATAATTTATACCAACCATAAGCCACTGACTAGAGCAATTCAGTCTTAAACTGGAAGTAGTCCAAGGCAATCTCGCCATTTGGATAATATTAGTCAATTTACCACGGATATTCAACGTGTGAACGGTAAAGATAATGTAGTCACGGATGCTTTTTCTCCAATAACATGGTCACGGATGTCACAGTCGAGACTTACTTCAATACAATTATTAAAGTACAAAAAGTAGACTTAGAACTTCAAAATTTACTCTCTAGTTCCGAATGTCTTACTAGTTTCAATATGAAACTAGTGCTTTTTAAGCTTCTTGGATTTGAAATTTACTGCGAAACATCGACGGGCAATAATCGCCAGAATTACCTACGGCAGAAAACCTCCGAAAAACAATATTTACCACTTTACAAAATATTTCACATCCTGGTATCCGTGCTACTCGTAAATTGATCGCTGCTCGCTACTTTTGGCCTAGTATTAACAAAGACGTTACTCGAAGCATATTGCATGACCAATATGTCGGCAAGTATACAATAGCTACAACCTTTGTCCATAATTAGGTATCACGATTCGTCGTTCCACTTGACATAACCACTGATCAAGTAACCCAATTTGAGTCAAAACTGTTTACTGAGCTAACGAAACTCCTTGGCTCACATAGGATACGGACAGCAGTATATCATCCTCAAGCTAATGGCATGGTTGGACGATTTTACCGCCAACTTATAGCATTCCTTTAAGGCAAGAGGCAATACTCCGAGCTCCCAATTATTTTACTTGGTATCCGAGCAAATGGTTTACGGACAAACAATCAAGCTGCCTCAAGGAAGAGGATTACTGACACTGTCATTGATCAACTTCGCACCACAAGGCAGAAACTCATCCCCACATCAACGAGACAATCAAAACAGATAGATAGTTTTGTTCCAAAATCGCTTGAAAATTGCGATTATGTCTTTGTTAGGGTTGATAGAGTTCGAACAGTGTTGCAAACTCCTTACGAAGGACCATACATAGTTATACTCCGATTATGCAAAAGGTATATTGTCTCTATTAAAGGCAAACATCAATCTATTACGATTAGTTTCGCAGTTTCTTCAGACTCTGTAACGTCTCTTTTTCTTGGAAATTTACGGAAGTAATAATATTACCTTAACGAGGTAGGCCACCAAGTGAATTAATCTTATACAGGCCAATATCACTTCTTCCAATTATATCAAAACTGTTTGAGGAACTATTATAAAAACGAATTAAACCAGAAATTAAAATTTCAGCAGCCCCTCGGCCCCATCAGTTTTGATTTAGCGAGAAACATTCCACATTCGATCAAGTCAAGAAAAAAGTCAAGATCAAGAAAAAATTATTTGTTCGGTTATATTTCTGACAGGTAGGTGACAAAGTCTGGCTAGATGGTTTAATATTAAAACTAGTGGAAACTCTGCCACATTCAAACTACAAATAGCAATAAATAATATACAAGATTGGCTAGCTAAGTGGAGAAGTGAATCAGAAGAACCACTACCTGAAACTCTCGATAATATTCCTATACCACATGCAAACCAAGCAAAATATCTTGGTATGAATCTTGATGCACAGTGAAAGTGTAAAATACACGTGAAAAAGAAAGCCAAAGAGCTCTAACTAAAATATAGAAAAGTGCTGGCTATTTGGAAGAAACTCTCAGGTATGCTTTATAAACAAGTGCTAAAGTCAGTCTGGACAGATGGTTAAATTAGAATTAAAACCAGCAATCAAGAAATAGTTCATCGATTTCAAACTAAAGTTCCTAGAGGGATAGCTAACTTCTCTTGGTATACTCGTAATAGTGACCTTCATAGAGATCACGGAATCGACATAGTCGCAGAGGAAATAAAGTAGTGTGCTCGAAAACATCAGAAGAGGCTCCATCATCCTCCATTGAGGCTGTAAAACTACTTAATCAAGAGGATATCACAAGAAGACTAAAAAGGCCAAAACCTTTTGAGTAACAAGAATAGTCTGCACATTTCAAAATCAATCAGAACAATGCTATGGAAAAAATAGAGAGTCGGATAGTAAAAGAACTCTCCTTCTCCTGTCATTCATTGCCAAATGTCATGTAAATTCTAACAATCAATCGATCCACTGGCACCTGTACACATGCAAATGAGCAAAGTATTTCATTTGCATCTTATAAAATTACCTCTTAGATAACTCATTCATTTAAACTTTTGTCTTATCTCCAAAATTCAAGCTACTTTTACTACACTATTTTTTTAATCTTGTCCTAAAGTCAACTAGGCAGGAGCCCTAATTATAAATTAGACAGCCCAATAGGCAGGCAACACACAGAAAATAGATTTTAGTTGTGAGAACCAAGCTTAGTGTTTAAGAGACTTATACTCCTCAGCATAGCGATGAACTTCTGGTTAAGTACTTAGACACTAGATTAATATTTGATATACCTGACGCCTTAAACGTTCTTAATACATGTATAAAAGAGTATCGGCTGGAAAGAAAATCGATGACCTCAAAATGGAGTTATCATTTTGCAATAATCTGGATAATCTATAGCAGAGCACGATGTCAGAGTTTGATTCAATTTTACTGCTAGAGCAAACAATAATCAGATCAACGTATGTGATTATATAGGTCCGCACTCCCAACAGGACATCTCAAAGTGTCAAGTACATTATTTCCTCACAAAAACATCCACTAGAAAATGTGGGCACATCACATAAAACATTCCAAAGCCAATTTGATCCAGTTTTCATTTCAAAACAATTTGTATCAGTCTTTAACCAAATTCGTAGGCAATGACCATTATCTGCTAATTTGAGTGCAATCAAAAACATGGGAACGCAATTCTCCTGTCCAGGTCTGATAAATGAAGTATTGCAAATAAAAAATCGAGCTCCTCCCAGCAAAAGTATTTTGCGATCTATTTACCTCTCTGAAGAAATGAATACTGTCCTGGAAGAACTGAAAACCTTACTTAAGATATCGGTTAACTGGTATATCGAACCAGGATGGAAACCTCCGTGTTTCAAAAGACTCAGAGCAAGCTAGTTTGGTTACGTTTCGTATGCTGATTTTGACCGAATGAACGATGCTGCATATGGCGTAGTGAGCAATCTGACATCTTTTGATAGTTATCAAGAAGAGCTGGCTCATGATTGAAACCGATCGATTTAGATTATGTACACGGTACAGGTTAACAATGGCCTGTAAACTACCTTTAAACAATGAAAGGATTCAACGAATGATTACCTGTAGCATGATACACTATCCATTACTCATGCATAACCGTTCCACCATAAAAGTGAATGATATCTCTCTCTCTCTCTCTCTCTCTCATTAGATCCTCATAGATATAACCTGCGATATGTTGTTAAGGAAACGGCCTCCTTGCGAAGAAAAAAATTTAAGAAGTAAGAAATGTCAAAAACATCAACGAAAAAACTAAGTGTGCTTCTAAGATTGGAGCCAAATCTAAGATACCCATTTTTATAACCAAACCAGAACTAACCCAACTGTTCAATACGTCGGACAGGATAATAACAGATCAAATATATTGGTTTGCATAGATTGCAATACTTTTTTGGCATTAAACATGGATTCAAGTGCGATGGCTTTTAATGTTCTGCGAAGCGCGCTTAAAAAACGCATATCATTTAACGAGCCCGTCGTTATCAATGATAATTTTATTGATCTAGTGGAATATCCGGGATATTATTCACTGATGGTTCTAAATTTTCCATCTTGTAAAACCAAACACATCGAAAATAATTTTATTCGATTCATACAAGAGCGTAAACGGCGTGACATTTTTGTTATAACAATGCAAGAGATCGACACATTTTTACAATCAAAAAACAAAGAGCCGATACATCTGGAAAGATTAGCCGAAGAAGAAGAAGAAGAAGGGAAAGAACCACAAGATATCGAAACAATCTGTGGATATTCTATAAATTTGATAGTCGCGGCTATTAAAGAAAAAATAGACGCAGCGGTTCAAGAAAATGATCGAATTCTGGAACAACGACAAGTTCTTTCTAAATTTAATATACTAAACCACTGGAGGACGGGTGACGGTGTATCTGAAGAAGTGTTAACAGTTGTTAAGGAAAATAAAAAGAATTCTGTCGAAAATAGTGAGCTTTGGACAGTTATATTTTATTTATATTTTTAACACACCATTTTCCGACTATAGATAAGAACGGGTCCAATAAAAAAAAGCCGCAGAAAGAAAAGCCGCAGAAAGAAAAGCCAAAGAAATCGAGAAAATCAAAAACTGATGTATCGTCAACATCACAAACACAACTAGCAACCGCGACCAATCCAAATAGTGTCGATGATTTCACCTACGTAATTCCAGAATATGATTTTACGACACAAATTTGGTCGAGAATGACGCAACGTGGACAACTCCGGTACGACAAAACGTATATTGAGGATTTCCCTGTTATGGGGCCCAAATTATACATAATTTTGCTCAATTTTTCTAACATTACACTGATGAAACAGCTAATTCAGAACAAGCTTAATCTTAATACTGTTATGCAAGTACGGCCATTCGGGATAAACGACGATAGCAATACATTGAATTTGATTGACATGAGTGCCCGGAGATTGGATATTTTTAAACCGGTATCGTTTTTCGACCATTATATTATAGTACCGGATAAACCAATCACATGTTACACCGATCGTATGAACGCGTACAATTTAATATGTTATATGTTGTACGATGCGGAAGATATTCGTAGCAAATATGGAAATTTTTTAACCAACTGTAATCTGCAAAGTGTTGAAGATAATATTAATGTTGTTGTTGTGTCATCGGAACGCGAATATCTACTGTCGAATGTGATCGAATTTTATTTGATCGATTTATTCAAACAAATTGACGTTGACAGCGGTGAGGAGGAAAATGGCGATGATAACGGGCCATTGCCAACGCCAACACCACCCATCGTATTTAGATTGTTCGACGGTCGTATTACGGTAGTGGAAAATTGTTACAATTTTCTGAAGATGAATCAATCATTAAAAAATGTTGATGCGTTAGGCGCGATGTATTTCAACTACATTACGAATTGGAATAAATTGTATTTTGATCGTTGCCCTCAAACAACGATAATAGATTACGATTTTCAAAATGTTAAATTTGTTAAATGTTTGACCAAATACGCGTTCAACGAAATCGTTTTCGAATTGAATTCATCGTGTAATAAGATGAAGCACTACGAAATACAATATTATAAAATACTCGACAAGAAATATCGAATTGTCTGCTATAAATATTACGACACACGATCGTGTGTTGACGAAGTGTGCTATCAGAAAATAGTTGTGCCAACACCATTGTGCCACCGCGATTTTAATGAATTTCTCTATGATGAGATCCAACCGTGGTTGGCCAAACAAGAATTCCTGTACAATGATCTAGTACAAAATTATTTGTATGAAAAATATTTGGAATCACTGCCCAAACACATTGAGTTCAAAATTAAATATGTAAAGGAGAATGATTTTATATTTGAGCCATCGATTAAAATGGAGAGGCATTTAAGGCGGCAACAGCAATTTGAAATGCTGAAGCTTAAGGAATATGACAAAATTTTTGAATATTTAGATCGGAAAAATACGGAAATTGCCAAGAAATCGTTCATCAAGCGAGTGTCAAGTAATATGGATAGTTCTGATACTGATTTTGAAACAAGTTCAAAAAAGTCCAAGAAATCGAAAAAAATCTCTATAGGAGCAACAGTCTCTATAGGTGAGTAAATTGTTCAGTTTATCTATTGTTGCTTTTAGTTTGCCGGTGCTTTCACCATGTTCAGTGTTGTCGCCTTATTATCCGCTTTAGATCTCGTTCGCTGAGCCTCTTCTTCAACTCAGCACTTTCAGCTTCTGTAGTTTGATTTCCCTTTATTCACAATCTTACCACTGTTACGATTGCTATACGCTTTTCACTAGCGTAATCAGATACCAGACAAAATATGGTTCAAATTCTGAATTGTGAATAAAGTACGATTCATCTTCTTGGAGCAAACATCAATTATTTCGTCTTACTAATATTACAATAAAATTGTATGGCACCGACCAAATGGCGCAGTACTTAAAACTGTAGCAATTGGAGCGGAATGTACCGGGTTCGAATCCCGATGGCACCCTGTTGTGGAGTGGAGAATTCATGTGCCAAACCAATCTTACATGTCAGTACTATAGGCTAGAATGGAGGTATACAATTTGCAGTTTGTTCCAGGTAGGTCAGACTTATAGCCGTATATCCTCGATTTGGCTATGTAATTGCGTAAAGAAGGCGAACGTTTGTAGATAATTTAGAAACAGTATTTTAACTATGTCTGCACAACCAAAAGCTATTATCGATGCAAATTAATGTTACAACTTTTTGTTTTGGAAGTAAAATTAAGATCAGAATTAATCCTCCAGAAGATAACCTAATCAAAGGAAAAGTGTTACGAGGTACCAACTAAAGATATGCTTTTGGTATCTTCTTTATTCAATGCAATCGGTTACTTCTTAATTCAGTGGAAGGTCTCAAAATAATACCAAAACTAGGCAAGCCACCAGAAGAAGTTATCAGATCATCAGTTTGGATTTTGATCAGAACACTCAACAGTAGAGCAAGTGAATAGTTTTATTATAAAACAGTAAGATGCAACAACAACGGTTCAACCAATCAAATCTGGAATACCACAGAGTGATGTTTTTTTTCCGGTATCTTCAATTGAAGAAGTATGGGTCGTCTATTAGGCTGGACCATCTTACTCTGTTGGAGGTTACAATTTTTATCTTTCCGTGATTTACCAAGTTGTTTGTCTACATGGTAATCTCTGGCTTTCATACTTTTCCCTTCCTCGTTCTATCGCCTGGTGATTTCATCAGCGTATGGTCAATGCATCACCACTTTCGTCTCTTTATTTTGGTCTCTATGTCTGACTGATTTGTTTTTCTATGAAATTCAATGTTAGTTATGGTGAGGCCAGAAACATTTTAGTACTCATCGAAGGCACTTGATTACGGACGCCTGTATAGTTTCTTTCTCATATTTATTATATATTTTCATGTCTCACACCCATAAAGTAGTATTGATTTTACACACGGATTGAAACATTCGTAGCTCGGTAGCTTGGTCTGACAAGGCAAGAGAATTCCAGACTTAACTTAACATGTTGAATATAAGTTTACGAGCTTTATTTATGCGTTTGTTTAAATTACTAAATATACTTATACCTACCTCCATTGTATGTCATTAAGAGACGTGACATTCAATTTTCGCATTATATAATGTAATACGATCAGAGACAGTATTGGATGAGAGTGTTTGCCTTTATATTGAACTCGGTTTCCAGGATCCCGATAAATTTCTTGCATGTTTCATCAATTTCTTTGGTATGACCATTCCACAAAATGTCTGGCTAACGTAACAAATGCGCGTTCAAAATCGACGAAGAGTAGGTTCAGTGGTGAATTCCAATCACTGAATTGTTCAGTGATGATCCAAATTGAGTTGGAGAGAGGTACCTCGGAAATTTTGCATTCTCGTAGATAACCTTTCTTGGGTATTGTAATTATCGAACCTTCGTTCCATTTTTGTGATATTCTGCCAGAATTTCATAATTTTTGGATTATCTGGGTTTTTTTTTAATATTTCGGATGTTAAACTATCTGTTTCAGCAGCGTTATTGTTCTTCAGCTCTTCAATGTCACTTTTAATTTTACACTCCAAAAATTTCTAGTTATCGGTGGCTTTCCTTACGCACTGGTGTAGTGCTCACATATTTTGGATTGCGACCTTGAAAATGCTTTCTGCCTATTTACTTAGATCATTTCTTGGCATCTTCGTTACTTGACGTGCTGTTTCGCCGCAGCTGCGAATGTTGCGGCATTCTTCACTCTTTTTCATGTATCATCACTAATCCATGATTCTTCAGTTTAGTTCCATTTTTGTTCCATATTCTATGGGGTATG